>CM061533.1:152156043-152594083 GCA_030545055.2 Neoaliturus tenellus | reverse complement strand
ACTGTGAACGCAGGCAATTTTGATTATACTGCCGATATTGTTCGATTGAGATGCATTACGTCTTGATTGCTCCAGAGATAATTGGTCCACAAGATCTGGGTATGAGCTAATGATTACTCCACTGTTTGGTTTATCGACTGTTTTGAACGTGACATTCTTTGAAATTTAACAGAACGGATTAAAATATATGTCTTGGGCTGAACCTACTTAAGTGAGGTATGGGAAACAAACCAAAACATACAAGAAAGTATAAAGTAGATAGTATAAGAAAAAAAACTCGTAGAAAGTATAAGAGTCATTAGTTATTTTGATAAATTATGGCGTTTCTAGTGAAGAAATTAAAGAATTCACAGATTTATAGAAAACCTCTGAGCAATACATCTACTGTAGGCCTATGGCCTTCGTCAGCTACATCACACTCTGCCTTTTCAAATGCTGCCGGACTACTACCATCAACACTCGTATGCCGAATGCAAACATGCTCTCTTGTACATAAGGCATTGGTTACAAATAAGCCAATTCACCTGCTGGATAGGCTTCTTAACCCTGATCAGATTTCTCAAAGCGAGGGCAAGCCAGACAACTTCACTTCTGGCGGAAAAAAAATTGACGGAGAAGTTTTGGCTCTTTTGGGCTTAACTTTTAAAATTATCTGCCTTTATAAAAGTATTTAAGAATTCGCTATGGATTAATTGATTTAAATACTCTATATAGATATATTGTAAATATTTATTGTACATAATAGGTTTTCTTCATATTAGTCTAACCAAAGTTAGTTATTCTGTAAAACAGTATACTGTATGTAATGAGAGCCCTTTAAAGAAGCGTTTTTATGTATTTATTCTACCTTTCCAGGGGGAAATCTGGGAGGAGTAAGAATACGTAACGAGGAATAGGATGTTCCTCGTTACGTTGTTTACGTTGTTTAATGTTCCTATGCACATTAAATTAAAGGAGTATATTGGTGGAGAAAATAGACTACTGACGTTTTCTGTATGACTCTATTTACTGACGTTCCCTAAAAGAAGTCTTGAAAAAACTTTATTGGCCTATGCCATATGATGTTTTTAATATGATATTTTAAGAAATTTTGCATTCTGAGCAATTTGCCACTAAATCCGAATTTAAAAGGTCAAGTATATCGAGAGCTATTGCATTTTTACTTTCAGCAGTTTGATATTTATGTTAAGTTTAATCGCCTGCCATTTTTGTTTTACTCAGTCATCCTTAAATCTCAGGTTTCAGTCATTGTTCCCTACTAATCGAGACCTATAATTTGATTTACCAGGCATCCCAGACCACCCGTACACCCCTTTTAAAATTTACACCAATAGTTTTTAAGAAAAACCGATAGTGCCATTATAGATAAACCGGTTACGCTCTATCGATCGAAGTAATTTCAATGTACAGGGTGTACCAGAAGTCACTTTTCCAGACCCAAAGTCACTAATTTTAAATATAAACCCCCCCAATTTTTATGACATTTTTGTATTCTACACGTAATTTTAAGACAACTTTACAATTTAATTTGTACCCCTAATCCTAACAGTTTAGGAGATAATGGCGATGAAAATTTAAATTTTTCCCGATAACAATAACATGGAACCAATTTTTGTAACAAATAAAAATATCTTAGACCTTTTTTGTAATATTTTCGATCCTAAATTGTTAGTTTACACATAAATTCTTTAATTTTTCTATAAAATTTACAATATGGCGGAGATTATTAAATTTACGGAAAAGTAACACTAGCTATGTGATCATATATTTTTTACGACAAAGAACTTTTAAAAGTGAGATTCTAAAACATTTTTATTGTTGGACAGTTCTGTTAAACGTAAAATGTTCAAATATAAAGGACAAGAATTTTTTTCCTTGCTATTCTTATGAGAAAAACTAATTTCAACCTCCATTATCTTCTAAACCATTAGGATTAGGGGTACAAATTAATTGTAAAGTTGTTATAAAATTACTGGTTGAATATAAAAATATAATAAAAAGCGGTGGTTTGCATTTAAAATTAGTGACTTCCAGTCTGGATAGGTTACTTTTGGTGCACCCTGTACACTGGAATTAGTTTCAATCGAAAGAACGCAAACGATTTACGTATAACGACACTACTTGTTTTTGTAAAAAATTATTTATTTAAATTTTTTAAAGGAGTGTAGGCTACGAGTAGTCTGTAACATCCGGTAAATATTTACCTACGCTTATATAATATTTTCTTTTTATTCCCTACGGGCTATCCCTCTGTAGAGACTGAAACCCTATAAATGCCTGAAAAATAAAAATTAAATAGCAAACATACTTGTACAAATTTTCACTACTGAGAATAAATTGGATCAAAATGTAGTATGTAGTTCCGGGATTGTTGTACCACAACAATCTGGAAAATAACGCTGATCTCACCAATGACACGTTACGTAGAAGATATGCAAAACTAATTAAAGGAAATCGTGATTAAAAATAGAATAGTAAACTTCATATAACTGTTAATCGAAGGTTTTTTTCCACATACGATATTGAAACCTTTATACAAGCCAGAGAGATATGAGCAGCAGAACACCATATGGAAGAAGTTACTATAGAAAATTATTATATAATTTTAGTGTGAACATAACTCTGGATGTAAACACGATTTGCAGTGTTGGAGTGTAGTTCGGGCGTTTGATCACAAGCAGACACGCGGCGGTGACACGGTCCACATTGCAGGTGTGTCTGTGCACAACACTGACCAACTATGTGCCAGAACTGTCACGACCAATATGTTGGAGTGTAGTTCGGGCGTTTGATCACAAGCAGACACGCGGCGGTGACACGGTCCACATTGCAGGTGTGTCTGTACACAACACTGACCAACTATGTGCCAGAACTGTCACGACCAATATGTTGGAGTGTAGTTCGGGCGTTTGATCACAAGCAGACACGCGGCGGTGACACGGTCCACATTGCAGGTGTGTCTGTGCACAACACTGACCAACTATGTGCCAGAACTGTCACGACCAATATGTTGGAGTGCAGTTCGGGCGTTTGATCACAAGCAGACACGCGGCGGTGACACGATCCACATTGCAGGTGTGTCTGTGCACAACACTGACCAAACCTGTGCCAGAACTGTCACGACCTGCAGTGTTGGAGTGCAGTTCGGGCGTTTGATCACAAGCAGACACGCGGCGGTGACACGGTCCACATTGCAGGTGTGTCTGTGCACAACACTGACCAAACATGTGCCAGAACTGTCACGACCTGCAGTGTTGGAGTGCAGTTCGGGCGTTTGATCACAAGCAGACACGCGGCGGTGACACGGTCCACATTGCAGGTGTGTCTGTGCACAACACTGACCAAACCTGTGCCAGAACTGTCACGACCTACAGTGTTGGAGTGCAGTTCGGGCGTTTGATCACAAGCAGACACGCGGTGGTGACACGGTCCACATTGCAGGTGTGTCTGTGCACAACACTGACCAAACCTGTGCCAGAACTGTCACGACCTACAGTGTTGGAGTGCAGTTCGGGCGTTTGATCACAAGCAGACACGCGGCGGTGACACGGTCCACATTGCAGGTGTGTCTGTGCACAACACTGACCAAACATGTGCCAGAACTGTCACGACCAATATGTTGGAGTGCAGTTCGGGCGTTTGATCACAAGCAGACACGTGGCGGTGACACGGTCCACATTGCAGGTGAGTCTGTTCACAACACTGACCAAACATGTGCCAGAACTGTCACGACCAATATGTTGGAGTGCAGTTCGGGCGTTTGATCACAAGCAGACACGCGGCGGTGACACGATCCACATTGCAGGTGAGTCTGTTCACAACACTGACCAAACATGTGCCAGAACTGTCACGACCTACAGTGTTGGAATGTAGTTCGGGCGTTTGATCACAAGCAGACACGCGGCGGTGACACGATCCACATTGCAGGTGTGTCTGTGCACAACACTGACCAAACATGTGCCAGAACTGTCACGACCTACAGTGTTGGAATGTAGTTCGGGCGTTTGATCACAAGCAGACACGCGGCGGTGACACGATCCACATTGCAGGTGTGTCTGTGCACAACACTGACCAAACATGTGCCAGAACTGTCACGACCTACAGTGTTGGAATGTAGTTCGGGCGTTTGATCACAAGCAGACACGCGGCGGTGACACGATCCACATTGCAGGTGTGTCTGTGCACAACACTGACCAAACATGTGCCAGAACTGTCACGACCAATATGTTGGAGTGCAGTTCGGGCGTTTGATCACAAGCAGACACGCGGCGGTGACACGATCCACATTGCAGGTGTGTCTGTGCACAACACTGACCAAACATGTGCCAGAACTGTCACGACCAATGTGTTGGCTCAGGCCTGGCTGTGTTATACGATGCAGCAAGTATGTGACATATAATAACTAGTTGTTGAAACTGTATAATAATCAAAATTATATCATTATAAAATATGATTTCGTTGGTTTAAGTTTAATGAATTTGTGTACGACCGTTCACCAATATAACATTTTTTACTCGTTTGAGTAACAATATCGTGAGAAAGTTCCATTGAGTGAGCTTGTTGACAAAACTGCTGACAGTTTAAGTTATATCCCGTTACAGCACACCTGCGTACTCAGCGAATTTATAATCGATCTTGTTTTTCAATCGATAAGGTATAATCCATCCTAAAATCTTTTTCTTACTATATGTATTTTTTCTTAATAATACCTTTAAAAATTTTTATTTAATTACATTTTTCTAGATTGTATATTTTATTCATATTGAAATGCCAAGTTATTTTAATCAGACTGTCATGGGATTTTATGTAGGTTTGCTGTTGTGTGTGTTTAAAGCAACTATTAGATACTCACCTCCTGGGCAAGGTACATAATTAACATCGAAGACTGATTCCATTACATTCAAACATTTTCAGGTAGACTTTAAATCATCTAGACTTTAAAAAGACTTTAATATCTTTCTTTAATCTATTTTTTTTTTCAATCCCATGCTCTAATAATAAGCTTTGTGAGGGCTAAATGTTGTCCGTCCTAGAGTTTTTAAATGGGTTTTTCGGCCACGATGAACAAACTCCACGATATTGGAGAGTTCACATGACTAGGAAAAGTCTACAGCCATTCAAGTTCCCCATGTTATTCATATGGACATATTTTTTAGTCTCTAAAATTTAATTAAAATCTGCTAATAACTGCAACTAATAAATAAACCAACGTGTTGAATTTACAGCATGTTGTCATCAAATTTAAATTCCACCCCTTGGAATGGCAAGTGAGCGGAGCGAACGAGCACTTCTTATTGGTTTTACATGTTTACAAGTTTATTGAGAAAATGTTCACCCACCCTCTGCCTCAGTACAACTACTTTAATCGATTGTTAGGTTTCCTTATAACATTGGTGACAGTTCCATTTTTATTATAAGTCTGTTATGAATGAACAAAATATTCAAATACTAATAATAGGGTATCTAATCCTAGTCTATTAAGAAATTTCTTAAACAAAAATAAAGAAGGTCAGCGGCCTTGCAAAGCAAAACAAAGAATCAAAATAGCGTTTTTTTCTATTGGTAGGCGGTGATGACTTATGACTTGGGACTGATGGACAAGAAATTTAATTCAAGAGCAATGATGATAATAACTTGAAGTTTTTCCCTTTATTGACATTCCTTATATGTATTTCTTTATTTCAACAATTTATATAACAAATTATGTATATAACACCCGATATAAGTCAAACTTGATCTACTCGATTCACAGGTAATCACCGGTAATCAATCACAGGTAATGGTACCCTTGTGGAAAAGGGTATTTGCTCTCCGGAATTATAATGATCTGCCTCATCGCCTGAAATGCATTAACAGTGATTCTGTTTTTGAAAGAAATTAAAATTATTTTGCTTGAGGGGTGTCCTTACTCCGTCGATGAATTCCTGTCGGAGTGCACCAACTTGTGAATTTGTTGGTTTCTCCTTTGAGTTGAAAAGAATGTATTTTATTTTAGTTCTAGAATGTATAATGAACATTTGTACACAGATATAATATACAGGGTGTCCAAAAAAAACGTTTACAGACTTTGGGATGTGATTCCTGATACAAAAGTAAAGAAAAAAGTTCCTATGAAGGTATGTCCGAAAATGCATATTTACCCAGATATCCGCCATTTTGTTTTTTCCACTTAATATTTTTTATTTCGGTGACGGATTGATCTAGGAACTTCATATTTGGCATGGATCTTTATAATACTAATTTCCATTTCCATAATAAAAATTATTTTTTTCCGATGCATATTTTCAAAATGGCGGCCATTTTAAATTTTTAAACTCAAATATCTCAAAAACGGTAAAATTTATAAAAATGTTACAAGACACAAAAAAGTTGACAAATTAAATTATCTAAACAGTAATACCAAGTTTGTAAGGAACCAAAAACAAATAACGGAGTTACTGTGGTTTTTATGCAGAAAAACACTGATTTTGCACTATGATTAATGCCAATTTAGGTTATTTTAAGAGAAAAATCTCAACAACTCCGTTATTTGTTGGCAGATCTTTACAAACTTGGTTTTGTTGTTTAGATAATTTAATTTGTCAACTTTTTTGTCTCTTGCAATATTTTTATAAAATTTACCGTTTTTGAGATATTTGAGTTTAAAAATTTAAAATGGCCGCCATTTTGAAAATATGCATCGGAAAAAAATAATTTTTATTATGGAAATGGACATTAGTATTATAAAGATCCATGCCAAATATGAAGTTCCTAGATCAATCCGTCACCGAAATAAAAATTATTAAGTGGAAAAAACAAAATGGCGGATATCTGGGTAAATATGCATTTTCGGACATACCTTCATAGGAACTTTTTTCTTTACTTTTGTATCAGGAATCACATCCCAAAGTCTGTAAACGTTTTTTTTTTGGACACCCTGTATATTGTATATTTTGTATCTCCAATGACATGTTTCATGTAACGCGATGTTATTTCACGAAATAAATATTTCTGATCTGTGATCAGTACTACAATTAAAATCACTATACATTTAAATGTCTTGTTTTACTTCTCAGTATAAAATGTATAAACCTGCTGAGAACGTATAGTTCACTATATTTTGCATAAACCCAAATAGAAATACATTGTTTATCACAGCCTTAGCTTTTTGTAAATTTTGTTAGTCTAAGTTTAGCTCTATATATAGTATAAGAAATGTTGAGTATAAACATTTAACAACACTCCAACCAGTGATAAAGACGACAGTAAAGTTTGTAATTCACTAGAGCGAGAACAGCGCGTCTGGAATTGTTATAGAATCGCTTCTGTCTATTCACATTTTACGAGAAGTTATTTTAAAAGTTAAATATCGTTCACAAATTTTTCTGTTTTTTTTTTTTTTTTTACTCCCATTTTGACTGCCATTTTTTACCCATTTACTGCCCTTTTTTACTCATTTGGGTCACCACATCGTGTGGATGTTCAATATGCACCCTGATTTTGTTTAGTTATGGTATATTACGTATAAACTGTCTATTTAAGTTTAATATTGCCAAAAGTTAATATTAAACAAAAAACACAAAAAGATGCAAAAATGTTATAGAAGAAAAGATTTTTTTGTAAATGAGGTTTTTTCTCATAGCTTTTTCTTAGCTTCAAACAAGACATTTTTCTGCATAATTTGAAAAAAATAATTACTTTTTTCTTGGCATTGTACTTCAGAGTCAGTTTATTTTCCACGTATCCACTTTTAAATATACAATTTAATTTATATGTAAAATTCAAATTGATAGACAATAGCTTTTTTCTATGCATAATGTAAGAAATTACCCTAACTTAAGTAAACTTACCATGATATTGAATTTATTAGGGTTAAAATTATGAGCTTTAAATTAACATAATCGTGTTTGAATAATTTATCCTACAGTAAGTTTCATGAAAACTTATTTTACCAGTTATGATTCTAATTTTTAAGGTAAATATCAAGCAAAATGAAACACAAGTGCATTTTCCTAAAGCTATTAACTAATTTTTTTATTAATTTTTTTTTAGTTATTTAAGCTTTTACGAGAATTCCATTAGTGACTCCGGAACATAAACAGTGAAGGAAGGAAGAGATTTACAAGGGAGTGCGCACAATCCCTCATCAGGCGTTATTCTTCCAGACAACTGGATTTATATTGCAATTTCTCCAGCTGGATCCTATACACAGGAGTTGCAACGATGTGCTTCAAACTCAAATGACAAAGTCAAATCATCTTTACTCACAAAACAAGTGTACAATCAGTAATACAAACTCCATTACTTTTAATTTTTACTTTCTTTCATATTACCGTTCACTAAACTCTTTCATTTTCAATGTTTTTTATTATTATTTATTATTTATTAAATTAATTAGATGAACGACACGAAGAGGAGAGACCCTCAGATATGAGTGTTGCTGCCTCACTGTTTTCATGGAATCCCATTTCCATACCGAACGATTACTCTCTAAAGGAGCGCCAGATCAACTTCAAACTTCAGAGTTAACATTTCATTTGGGTACTGCAGTAGTTTTATGGTTTCAAAAAAATTCTACAATTGTATTACTAAAATGATTTTATAAATCTGTTAAAACCACGTTTGTTGGAAGTACTGTTATATCCATGATATATGTAAAAAAACGTTTCCGTTTAACACAAAATTAGTCCTCATATCCTTGTTGAAATAATTGAAATGGGCTATAAGATTTATAAGGTAGAGGTAATTAAAAGGATATCAAAACTTAACAAATGTAATATTTATTTTTCTCAACCATTATTTGTTGTCCCTAAATAGATAATGTTTTATTAGTCTAGATGCTACGTTTTACCATCTTGCATTCCAACTGTTACAGTTTTAGTTGTATTTTAGTTAAAAAAGTTATATTAAAAAAAGACATATCTAATGAATAAAAATAATTAAAAGATGTCTAAAATATATTTCAATATAAATCTTCGACTTAATTGGCGTAAAATACATTTTTATAAGTTATACATGTTCTAATATAAAAATTACCCTAAATAAAGCCAAAACAGTCCACAATATACCAGGCGTCCATTGTACGAGATAAATTTTAAAATTAAAAATTAAAAACTAAAATTAAAATTAAAACTTAAAAATTAAAAATTAATTAAATTTTGAAATTAAAAGTGGGTTTCCGGTGCGGTCCTCGAGCCTGTGATTGGGGAGACGTTTAATGAAGTCGCCTCAAGCAAGCCGGTCTCGATGTCTTGATTCTCTCACTGAGACACAGAATTCTCTCATAAGGGTATTCGAGGCCTTGGAAGAGGTTTTCTGCTACCCAGTGAGACACGCCAAGTCTCCATTACAAAAAAGCGGTACCTGAACATAGTGATTCTTGACCTTTCTGAAGAAAAGGCCACCATTCTCCTTAAAGTAAATGTTTTCAATTTGTCGTCGCGTGTGGTCAAGCCCAATAAGTAATTGTATTAAACTAAAAACTGTTAATCGCTAGCAATTAATTAATTTTAATGTGTAAATACGATATAAATAAGCACAGCAAAGCTACCTACAAAAAGTTTTACTCGACATTCGCTTTGTAATCTGGAAGTGCAGCAAATGTGATGGAAAATAATATTACGTTAAGAGTAAAGCAAGCAGCTGTAAACTGGTTTGGATCGAGTTATCGAGTTAACCAATCAAATTACGAGTTTGATCCACCGGATCTCCTGTTGCTCACGGAGCGGAACGAATCTTCTCCTCCCTTGTGCTTGGAAGACGAACAAATAAGGACATTGACACTGTCCAACGTTGCATATGAAAAGCTGATTAGGAAAGAGGATGTGGAAAATTATAATAATTAAGTATACAGTACTTAATTTACATTTTATAATTGTATGATAAACAACAATATTAATAATGTAAATAAAACATTATAAAATATAAAGAATCCATAGTTTTGTCAGTAAATTTCTATTTTAAGTATCGTCAAAGTTTTTGGTAAGTACTGTATTGGTTTTTAGACTGTTTTCATGTTTTTAGGTAAATTTTTTGTCTACTACTTGTACAAAGTTATTACAAAGACATTGACGCTAAGCCCAACTGTTAGCAAATATACTTAATTTACACTGCAACCAGCTGATTTCTTATTCTAGACTTTGATTAGGCCAATAAATATTTTTGTTGGATTTGAATATTTTAATATGGTTTAGTAATAAAAAAAACTATTCACACTACTATAAATCTTTATTTAATTTATGTAGGTTCTTTAATTTTACGTTTGTCTTAATAAGAGGTCCTAAGGAGCATTCCATCTTTACATGTAATATTTATTCGCCCTTGAAGAATCCAATTCATCTTTCTTTTAAGATGCAAAACTCCTCCTTAGCTAAATTATTTCCTAGGTTGGCATATGAATTTAACAAACATTAGAGTGAACATTATTAAACAGATTTTCTCTGATATAAGTGTATTAGCAACCATGAATACATGTTAAATTTAAAACTTGAACTAAATAATAATGTTTTAAAGTTTTAATTATTAACTATTAGAAGTTATTCTACTGATAAATTATTACAGAAAGTTAATGGTTTGTTTGTGCAACATATAATTAAACTCTAGTAATATTGGTTGCCTAGGGGACAACTTGGCAGCATTAGATTAAGAGAGTTTTTAATGTACATTACCTAGATAATAAAAATGCTCAAATACCAAAATAGTCCAGGCTCTGAACAGGTTGAGCATGCATAAAAGTCTAACGAAATTTGACTTTTGATTATTGTTGGGAACAGTTAGTAGATGTATAAAATCTATGTTACCACATTTCCAGAGTGGGCACAAAACGGGGGACGCTAACTAGAGGAAGTCGAAGAGGGAACTGTATTGGCCTATGTGATGTTATATCATTTTAAAGGTCTTTGAATGTAGATTCAATTGCCACAAACCCAATCCCTAAAGGTTGAATATAACGTGAGTTATTGCGTTTTGAAATTTCGGTAAAATCCTTTCATGCAAAATTTCACTGCCTGCCATTTCTGGCTCAAACGTTTATTTGAGGTCGAGTTGGCGATATTTTTTTCAAATCTATTTAAATTCTATCCATCTGTTCTTTAGAAATATCCTAAAAATTAAGTTAGATGTTTTATTTTAAGTCTTCATTTGCCGTCTTCAATTGCTGTCCGAAATATTATAATTACATTATGATTTTCAGTCCCATTTGGGACAACCCATGAAATTTATTGTGAAATATTTAACGTGAGCTTTAAGATCATATTTAACAGAAAGCAATGCCGCAAAGCTGACCATAAATGAACAATCGAGTCAGAAATGGGAGGCAATCAAACTTTGCATAAAAAGCATTTTGGAGAAATTTCAAAACGCAATAACTCGAGTTATATTCGACCTTTAGAGATCGGGTTTGTGGCATTCGAATCTACATTCAAAGACCTTTAAAATGATATACGACATGACATAGGCCAACACAGTTTCCTCTACGACTTCCTCTAGGGGGCGCCCCCCGTGTTGTGCCCATTCTGGAAATGTGGCAACATCGGTTTTTTACATCTACTAACTGTCCTCAACAATAATCCAAAGTCAAATTTTGTTAGACTTTCAGTGCATGCTCAACCTGCTCAGAGCCTGGACTAAAATATAAAAACTTTACCAAAACCAAATACCAAAATACAAACACCAAAACATCCTTATAACACTGGAGCAAGAGGTGAAGTAATTCCTGACCACACTCTCAAGTTTTTTTTCTTTTTTTTTAAAGAAACCTTCTTATATGGGGAACAAGTTTTTACAATATTCTAAATAAAATAAAAATGGATTTTTAATGAATAAAGCTCTTTATTCTTTAAAGGAACTATCCACTTCTGTCTGAAGATTTTATATAAAAATTTTACATGTGCAAACGTTGAATACTATAATATGTCCCAGTATATATATTTTATTTTTTTCAGGAGTGTCAAACTTATATTTAACATTCCCTTGTTGGGTAAATAATTTTGTAATTATACAGCGAATTGTGTGACAATGTATAATTTGCATATAGTGTTAGTTTTTGTTAAGAAAATTTGAAGTTATTTATTGTACCACGTGTACATTCAAATAAATAAGGAAATATGACTATTACTATGACAATACACTGTATCAAGTGCAAACTCAAAAATTAGTTTTGCAAAGTCAATTTTATTACCTGAGTCCTGCAACTAGGCATTTTAGCTATGTTTTAACAACTTGTTACTTTTATGACATTAAGCCATAATGTCCTAAAAGTTGAACGTATATTAACTATGACTTATATAGTTAAAAGTAAACAAACAATATATTTTTTGCAAAAATCTTACTTTTAACATTGTAAAAACTAAAATTAATCTTGGTAAAATTAAATTTTGATAATATAGAGCATAGTGATACAAATAGTTTACCGTGACACTGTCGCCCCGAGGGGATGGGTCCAATGTACTAGGACGTACATGACACCTGTCTGACGTAAGCTTTCCACATGTCCACCCACCAATCAGATGCTGTATTACAATAATGATGTGTACTAGATGGTTACTGTGGATGGATACTAGCAATTAGGCCTATGACATATGGTAGCCCAGAATAGACGCATCATATCGTCTCATAGAGTCGGTAATATAGCCTTTTAGTAGTATACGAACACAATTTTTTAATACTTATTTATCCTTAACTAGAATTTCTGTCAACCGCAAAAAATAAAATATTATTTTTACTTTACAATTATTGTGGAGTTTAAATACAAGGAGAAACCTAACGCAACGTTTCCGTTATACATTGATTATGACAATGAGCACGTTACAAAGACTTAGTTATACCAAGAAATAGAAGTATACATGTTAAAAATGTCCGTTTATCAGCCGTAATTTCCATTTAACATAATCAACTTAGTTACACCCACTGTGTTATCATAAATTACTTAATTGAGAGAAAGAACAATAACAAGGTTTATTGTAATAAAAATAGTATATTTCGTCACAAGGGCCGAAAGTGGCGTTTTGCCGGCCCCGAGATCGTGTTTCAATTTCGAGACGAAGTCGAGAACTTGAAACGATCGAGGGTTGGCAACCCCCCCCCCCCTCCGATGAACCCCCGATGTCGGCCCGAGTTCTGAACGATATTTTTCATCACACTACACAATTCAATAAATTCTAAACAAGTAAAAAAATTACTTTTTCGTTCATAACAAACAAAACATAACCTCAACTTCAACTAACCTAGCGAGATGTACTGCTTGAGTTTCTGGTTGCTAGGCAACCACTTCACATCAGCTAAGGCCACCAAAACTAATACTCTAACGGTAAATGACTACAGCTGATTCCTATGGAAAAGGACTATTTTCCCATCTACGTCATACATATTTAACAGTTGCTATCAGCTGAACTACTAACTGCGTCACTGATTTGTTGTTTGTTGTTGTTGTTGTTAAATACCTTCTTATATTCTAGATTTCTCTGCTACAGTTTAGATTACCGCCCTAGGCCGGAAAATTTTGCCGGCCTAGGCCGGCAAAACAGGTGTTTCTTTGGTAGAAGTGAGGTTCGAAAACAGGTGATATCGATGTAGTGTGACGAAAAACTGATTTATTTGTACTATCGTTAAGTACGTAATTTCAGGAGAATAGTATTGTGAACCGTAAGTAAGTGAGTAGCATTTGCAACTCTGAGAAATCCTTTACAACCAATCCGCAGCAGGTGAGTGCGAGGACGAATTTAACGTTATTCTTGAATCAGGGCTAAGCATTATTTTTTTATTGCAGTTATAAAGCAGTGGGAAGATAAATTAAAAACTTATCGACCCTTAATCGGTAGACCTACAAGGTCATCACATATAGTCATGGTGTAATGATAGAAATTTCCCCGAGATATGTGGACACTCATTCCAAAAGGTACTACAACCAATACCACTTGAGCTAAAACAAGCCAAACTATGGAACCGCTGATCTATACTACCAGCGTTGGCAACATTTTCACTGTCATGAGTGCACATTTTATGCTTCTTACTAGGGTTTCTGTATAGCTGCTGGAGGCTAGAAAACCATCCAAAAAGGAGAGTCGCTGGATTGTATAAGATGGTAGGCCTATACTAACACTAAAATTCACGACAATGTTACATGTTGTAAAGGACGGTCATTTATTTGTTTGTTAACTGTTACGAAATTTCTTTATACATATGTCATGCAATAAATTCACAATCAGTCATTATAATGTATAGAAAAGAACAGCCACAGAATCAAAAGACTCATTACTATACAGGCAGTTGACAAGAACATTCAAATAACTTATCACTCAAATGCTAAACAAAATACAGTATTTACAAAAAATTAACAATTTCGCACAAATGGTTAATTAAATGATTCGATTATTTACAATGTGCAATTTATGAAAAGACCATACAAAAATATCTAGATGAACCTAAACGTACAATGTGCAATTATTACATATTTAAATATTTTTATGGTCATTAAAAAATGACCATAAAAAATTCCATTAATTTGAGTTAGACATATTCAATTTTAAAAAAATACAAAATACTGTAAAACGATGTTACTGCTGAAGAGCCGAAGACTATCTAAGAAATAGATGAATAGATTTTGTGAACCAGATAAGCTTCTGCCTTTTACATTTATACTCTAAGATACAAGAATCTCCTTGTGCTTTGATGGTTTGAGTTTAGGTATTAATCGGTTTTTTGTATATGTGAAACTGGATTATAGCTTTATAATTATTTATAATAAAACTCACACCAAATAAATCATGACCTTATTAACGGTTAATATTGTTGACTTTGTGTAACTAATACAGTAAATACATTAAGTAACGAATTACATCTATTTGATTGGCAAGAAATTGGTTTTAAGACTATTTCTATTGTTAAAGGCGACATTTATCACTCTCTTTTCACTTCATGTAGCTCACTTAAAATAGAGAAGCATGTCGTTAAAAAAATTAAGTAACTCCTGTTGACAGGATCTGTGCAAAAGTAATTTGAAATGGCGAAAGCTTAAGTGCTTCCTGACGATTTTTGCAAATTATTCAATGGTACTTTCATCATTCATGCAAAAGGTCACACTCAAATTACATTCTACCACAGAGAAGTAATATTACTTACTCTGTGTTCTACTATCTACCAGCATTAATTTCTTTAGGAAAGGTAAACTATTTTACATGTATATATTTATGCATAAAAAAATATTAAGTAGGGGTCTATATATTTCCTGATCAGTATTATGGTTAAACATTAAACAAACTTGAATATTTGCCTTTATCAAATAAAAAGTTAATAATAAACAAAACTGAGAAAAACATAATACCCCCGTCGCAGCAGACCTGCGTACTCAGCGGATTTCCAAATTGGTAGTATTAATTATGACCAGATAAACCTGTAAACCAAAAATCATCACAAGCTCATAAATAGGGAAATAAATGTTTATCTCCTTATGATAAATGTAGGGAAAGAGTATGCAGGTATGCTGCCATGGGGAACACTAAAAGTAGGTTTTTAGCATTAAAAAAAATTATTTTGACCATATCTAGCCATACATTAAATTTCATCAATATCTTTCCCTTGCTAAAGGAGTTTGCCTATTCTCCATATGATTAACATTGGAAAAGAGTATGCAGGTTTGCTGCCATGATAAGCACAAAAACCAAGATTTTTTTACCATAAATGGATGAATCTCAACCAAATGAAGCTGAATACCAAGTTTCATCCAAAAACATTGGTTAATAAGTGAAATATTAACACATCCTTATTCTCCATAAGATTAACATTGGAGCCTCAAAATACAACGTACTGTCTTTAGACTTTGTAATATCTCGGTAACCAATGGAGATAGAGCAAAGCTTCAAAATGCTAAATTGTGTGTTTTTTTTTTTTTTTGAGCTAAATCCAATGGTCAAAATAAAAATTTGAAATTTTTAAAAATTACATATGAAAAATGCAAAAAACCCATTTTTGGGGTACAAAACCCCCCAAAACTACCCCTTCCGATAGGTCGATATGTCTGGTTTTCGAACTCATCCGAATAAACGTAGGATTACACATTTCTACCAAATTTGGTGTCGATCGGACCATTTTTACGAGAGTTATCGTGTCTAGGGACACATACATATATATATATATACATATATATATACATATATACATATATATATATATATATATATATATATATATATATATATATATAAATTTTAGTGACTATTATTTTTGTTCTCTGAGCACCTAAAAACGATAAAGTAACATGGTCCCGGGCTTAGGTCTTACCATGAGACCTACGGTAATAGCTTATTCCCTATGGGAAATTCGCTAAAAACAGATTACGTATAAATGTTGATAACGATCAAATTTATCATGGATATATGTTGTGTTTCAAATTTTTTATGTTAAATCGTGGGTTGTGCTTTAAAGGAAATCTTTGTATAAAAAAGTATATATTGCTATTTTATGACATGGGTCACCGATGCCTGTCACATTTTCTTCTTTTTTTGTCACTATTGGCTATAATAAGTTATCTTATTCAGATATAATAATTTGATATTTTTAAATTTTAAAACTTAAATTTTCACAAATAGTCTCTATTGCTTTGGGATTCGGAGGCGAGTGGTTAAGTCAAATGAGGTTACTAAAATTTCAAAAATGTCTCTTAATTAAAATTTTTATCAATATCCTAACTAAATGCTTGAGTTCGAGCAACGGGTAGCTAATTATTATAGTAAGTTATTATAACTACTTTTAACTTAAATTCCTCAAATGTTATAGTTAAAAAAAAAAAAAACCTAAAACCTTTTCTTCAAGATATTTGTTCAGTGGATTTGAGTGAATCTTTTAATTCTACCTGTAGAGTCGCACTAACAAATGGGCATTAACAGCCTGTCTCTTAAATCATTTCAAAGATTTAGCTGTGACTAATCCCTTGAATCCCTACATATTTTCATCTGTTGAATAATCATGGCCCTACTTACGTTAATATATCAGTAAAATATATTTAGTTTTTTAGGCCCGTCCCAGTAAAAGTTAGATTGTTTTTTATTGATTTATTTTGACTAATAAATTTTGACCAACAATTTTTACTTAATAATAAATAATCGTTGTTTTGCCAAATAACACATGTACATCATTTTACAACAGAAATAGGTATATACGTGCTCTTTAATATACATTCAAAAACAGTAGTTTTACAGAAATTGTATCAACTTAGCATTTTTTAATTTTGTAAAAACAACAACAATAATAATAATAATAATAATAATAATAATAATAATAATAATAATAACAATCAAAACAATCATTGGACAAATTATAATTATTCTTCGTAGTAGTAAAATAAATGGGGATCCCCAAGGACAAGCTGTATTGAGATCGCCATCAACATGAAAGTATTACAAATAATTAGTAGGCCAGCAACGACCCTACTGACTCTAATGGTTAGATTTTTCATAAAAAGCTTAAACACAACAAACATTTTGTCTGTGCTAAAAAGACATATATTAATCAACACATATATTAATCAACACATTAACAGTATTAATCCCAAAACTCTATAATTATTCATTAACAAATAGTACTTGTGAAAAATAACAATAACCATTTCAAAGTTCTATACATGAACATAAAAATCCTAAATTACAAGTTGAAAAAATAATCACTATTTTCCTGCTCAAGCAACTATTTTTTACCGTTCTCAAAAACCGACCATGTGATGTCAAGCTGTCAATTTTAGAATTAATAACATTAAACAGCCGTGGTGCTTCACTACTATAAAACATTTGTTGTGCTCTTAAATATCACTGAGTTACATGAACAACTCCATAATGTCTTAAGTTATAATTTGGTTCTCAAACTATAGAGAAACCAGAACTTCTAATAAAAAAACATTCTCAAAACTTAGAAAATATATAAATGACGTAATGTAATAATCTTTAAGTTAGCAAAGATAGTCCAAGCCTGTTCAAAGCTTCTCTTAACGGCAATAAGCCTCATAAATCTTTTTTGCAAAATAACTATATGATAAATGGTTGAAGTGTAAGATCCTCCCCAGCATTTAATACCTACTTTACACTTTTAATTCAATCTAGCAATTTTCTTAAAACTTGAGTGTAAAAAAGCTATTATAGACTGATCATACTTATAATTTGTACAAAAAAATTTATATCTATATTAACTTGAATGTTTCAATGGTTTGATTAGTTTGTTGAATGAAATACAGCTTTATAGACAATTTTAAGCTTCCCCAGTAGCGGTAAATGTACGTATTTGAGGGTCGAGGTTAACTAAGGGCCAGCTTGATTTATGGTCAAGTGTGGCGGACGTGGCTCTTACATTACACACAGTTGTGTAAACTTCCTTTCACGGGCCGACCATCGAGTACATCG
Source organism: Neoaliturus tenellus (assembly GCA_030545055.2). Taxonomy (NCBI): domain Eukaryota; kingdom Metazoa; phylum Arthropoda; class Insecta; order Hemiptera; family Cicadellidae; genus Neoaliturus; species Neoaliturus tenellus. The sequence continues at coordinate 152,575,721 of CM061533.1, read as the reverse complement.
TCTACTAAACGTTGTTAATATCGGACGCTAAAGTTAGCAGGGAAAATGTTGTCTTTTTAAATTACACGACGGAAAACATGATGTTTATCATGTTATATTAAGACACTGAACATAATTTTGACAATTCATAATTTTAACCATATGTTAATAAAGAACATTTAATCTTACTATGTACGGATTTTCTTATGAAACACATTAGGATGTGTTATCATAATGCTATAAAATAACACATAAGACAAAGAGTTTTCACTCTTTGAATGAGTATAAAGTACGTGAAAATACTTTAATTATTTTTATTCGGTCTTTAAACCCCAGCCTTCAACGCCCTAGCTCGCCCAGAAAAAGTGCTGTATTTATTTGTTCCAATACTAATTAAATACTAGCTGCCTACAATATTTTTGTCACAATTACTTGGCGTCAAGCAGCCCCTCTCAAAATTTACCGTGGTAAATAACCACAGGATCAGAGCGTCAATAGCCAAGTAAAAAGGAAAACAGGTGCAAAATGTCACAGCCTGTGGATTTATTCAGATCGACATTTGTTCAGTCTCCACCAGTCGTGCTGACCTGTAATGCTTGTGCTCAGCAGTAACTCCAGACGTCCGCTGGACAACAACCGTCCTAAGAACGTTTTTAGTTCGAGTTATGCTCGTGAGAATCGAATGATAGTAGTGATCGAGGCGTTGGTGTGGAAGAAGCCGTTCTCTGATTGGCCGGCTGAGGAGGGAGACAACGACGATGCTCCTTTGCGCAGTCGAACTGTAGATTTTCATGTTTAAAGACACGCGTTTCGTGGCGTGGCTACCCTCTCCTCCTTTAAATTCTAAATTAACAGAATGTAATTATAGTGTGTATTTTCAATTTGTTTAGGGTTTAGGTTCAGAAGTGTTTAGTACATTTCTTTGTTTTTACAAAATAAATCGATTGTTTTACGAATCCGTATCTTCAAATAATTTCACTTCTGACACCGAACTTCTCGTCACCAAGTCTCCCACTGGGCTTTATTCGGAGTCACCTACGATAAGTCATTTTGGATTATTTTTTTACTCCAATTAATCATGTAATGATGAGCTACATTATTCTACTCGTGTAGTGCTGAGATACATTAGTCTACTCGTGTAGTGCTGAGATACATTAGTCTACTCGTGCAGTGCTTAGATAAATTACTCTTCTCGTATAGTGCCGGGATACATTAGTCTACTAATGTAGTGCTGAGATACATTAGTCTACTCGTGTATTGCTGAGATAAATTACTCTGCTCGTGTAGTGCTGGGATACATTAGTCTACTCGTGTAGTGCTGAGATACATTAGTCTACTCGTGCAGTGCTTAGATAAATTACTCTTCTCGTATAGTGCCGGGATACATTAGTCTACTAATGTAGTGCTGAGATACATTAGTCTACTCGTGTATTGCTGAGATAAATTACTCTACTCATGTAGTGCTGGGATACATTAGTCTACTCGTGTAGTGCTGGGATACATTAGTCTACTCGTGTAGTGCTTTGATACATTAGTCAACTCGTGTATTGCTGAGATAAATTACTCTACTTGTGTAGTGCTGGGATACATTAGTCTACTCGTGTAGTGAGATAAATTACTCTACTTCTGTAGTGCTGGGATACATTAGTCTACTCGTATAGTGCTGGGATACATTAGTCAACTCGCGTATTGCTGAGATACATTACTCTACTTCTGTAGTGCTGGGATACATTAGTCTACTCGTATAGTGCTGGGATACATTAGTCAACTCGCGTATTGCTGAGATACATTACTCTACTTCTGTAGTGCTGGGATACATTAGTCTACTCGTATAGTGCTGGGATACATTAGTCAACTCGCGTATTGCTGAGATACATTAGTCTACTCGTGTAGTGAGATAAATTACTCTACTTCTGTAGTGCTGGGATACATTAGTCTACTCGTATAGTGCTGGGATACATTAGTCAACTCGCGTATTGCTGAGATACATTAGTCTACTCGTGTAGTGAGATAAATTACTCTACTTCTGTAGTGCTGGGATACATTAGTCTACTCGTATAGTGCTGGGATACATTAGTCAACTCGCGTATTGCTGAGATACATTAGTCTACTCGTGTAGTGAGATAAATTACTCTACTTTTGTAGTGCTGGGATACATTAGTCTACTCGTATAGTGCTGGGATACATTAGTCAACTCGCGTATTGCTGAGATACATTAGTCTACTTCTGTAGTGCTGGGATACATTAGTCTACTTCTGTAGTGCTGGGATACATTAGTCTACTTCTGTAGTGCTGGGATACATTAGTCTACTCGTATAGTGCTGGGATACATTAGTCAACTCGCGTATTGCTGAGATACATTACTCTACTTCTGTAGTGCTGGGATACATTAGTCTACTCGTATAGTGCTGGGATACATTAGTCAACTCGCGTATTGCTGAGATACATTAGTCTACTCGTGTAGTGCCGGGATACATTAGTCTACTCGTGTAGTGCTGGGATACATTAGTCAACTCGCGTATTGCTGAGATACATTAGTCTACTCGTGTAGTGCTGGGATACATTAGTCTACTCGTATAGTGCTGGGATACATTAGTCTACTCGTATAGTGCTTTGATACATTAGTCAACTCGTGTAGTGCTGGGATACATTAGTCTACTCGTATAGTGCTGGGATACATTAGTCTACTCGTGTAGTGCTGGGATACATTAGTCTACTCGTATAGTGCTGGGATACATTAGTCTACTCGTGTAGTGCTGGGATACATTAGTCAACTCGTGTAGTGCTGGGATACATTAGTCTACTCGTGTAGTGCTGGGATACATTAGTCTACTCGTGTAGTGCTGGGATACATTAGTCTACTCGTGTAGTGCTGGGATACATTAGTCTACTCGTATAGTGCTGGGATACATTAGTCTACTCGTGTAGTGCTGGGATACATTAGTCAACTCGTGTAGTGCTGGGATACATTAGTCTACTCGTGTAGTGCTGGGATACATTAGTCAACTCGTGTAGTGCTGGGATACATTAGTCTACTCGTGTAGTGCTGGGATACATTAGTCTACTCGTATAGTGCTGGGATACATTAGTCTACTCGTGTAGTGCTGGGATACATTAGTCTACTCGTGTAGTGCTGGGATACATTAGTCTACTCGTGTAGTGCTGGGATACATTAGTCTACTCGTGTAGTGCTGGGATACATTAGTCTACTCGTATAGTGCTGGGATACATTAGTCTACTCGTGTAGTGCTGGGATACATTAGTCAACTCGTGTAGTGCTGGGATACATTAGTCTACTCGTATAGTGCTGGGATACATTAGTCTACTCGTGTAGTGCTGGGATACATTAGTCTACTCGTATAGTGCTGGGATACATTAGTCTACTCGTGTAGTGCTGGGATACATTAGTCAACTCGCGTATTGCTGAGATACATTAGTCTACTCGTGTAGTGCTGGGATACATTAGTCTACTCGTATAGTGCTTTGATACATTAGTCAACTCGTGTATTGCTGAGATAAATTACTATACTCGTGTAGTGCTGGGATACATTAGTCAACTCGTGTATTGCTGATATAAATTACTCTACTCGTGTAGTGCTGGGATATATTAGTCTACTCGTGTAGTGCTGAGATAAATTACTCTACTTCTGTAGGTCTGGGATACATTAGTCAACTCGTGTATTGCTGATATAAATTACTCTACTCGTGTAGTGCTGGGATATATTAGTCTACTGGTGTAATCGCGGATTACGGGTAACGCCCAGATTAACTGTGATGTCTCGGGTTGCCCCGTACATTGTACCTCTGATTACATATAAATAATCTCTTATTACAATTATAATTAATTACTCAAATTATATTTCAATGTATAATTTTAAAAATTGTAATAGATTTTTGTTTAAGTTGTTGTAAGTCAAAGAATATAACACGAATGTATATGATATTTTTGTGAATTATATTTAATCTTTCAGTGGATTCTTTTGCTAGCCAATTTTTCTTAATTATTTAAGGTCATTACTATACAAGTTTAAAACCTCTATTGCAAAACTTATCCAGTGTGATACAAAAGTTCAGGAATTGATAAAAAAATCCTTTAATAATAGAATAAAATATTTAATGACACTCCACTATTGAAACAATATAATGAAAATGAAATTTTCAATCATTTATGGGTGTCATACCTTTCTAATGGGACTGCCTAGAAGGATTCAAAATCAAATCCCAAATGTACAGGTTGATGTATGTATATCAAATGGAAGTTCTTCACAGTATAAGTGTAGAGAGCAATGAGCCGCAACCCGTTTGAAAATAATAATTTAAACTTATACATATATAATTTTATATTGTAATAAATAATTTAAAGATATAAGCTAGATGAAAATGGCAGGCGATCAAACTTTACATTAAAATCACATCAATAAAACTTGAAAATCTAATATTGTGATGTTTTTAATTAAAAGTTTTAAAATCATACTGTAGAAAATATTTGTCATATTTTTCTGGAATTTCAGATTAAAATAAAACCTTATTCTAACATTTTATCATCATTTTTTTATTAATGAATATGCATTTATTTACTTCTGAATGAAATTATAAATTAACTGTCGAACTATTGAGAGTAAGAACGAAAGTATAATTTAGATTTTTAAACTCATATTTTGGATATTCAAAAAAAACCCCGTTGAGAAGTCCTTATTTTTTACATGAAGGACCACAAAACAACGGAAATTTTGTTAACAAAAAGACGTATTGACTATATAAGCAAAATATGCTCCATTCACTATTATCATACCTTTGTGAACGATTTCAATTTATAAGGTTTTTATTTGTTATTTTTATATAACAGGTAAAATTATGCCAGTTATTAGAATGTAAATTTAGTGACTATTAGTTATTCATTTTGTTCATTCACTGTCGAGAACGGTTTATTTAAAACTTTCATGTTTCATTATGTTACTCTGTATTGGCTACTTATTACAAATGCCATTTAACTAGTTTATTTTGTGTTATCAGCGTTGGTTTACGTACATTGTTGCAGATTGTGAGTTTGTTATTTTTTTTAATAACCTTAGACATCACCCATTACTAATTATTAAAATAAATTTCACGATATTTTAGACTCTGATTTCGATCATTAAAATGAAACTAGTATACGTGTTGCTCGAAATCGAGCAATTTATTTTAATACAATACAAAAGTTACTTTTAGCGCTTAATCAATGACATCCGACCAATCCAATATTGTGAATCTCTTTAATCACCAAAACTACACGTACTTACAGCTGATTATTAACATATGTTTAAAATGTTAGATTCAATCCCAATGTTATTTAAATGGGAAACTTTGAGATTTCAATGGTGGATAGCGCCTTTATTTTCAGTCCGATTCTCATCAATTTTTGGCGGAAACAACTACAGACCAAGCCCTATCCAATGACACCAAAAACTTGAAAATCGGTTGAAAATTGTAGGATGAGTTTTCAAGACAAAAAAACCCTTAGCGTATTAAATAAGTATAAAACAAATCATCTAAATCCGTTTCTCTATAAGTTTAAATTTAATAAGTTGAATTTAAGTTTTCTATAGGTTTAATTCATAATGATTGCCCAGAATTAATTATAAACTTTTTAAATGATCAAGCAAGTTTTTTTTTTTTTTTACTATCAAATAATTTTTAGAACAAACAATCTACTGTTTTCTATCAAAGCATTCTGGTCACAAAAAGACTGTTCATTTCAAATAACTTAAATACATTGTCTAAAAACAATACATCTATAAAAGTGTTAAACGTCCTCAAGAACTAAGTAGTAAGATTAAATTGACAAGATGCATCTTGTAGAAAATGTTATATTTTTAAACATCTAAGGATGCCCTTAGCATACAGGAACGATTAACAGTTCATCGAGCGGGCAATAAATGTTCATAGAACCTACCTCATGTGGCTGTGAAAAACCTTTATAGAGGAGTAACCACGTAAACACTTCATGAGTATTTTCACTTGGGAGGCATAAAAGTAAGGATCGAGACCGTAGTTCCTCAACCGGTCTATTGGGATTTTAAAATATATTTACCAATTTATTTTCAGTTTGGGAAGCTAAAATTTACTCGTGTTATGTGATTCTGGTAAAGATTATAGCTTATACTAGTAGTGGGAAAAAGCCACTTCTAAACCGGAAGTGACGTCAGCTGCCAGGTCAGCTGCAGGGGTCAGATGGTGTCAGCTGCCAGGGCAGCTGCAGGGTGCAGATGGCGAGAGCATATGCCCTGAATTTGAAGTAGAATTGGGCATGAATTAAGAGTTAGTTGAAAAGTAAAATTCAACTGTGTTAACTAAACTCTAAAAGTTGAATAAAAATTAAGAGTAAGATCAAAACTGAAATTCAACAGTTATAACTGGGGGCCTGGAAAGTATGTCAAGGTCATCCAGAGTAAGTTTTAAAAAAGAATACCCAACTACCACCAGAAATAGTTCAAAGTTGAACTAGTTGGTGATAGTGGGATAGGCTGAAGTAAATTTTGAATTTTATTTGTGAACATATAATTAATGTGCAACAGCAGAGTTTAAACAAGTTGAACTTTTGTGATGAACTACAGAGTTGTAAATGCAAACACCAACGACGATGAGAAGGTAAACGCAGAGTCCCCAGATGATGTATTTGAAAAGCTTGAACAAACGTAACATTTCGAGTTGGTTTTCCCGTTCCATTTCCAATCGTTTAATTTCCAATTTCAATTTATCCTCTTCTATTCTAGTTATGAAGGGAACTTCATCCATCATATCCATCATGATTTTGTAGTGTTTGAAATTTTAAAATAAGTGATGTTGATAGTTCAAAAGTTGAAGACGGAATGAGAAGTGAAAGCGAGAAATGTTAGTTAAATAAAGAAGTGGTGGGGGGAACGAAGAATTACAAAGAAGTGGTGGGGGAAATATTTTGCTGTTCATTATTACCATCAGTAGTGTCAGATGGTGCAGGAGTTAGATTTAGTAAACTGTCTTCGTCCGAACTTTCAATCTTATCACAAATAGGACAATCGTATGTTATTTCCAAATTCATTTTGATGGTTGTAAAATTATCTACAAGTTCTTGTAAAATATTAAAAATGTCTTGTAACTCTTCTTTAGAGTTTATTTCAAAACTAGAATTCATTCGGGCCAATGGAGAGTTGTTCATTATTGGAGAGTCGGTGATGGAATGAGGATCGGCGCATAGGGAGGGGGCTTATATAATGGTGACCTTGAGCAGGCGTCTAGGGAGGGGGGCTGTCTAGGGAGGGGGCTTTTATATAGGGAACCTTGAGCTTATGATTGAATAAAACGTTTAGTTCTTCTTCTCCATCTTTTAATTCAATTATTTGAACCGAAGTAGTTGTTTCATCTTCTTCACTTGATGAAGAAAACAATTCACCAGGATTTAAATATTGAACTACAATTCTGAACCATCTTATAGGATATTCGTCAATGACAGAAAGTAAGTTTTGAAACAATTCTTCCATCTCCTCCCTGTCAGTTATTATATGTTTAAATTTGATAAATTTGTTTTCCATGTTGTTAGTTAGAGTGTTGGAAGTGGAATGATTTAATATTATATAAAAATTAGAACTAGTGGTGGGGGAAATCTCAAGGTCATCCAAATGAAGTTTTAAAAAAGAGTGTAAAACTGAAATTACACATTTGATGGTTCTACAGGATCGGAATACCAATCTGATCTGTATTTACATCTTTTTATCATATGTGTACAAAAATCATCTTGATGAGAATTGGTGCGTTGACAATGAGCAAGATCTAGAGGGTGAAATTTGAAACATCTTTGAGGACAACATGTATGAAAATATTTTGATTTGTAAAATTTTAAAGTTCGCAATTCCGGTGGTGGTAGTTGTTTTGTTTTGCATTTGCAATAACAAGATCCGAAGAATTCACATTTAGTACAAGCTAACCCATCCACCATCATTGGTCCTAAATCTGTACAATGTTGTTCACAACAGTAACGAGGTTTGTACTTGTATTTTTGCTCTTCCATGTTGACGCTGCGGAGTCCAGTGAAAGAATAAGAGTGTATAGTGTTGAATAGTGAGTTTTATGTACTGTGAAAAGTGGTGGGGGGTAATTTCAAGGTCATCCAAATGGAGTTTTAAAAAATTATACCTTACAAGTGTAAGGATTATTAAAATTTAGGAAGTTTGTTTCTCTTTGTTTTCTTCAGACTTTTTCTCTCTCTCCGCCTTAGCCATAGCAACAAGTTCTTCTGTTGATAATGGATGTACTTCAGGAAATTTTAAAATTAATTTAGCTTGATATCCTTCTTTAGTTAATACATCTAAATCTTGGGTCATTTGTTCAATGGTGTTGTAGTCTTTTCCATAGATTTTTCCATCAAGTTGAATCATCATTCTGTACAACATTTTCTTAAATAGGTCTTGTCGTGGTGAGAGCTGAGAAGCAAATGATTATTTATACAAGTATCACATCCTTTTTATTAACTCATATTGATCATGTGATTCTTTAGTTGTAGTTTTGTCTGTCAAAAGTTATTCAACATTGGTAATACTTTTGGAACTTGATGTTATGTTGACCAGTTGGCGATGAAGAAGTTGTAGGTTGTGTAGAAATAAATATTTCATCATCGCAATATTTTGTTTTAGTGAACATTCTTGTATTAGTAGCACTAACATCAACAGTTAAGTGATAACCACCGGTAAGTAAAACTCGCATTTCGTTGGTTAAATCTTCGAGTTGTTCAAAAGTTGTTATGGTGTTAGTATCGTAAGATGCACACTTGACCTTTAGGGACATGTTGCAGTTTTATATTCAGGGATTAAGAGCGAGATGTGTACGGTATGAAAGGTAGCAGTAGACTGATGAATTTTGCAAGTACATTTCCCCTTTTATAATTATACAAAATTGGGTCAAGGTCATCCTGTGGATTTTTTAAAAAAAGCAACATATTGTAATGTACAAAGACATTACAATATGTTGCTTTTTTTATTTTTATTTTTTTTTGTTTTATATCATATTTATTGAAAAAACAAATACAAAGAAATATTTACAATGTTATGTACAAATTAATCAGTAGTAGGTGTTACATGAATTGTAAGTTCAGTAGAGTTGTTTCCACTGGGTCCATGTGATACCAAATAGAGTGCGCCGGGTTGAATTATACGAAGATCTTCATTTTGAAGTAGTTGTACGAAGCGCTTTGGTAAGAAGATCTGAAATTTTGCTTCATCACCAATTGTATAAGGTGCCTCGCTCAAAGTGCAATTTATAGCATCACCTACTGAAGTTTCCATTTTCTTAATAGTATGAATGATGTAGTGTTTTTCTTCTTTTAGTTCAGAACATTTCTTTGTAGGTAGAATTGATGATTTAGAATGAGCGTTGAACTGATCAACTAAACTTTGAAGTAAGTTCTGTGATGCCATATTGATGTTGTTGTTAATCTTCTTGTTAATAAGAATGTCCGTCGGAGATGTTGTCTCTTCGGAGGTTTGAGTAATACTCATGCTGTGTCATGGTAGCGCTCTCACTTTTATAATCGACACTACCCCCACCACTGACACTACCCCCACCAGTTTGTTGAAGGAAATTATTCAAGCGGTAGGCATTCTTTAAAGCGCACTGCGACCTTCGATGTTTAAAACTTTTTGATGAAATACAAAGTTCGTTGAAGTAGCATTGGAAATCTTTATCAATTATTGCATTAATCACTTCGTTGCTTGTAAATGATTGTATCCAATTTGCTTTTTCCAATCCCCTTGTGTAGATAATTTTAAACTCTTTGCAATAATGATTCATAATGTGCGGCATCATGTTATAATTAATGAAACCTTCATCCCATCTTAAGTTGTGAAAATGTTTGTTCAACCATTTGTTTGTAACTTTCGCTTTAGTTGTTAGTCTATTAAATGGTACTGGAGGTTTGAACAAATAATGATAAACTACTGATGTGTTCATGTCCAAGATTACTAATTCTTTAATAATAAAATTACCATCATTTCCTCGGAAAGCTTGAAATTCAATTATACCTCTTTTAACTTCCATTATATGTGGCGCATTAGAAAACGAAACCCGTTTATTCATGATGAAGTCTTACTAACAACTGACTTAAAAATTGAATGAGCCGATGTTTATAACAGACAGGATTGTTCTTCTTCTTTCACTTCTTGTGCCACTTCATCAATATTAAAATTGGTGTGATAGTTGTTTAATTGTCTCCACATTTCAACTTCTTGAGGTATTCTATTAAAGATTGAAGTATCCACGGGACCGTATAAAATTGGAACAAAAGGTTTTTTGTCCAATGTATCAATTAGATAGTCTTTAATTATTGCACTTGAAAATATTAGTTGTTTCAAATATCTGGTGACGGGACCGGTAGTACAACTTAAAGTATAAAATTCTTCTTTAGTGAAATATAATTTAACATTATGTGTAGTTAAATCTCTGAAGCGAACAATTTGTCCTCCACGATGTTTTACTATATCAACTTCAATATTTGATTCCAATAAACTTAATCTTGTTCTTCTTCCAAATGTGTTGTTACTTAAATAGCACTCCAAAAGATGTAAATGTTTCATGAGAGATTCCCAAGTAGTTTCACTGAAAGTAACCATTTTGTTTCCATGATTTAAAATAACAATTGGTGAATAATCCATTGATTTTAAAATTCCAACTGATATACTTTTTGTCATGCATGAAGAAATTGGGTAGATAATCCGAAGAAATACTTCTGTTAAAATATTGGTTGTAATGTTAACTTCAACCTTCTTCCTTTTTACTTCTTTTTCAGCTTTTTCTTCTTCTCTCTTCTTATGTTTGTTGAATTTTAGGAACTCGTCCATTTCTCGTTCAACTTGTTTTTCTATATCTGAACTATTATCATCCATTAGAGGTGTATTTTCTTCTCCGTTAGTAGAATTCATCTTGCGAATGATGTTTCCCATACGACGGTTGAAGATAGAATGAAGTTTCTACTAATTATTTTCTCGCTTTTATATTTTTCGTAAATCCTTGAAATTTATACAATTACATAATTGTTTGTTTCAACTTGTCTTTCACAAATGAAATTCTAACCTCAAAAATTAAAGCAGATAATTCTAACCTCAAAAATTTGCAGTTGTTGTACAATTCTTCTTAAAGTACATTCTTCACAATTCCGGTCAGCGGTGTGTAAGTAACTATTTTATCATGTAGAATTAGACAGTATGCCGAAGTTCCATCCGCTACTGGTTCTTCAAATTCCATTTCAATTTTTATATCCACACTTGATGATTTTACCGATTCATTTTGTTTTGAACAATCGATTACAATTATTGGAGCCTTGGAATAATACTGGTCAGGTGATAATAGTGGTGTATTAGTCTTTCCATAATATGATGATTGAAATCTTGCATACATATCGTATAAAATGGAAAAACGTTTTTTGCTGAACATGACATTCAAATTGTCATAGGGAAAGAATTGAGAGTTTAGAAAAACTTTACAATTCTTTATTTTACAGTGATCAAATTGACCAGTATTTGCAGTGATAACATCTTTTCGCTTAGTTTGAAAACCGAGTATTATGTACCTTGCTCGTTCCAAGTAAGTTGATGTCTTGACGGTCCATGTTTGTCGTTCTGTCTGAGGTAGTGTAGGGTATTCATGAAATTCCCAACTTCGGAATGGCATCACAATATCACGGTCAGATTTCAACTTTCTCAATAATAGGATTCTATGTTCATCAGCCAATCTTACATGAGGTACTCTCCAAACAACTTTATCCAACTGTAGTTGCCATTCCAGTTTATCTTCCGTAGTTGCAGGGTCTGCAAGTATCAAGTCCTTATTAGTTGAAGATCTGAGTAATACTAATTCTTGTTTGACATTTATTATTACCCGTTTGTAATCTTCAGCGAATCCCAAAAGCAATCGTAAAGGTACATGAAAATCAAAGTGACCGTTGGAAGCTGGTGTTATAGTGTCTTTATCGGGGGCAACCCATCCGGCAGTGACTATTGAATTCTTCTCATGCGGTGTTAATGATGTTAATCCTTTCAATGTAGTTGTTAAACCAACCTTTTTTGTTGAATCAACCGTCACCCCTGATATTTCATATCTTATTTCATCAAAAAGATATGCCATCGGGTTATTTATAAAAGGAACTGTTGAAGCAGTTTTTCCATCCAATTTTAATACCCGTCCTTCGATGTACAAGTAACTTTCACACGGTAAAGTGTAAATATCTTGTTGTTGAATGGGGATCCTTATTTCATCGTTATTGTTTAATTTTGATGAAGTGTAAGGGTTGTGGGTGTGATATTCCTTCTCCCATAGTGTTTCGTCGAACGTTGGTCCTTGAGATATATCCAGGATATCCATCGCTGTTAAGTTTCAATCCAATCTTCTGTAGAAAACGAATGTTTTCCGATGTTAACTCTTCCAATGTCGAGGAGCTACTGAGCTCCCGACTCTTCCATTGTGGTTTAAATGATAATCCCATGTTGACTTTTATGTTGCTGCTCTGATGTGTATCCGTATAGTAATTGTTTCTCCTCTAAAGTCAACACTATGACCGTCTTGATCCAATATGTTCAGTACGATGTCTGAAATGAAACTGGTGTTTAACGGTAGGTATATCAAGTTTTGTGGCTTCTCAACAATTTTAAAACCGGGAGCCACTGTTGGATAAAATGTATGTAAAATATGTTGATTAACTCCATCTCTATACGATCCGTGTATAATGTTGCACGTGACATCAATACTATTTACTTTCAATATTGTTACAGTTGAATCACCTGAATGAGTAGTTCCAGGAGTTAAGATTTTCTTTTTTATATCTGTAAATCCAAGTAAACTGCCAATCGACTGTTCCAAGCTGACATCAATATAATATTTCGAAGTTATTTCTGCTTTTAAAGTATTATTGTTTCCTTTAACGGTGATATTGTCTTCTCCGAGTTGTTTCTGTAATAATTGGTTTATGTCATCAATTTCATATGCTAAAGTAGGAAATGTAATTATTTTCAATTCTGAGTATTTTCCTGCAGCATCCTTAGTTTCATAATAATGTAGTAAATTGTTTTTTCCTTCTGTAACATTAGGAATTGAATTGTAGGTAGTCAAATCAAGTAATGCCGCTTCCCATAATCTTTCCTTGGATAGACGCAATGCTGGGAACAGCGTACTTTTCAATGTGGATGAATTTCCACTCAGTGACACTGTATACGATGACATCTTAAAGCTGACTGACACTCTTCGCTAGAAACTCCAAACATAAATGCCCACATATTTCAGTATTGTTAGGTTGTTCTCTTTTGTAATTGTAAAAAATGTTTTTGGAGTTTCGAAAATAATGTTGCAGTTCTTTTGGCGGTGGTAGATTGCCAAAACTGTCAAAGTAGTAAATGGTTTGTCCGAGTTTTTTATAGCATACCCAATGAGTGCCTGGACCATAGGTGGAATCCAAATTTACTATTCCAGTTTCATTTTTCCATATTTTAGTTGGTAATGCATCTTTCATAAAAACTCCTCGAAAGAATGGTATTTTCAAACATTTCACATAATCATTTAACTGATGATTTGTTAAGGCTTTATTTGGAATTATCAATTGACTCTTCTTATTTAGTACACACGGTATGGTCTTAGGTATAAACCTGCTCCGTTTTTTACCATTTGCCAAACAGAAGTCTTCTTTACATTTGCCTTATGAGTTCTACGACGTCCTTTTTTAATGTTTCCACCTCTTTTGGGAGCGCCTTTCTTTGCAGGTCTTCCTCTGCGACGTTTTCCACCACCTAACTTTGCTTTCGTCTTCATGGCTGTAGTTACTGCCCAAGCCGATGCTTTTTCTGCAATACTTGCGTCACTTGATTTTACTCTTTGCCAAGCTTTTTCCGCTAGAATTTTATCTGCTATTGATCTATTTGTTGAATCTTTATACTTTGAATATGCTATATCGTGTTCCTTGCAAGCTTGATCTAATTTATTAATTCCAGGATCTCCTCTTGCTAAACGCTTTGCCAACTTAGTTCCAGGTCCACAATATTGATAACCTCCGGGCAGATGTAATTCGTATGGTAAAGCGTCTATCGTTCGATTTACAACAGCACCAACTGGAATCCGTCTAAGCAGGGATAATGCAGCTGATGTTATACCACGTCCTCTCTTGCCGCTGTCTTGACGATGACTGAGCGATACGGTCTTCATTATGTTGTCTTATATAACTGGCGTGTTTACTCCACGAGATACTTTACACAAATAAATAACTTGTGCAAAATCTTTTATATTTAAAGACTTAGTTATTCAAATTAATTATATACTGATTTATAATTCTATTTTTAATCCAAGCTTCTCGTTCATCGGGTTGAATCATCACATGACTCGTTGTACTAGCTATATGATTGTGGGTATCAATAAGTAAATTGCCCACTATTCTTATTAAACAATCTAAATTTACAGCATCTTTTGGATGTTGAGGATCATGTAATTGCATAATACGTTTATCATTACATGTGTAAGCTGTTGAATCACTTTTTGATGTTTTTATGACTTGTCCAATAGTAGCAGCATCATTTGAATCTTCACCTGGTAAAATATTAATTATTTTCTTCATCTTTGCATCATATTGGGTCCCAAAGTGTTTATCCCAAGTTATTGTTTGTTTCATTGTAACACAATCATTTTCTTCGTAACCAGGATAAATATCTTTTATTCTTCTATTACGACCATTGTATGTACCTAATGTACCACCACTCGCAATTAATGTTTGCACCATTAGAGGTACATCTGTATCTTTTATACCAAATCTTCCATTTGTTATTGTTTTATGTCCTGCATCCCATTCATCATTATTTCCTTGCATTAAATTAAACTTTTCATTTCCATGTATAAATTTATCTCCCCGCTTTAACACGGCATCTTCATGTTTTACAAAATTGGATGTTTCCTTTTTTAATTCTTTAGATAATTGTTCCATAGTAACAGCATCTTTTGGTTGAGAACCGAACTTTACATTTGACAACACTTTCCCATGACAATCGATTTCATCACCATCTTGTAAAATACAGTTGTCCTTGATGTATTTTAGGTTTACAGCATCACCGTCTTCCTTTGGGTATCCAATGTCATTTATAATAAATTTATAAAAAGAAAATCCATGTTCAGTTTTTTCCGGTATTATAGAATGTAAATATTCTTTATTAACTGAATCTTTATCATTTTTGGGATTTCCCACGTTGGTTATTCTATAATTTCCAGCATTATACGTTTGTCCATCTTTTAAGTTATTACCCCATTGCAATTTTAAAGTATTTAAAAGTTCAGATGATAAGTACTCTTTAGTAATTGCATCAGAACCTTCAGTTGGTTTACCAACATTAATTAATCTATGTGATTTAACATCGTAAGTATTCTTATGTAATTTTAATGATGTTGAAGTAGCTTCTTTTACTGTCTTCAAATTTGCTCCATCAGTATCTTCTTCTGGATCTTTAACTAGTTTTAAACGTTTATTACTTATGCTATAGTCACCTTCAGGTGTTTGCGGTAATCCACTTCTTTTTCTGTCTTCTCCAACTTGCACTCCTAAAGCGGAGTACCGTCCGAACTTGTCGACGCTCATGTTAGAACTGATACGTCTTATGCTTGCACCTCTTTTATATCCACGGACAATTATACGACTATACCGCGATTCCTAAGTTCATCAATTAGAGCCACCCATTCATTATTCAAACCTGTATGACCGGCTTCCATGGCTTCATGCAATAGTCTCATTCTATCAACCAATTTATTGATATCGTTGTAGTAAATCACATTTGTATTGTATAGATTTTTCATCAATCCTTTACCAGATGTTGAAGTATCTCCTTTACTCTTTTTACCATGTTGTTCAAGAAGTGATAAATCCATAAGTGATAAAGATTTTCTTTTCAGTGGTTGTCTTACCGCTGGTGCAGTACGTAATGTTGGCAATTTTCGTGGAGGAAACAACTTTTTTATAACGATGTTATATTTTGTTGCACGTGAACGATTAATCATTCCATCCTTTAAGTAGTTTCTTTTATGAGCGTTAGTATTTTGTAGAATCTCCTTAAAAACACTTAAATCTTTGGATGAATATCTTAGTGGTATGTTTTTAAAAATTAATTCATATAATCCTTTTGTTCCTTTATATCTATGCTCACCAATAATGATGTAATCGTCTTGTGTTATTTCAAGCTTTGAATCGCCAATCTTCAATTCATTCCCATCAATTCTTGCTCCGTATACGTGTGATCTACTCAAATTCGGGTTTGATTTCATGTCATGTAGCATTTTCATTATATATTTTCTTCCAAGAGGTCCATGTTGTAATATATCGCTACTCAATTGAGTTAAATTTGGAATAGATTGTTCAGCTTCAGGTATTGGCTGTTCTTCTTCCTTTTCAACAATTGGTTCTTCTTCTTTTGTTTCTTCTTGCTCACTAGCACTTGTATATGAATCATCATCTTCTTCTTTTTTTAATGCTTGTACTTCTTGTTTAGAAACTGGTAGTAAAACATCTCCTTCATAACGAGGTTTACCAATAGTTTCTGATATCTGTTTTAAAGGTTCCGTAATAGGTTTAAATGTAGTCTCTAGAAATTCTTCTCTTTCACTTAAACCCATCCTCAATGCACGATTCTTCATCCTAATAGAATCACTGAGTGATTTTATTTCTTTCAATAGTTTTTCTTGATTCACCATGTTTACACTGTGAAGTTCAACGTGTAACTAGATGTAGCATCGGTAGTTCAACGCATAAATACAAATTTATCCAACCCTATACGATATCTACCATTTTTAATATCTTCTTCCTTCATAATAACGAGAAAGCTATATTTCTCATTCCATGCTTTGCCACACATCTCTTTAAATTTTTCAAATGGCATATCCGCATTTACATGATCATTATATATATGCTTTAAATTTGTTTCATCTTGCTTGAAGATGATCAACATATTTGCATTGTCTCTTATAAGTTGTTTTGGAATTTTACTGTATGTTTGACCAATATAAATGCTATCAATATTATGATGTCTTCCCATAGCAAAATAATTCCTTATTGTGTCATGATTTTCACAAGAAACATCGTCAAATATAAAAATAGAAAATGGTTTTGCTTCATTTGGTTGCATAATTGTTTCACTGGCATTAAACTTGTAAAAATTCACTTCAGGTACACTTGCAAGTACTTTATCCAATAATTGATATTTTGGTTGTTGCAATGATTTTGAAAAAATGTATATATTATTAAAACGCAATCCTTTAGGATTAGTTATAAGGTTAAAAACAACATTAGTTTTTCCACAATTTGAAGGACCAGTTATTAGACATCTTATCGTATTTGGTAGTAATTCACCATGTTTTCCATGATTTAACTTATCATTGTCAACTGTCAATTCATCAATGTTATTGATATTAAATCGGTCTTTTTGTTGTACAATCTCCATCTTGTATAAAGGTTAAACACACAATGAGCTATTAAACAACTATACTAAGTCTTTTGAAGGAATCCAAGAGTCTTCACTTTTATCAAACCCTAACCACCGGACTTTAACCATATCCTTTTTCCTTTGTAAAATCTTCTCGACAAGATATACATCACCGACTGTTGATTTCAACAATTCGTGTCCGTAAAATCCACCTTGAAGTAATTCACCCTTGTTATCCTTTAATAAATAGGTTTCAGGTATAGTTGGTTGCACTTTATAAATTGTAAATACTTCATTAGTCCAATTTGGTAGATATCTTTTACTAAATACACCTTTGTATTTGCTTATACGAACTTTATCGTTGACCTTGAACTTCTTTGGTTGCAATTTTTCCAATTTCGGTGTTGTATTATTTTTAATGCGTTGTAATACAATTTTGGCATTAGCACTATTTACCTGGATAGGTTTCATTCCAATGGTACGATGATATTTGTTGTTATACTCTTTTATAAGTTGTGGTAATATGTCATACCACACGTATGATCCTCTTTTTGAAAATTGTTTATACATCGCACCTTTTAATGTTCTATTGAATCTTTCAATTATTGAAGCTTTAACTTCAGAATTTGTAGAATAATGATTTATTTGATATTTCTTCATCAAAGCTCCAAAGTCTTTATTAAAATATTCTTTTCCATCATCGGTCTGTAGATGTTTAATTTTAAATTTATTTCTTTGTATTGTGGTTTCCATAGCTTTTGTAACACTTTTACCAGTCTTATCCTTCATTGGTAAAGCGTCAGCTATTTTAGTAAAACAGTCTATAATTGTTAAAATATATTTAAATCCTTTATTTAATTTACTGTGCGGTATCATTTCAATGAGATCAGCTTGATAAAGATCATTCATTCCTTTAATGATTGTACTTCTTCTTGGAAATCTTCTTCTTGCTGGTTTATGTAGTTCATTTACAATCTTGTCCTTCACACTTTCCATCTTCATATGTTGCTTGTACACTGCATGTAAAAATACTGATCCATAGAATAGTTTATTCTCATTTATATAGTTTGAATATAGGTCAAGGCCATTTCATATTAGTGTAAAAAAGAGGGAACATGGCATTGGGCTTGCCATGTCCCCTCTTCTTTACGGAAAGGAAAAAGGAAGAAGGTAGAGGACGAAGAATAGGTTTACTGGTCGATAGGGTTTAGAGAGTAGTGGCCGAATGGTAAAGTATTAATTTTATCTTCTAAAATATGGCGCTTGTCATCTTTGTAGCTTAATGCCCACTTTGTTTGTTTGACACTAAAAAGTTGATGATTATAACTTCTAATAGTGTTGAACGTTGCAGTTGTTTCAACATTTTCAAACAAACATCTTTTATAATGTTCAAACTGTACATTCTTCTTCAGGAAAGAAGTTTTTATTCCTTTGGCCTTCTTCGTGACTTGATGTTCGTTCCTCTCGTTTATGTACAGTTGAAATGAATACAGTTTGGACATTAATGCTACAATTTCCATCATCGGCACACCATTTGTTTCATCTTTAAATTTTCCCAATACTTTCTTATTTCTGTCATAGTCGTAATTTGGATGATCCTTAGGATAATCGGAAAAGTCGAAATCATCTTTATATATAAAGGTGCGTAGATCTTCATACATGTCATTTGTTTTAATCCAGTAAATTAGTGCATCCGTGTCCATATATGCAATACCAATGTTCTCTCTTCCATAATAGTTAACCATCTTCTTATAATGAAACTCGTACATATGTGTTTTTGATATATCCAAGATTGACATTCCAAGATACAAAGGACGATCCATTGTAACTGACTTCTTGTTCATGGAAATAACAACTAGATTTTCATTAATAATTATAGATGAACCAAAGTTTGGTTGTTGCACCAATTTCTGTAATTTTACTGGATCAGTTACCAATTTGATATCCTTATGTTTCCTTTTGTTTTCCAAAGTCTTGCCAAATATTGCGTTATTCATTAATTTGAAAAAATCTTTTTGAAAACTTGATGTAGCGGTGGCTCTTCTTCTTGTGTTGTTGTCGATGTAAGGTTTTAACCAACAAGATTGAGAAAATTGTAGTACTCGATTAATTTTTGTAATTCTCAATCCTAAGTCTAAAGCTTGTTGTATCATCCAGTAGTGTCCAACATATCGAGACTTGTCGGTTAAAGTCATCATTAATTTTGGCCATCTTCCAGTAGGGGAAATTTCAGTCTTAGGAAGAAGTGGTAAATCATAATGTTGATCATGAAGATGTTCAGGATATTCAAAATTAACATCAAAAATGTAACCAGTTTCACCATGCTTCGGTATATCCATTATGTTTCCAATCGATTCTGGATCTATCCATTTAAAATTATCATATGGAAGGGGATTCGACATTGCCCATCCGTATAAGTTATTTGCATCAAAATAACCCAGGAATGTTGTTGGTTTTGATGCATCATAATCGGGCAGATACTTGTTGTTCGCCTTGAAATGTCGTGTAACGCTTTGCGTCAATCCCCCTCGAACTCCTGACTCTAACATCATAACCATATCTATATCAGTAAGAAGTTGTATTTTACAATTTGTTTCTTTCAACATAGCTTGCCATGCTAATCCAGGTGAAGTGTACGAATGAAGAGGGTCCAATCCATATGCTGCAAAACATGTATTTCTAAATTCTTCCATTATATCACATAGTAAAGTTACATCCAATTTAACATAAAAATCTGAATATTCTCCCAATGTTCTAAATCCTAAATCGTTCCATACTTTACATGCATGATCATAGTCCTCTTGAGATATGTCCATGTCATAAAGTTTACTTTTGAATTCTTCTTTAGCCGGAAGTGATGTTTCATTAAATCTTTCTAAACTGTCTATGTAATCATATGGAAACACACCTTTCCGAAGTACCAAATCCAGTTTGTCGTTATTTACAATCTTCTTTGTTTCGATGAAATCTTGTTTCCTTAAATTTTCTGAAAGTTTGGACAAACTCGACGGCATAAATCTGTAGGAGTCCAAGAATCTTAGTTTCATGTTTCCAACTTCTTTGGAAAAACTTATGAACTTCTCTGAAGTTTCAGCTAACACATCGATTTTACCGTCGTCTCTTCCTAGTTCAGGTATTATAAAATGAGCATCGTACCCACTGAGGTTATGCAGAACCACAGGAATAAATAGTGGTAAACGATAGCTTAAGTTGCATTTATTACAAGCAGCACCCCTGTAATAACCTGTGAGGTGATCGTGATCTTTAACTTTATAATTCTCAATAGTAAAATCATTTTTGCATAAGAAACATCGAGTTGCATTTTCATGTTGAATTTCTTCTTCTTCCTCCATCGGTTTCATTGGTACAATATTTGTATATAATCTTTGTGCATTTCCAGCTATTGAATATAAGTGATCAAGAAATATTTTTTCTACATTTTCACCACGATATACTAGAGGTTCTGAAGTTAATCCATATCTGTTTAAATGTTCTTCTGATAATGTTGATTTAACCATTAAACAAAAACTGTTTGGTTTGTGCATTTGATACTTGACACTTTTTCTAGCTTCACAATTTTCATCTTCAACAGGAACAAGTGTTGATTCAAAGTCCGCATACACAACTAGAGGAATACGGTACTGATGATGAACCTTTTCAAATGTAACAAATGCTCTGCTTTCCGAAGGTAAAATAATCTTTGCTTCATAATTATTGTTACATAATCTTTTGTGCTCTTGTAACCATTCTCTTGAGTGTAGCCCATCTCGTTTAAAATTGAAACATCTCTTGCAAATTAACTTTCTGTGTCGATCTTTAGAAAGCTGCTTATTAACAAGACGATCAAATTGCTTTATGTACACATAGTGAGACACATCTCCTCGCGTTAGTAGTAGTAAATCCGTATGATCTGGTAGCTCTTCTTTTGCAATACGTAAAGGATACACTTTGTTTGAACTATCTAATGCAAAAACATTGATAGACGTACCAGGATTTTTCTTCTCAAATTTTGATATATCTTTCAGTGATACAGGATAAGTGATTCCTTGAAAATTGTATCTAAATCTTTGATTTTCATATTCTTGGTTAGGTCTATTCACATGAAGTGGTGGTACAAATTTAGCTGTCATTGCATAACGAAAACATTCATTGTCTTCATTTTTAACATTAACACAAGATTTTGTATTTTCAATTCTTTTTGGTAAAGGAATGTAACTAGATCCCATTAGTCCATATCCATGTTTGTGAACTCTTATATCTAATACTTCAATACTTGTAAGACTCCATCCGGATCCTCTTCCTTCGTGTTCCTGAATTTTTGTTAATATTTCTTCTATACAATTTTCTATTATTGAATCAATGTTTGAACTTTCCATAATGGTTCGGTTTTTTGTTATGAATCCTCTTGGTGATAATTCTTCTTGTACATTTATAAACATAGCTTCTAGTAGTAAACCAAATTTAAGAAAGTTTAATCTTTTCAATTCTTCTTTTAAAATTTTACTTACGATTGGTTTTGCTTCTCTAATAAATTCTTCTAGCTTCAAGTTTTCATTTTGAATCTTATGATGCATTACTACTTTACCGGGTAATGCAAATACTTGTAGATTCGGTAAAGTAGTTGAAGATGTTGCTGTTATTTCATCTTGTTCTTCTTGTTGTTCTTGTTCTTCTTGTTGTTCTTGTTCTTGTTGTTCTTGTTTTTCTTCTGGGTTGTTGTGAATTAGTTCTTTATGACAGTCTAATAGAATTTCATCGTGAAACGATTCCGAACATTTATCGCAACGATACATGTTGAGATGTTTACTCTTCGAAATTTTGCCAAGAAATGAAATGGGCTCTCGCGTTCCTCCTTTTATAACGGTCCCCCCACCACTATTTCATCTTCTTCACTATACAAGGAAATCAAACTTTTTAAATAAAAATATTAACCTTCTACAAACTAATTGTTCATTCGTGTTCTTTATTCCCATTGGAGTTTTAGTATATACTTCTTTATATTCAAGCTTTAACTAACTTTCCCCCACCCAACTAATTTTAGTTACTTTTAAAACCAAACACCTGCCCTCCAAACATCTATTAGGACAGATGTTATGGGACAGATGTTGAAAGAACAAATGTTAGGGTGGAAATGGCTAGAGCACAGGCACTTGGTTGAACTAAATTTGCACATAAATTAACTAGAGTTGAACTAAAAATTCGCATAAATTAAAAGTTAGTTCAAAACTAAAATTCGACAGTGTTAAGAAACTCTAACATTTGAACAAGAATAAACATTAGTTCAAAACTGAAATTCAACAGTGTTAACCAAATTCTAACAGTCGAACAAATAGGTCAAGGTAATCCAATTTTAACGCGAGAACGAGGAATAGAGCACTAAGTGGCATGTTAGTCCATTACCACAAAGTGATCTATTCCTCGCTCTCTATTCTACATCTACTTTTTTCAGTTTACTTATTTATATTAAAATGTTCAAATTTTACTATGTAGAATGTCCATTCTTTCTCTTCAACTCTTCGATTGTTTTTAGCAATTGTAATAAATATTCGTTAGTTTTCACCAAAGTCTTTAGTTTGCTACATCCAATTTCAATGGAAGGTATTATAAGTTGTAATTTTATAAGTTCAATCTTTTCTTTCTTGCGAATTTCTTTCTTTATTATATTATTCCTTATTTTTGCTGCAGATTTAAACTCCATGTTGTTTCTGCTAAAGCCACAATAATAATAAAAGTCTCTTCAAACAACCTGCATTTATACACATTCCCCCACCACTTTATAATCCCCACTCCTTTCCCCCTCTTCTTTATATGTGGAAGGAAGTATTATAATTAGATTCCTAATATTTCTTTTCCTTTTTCACTACATGGGGGGAAGGGTAATTTGTTATTACACTAGTTGTGCAAGAAAATAGCCGCCAGTGTCCACACCTTGTTCATAGCACTCCATCATAGATTGTGCCCACTGCAACATGCGGTCTCTGTCATTTGGTGTGACAAGGAAAGAATGACTATCACCATACAATATAAAAGAGTCAATTCGTACATAACATCCTAAATTTAACCATTTATTAGCTTCAACTATAAACTTTTCTATTGTATCAAATGGAAATTGTGGATCAATTGCTATAACCTTACGTTCTTCACTAAGTTCAACAGTATAATCATCATCATCCTCACTCTCACTATCATTATTTAAAATGTCTTCAGGTTGTAGAAAAACATCGGAAATTTTGGAAGAATTAATATGGTCATTCACATGAGGAGGCATTTTGAAGTAGGTAATATTGTAAACAGCAGAGACGAAACAACAAGAGCGGCGTGTAGAAGCAAAATGAAGGAGTGACCAACGCTCGCTCCGCTTTTATAACAGTATGCAAATGAGGGGTAAGAGCTGACCTTAACCGGTCATCGACCCAAAGGAGTGGGGGAAGTACTTTTCTTACTACTCAAATGGAAGTAGGTTAGTAGGTCACGGGACTTAGAGTGTTAAAAAATAATGGGGGAGAAACACAACGCTATAACGCATTGTGTTTCTCCCCCATTATTTTTTTAGCAACAATTTGGAAAAAACTAAGTGAATTTACTGTTTACGCCCCCACCTTGTAATACGATCCTTTTTATCCCTGAGGAGAAAGTCTTGAGAATCTAAAGTGTTAAATCTCTTCTCTTTACACAAATTCTCACAAACTCTAATTTTATATTTTAAGCCGTTACATTTTGCCAAAATGTGTTGGTGGTCAACAACACTTAGAAAAAAATATTTCAAACCTTTCTTAAGCCTCTCTCCTCTGACGGATATTATTTTAGGATCGTCTTCAACGGTGGGGATTTCTGTCAGTTGTGGTTCAGAAATATGTTTCACGATATGTACACGGCAAAAACTTTCATTTTTAACACATTTCCTCCCACAAGCTGATCCTTTCTTAATTCCCCTAGTGAGCACTTCAGGGCAAGTAGTGGGACGGCTAAATGCCCTACGACGCTCTTCTTGTAATAATTGAAATTGCTCTGAAGGAGCAGGCTTAGGAGCAGGTTTGGGAGTAGGCTTAGTGGATTTAGTTTTATGATAGGTGTGGTCTTCAGGCATAGTAAGTGGTGGGGTAGGAGGCAATGGTGACAGTGGAATGATAGGTGTACTAAGACTATGAAGCAAAGTTTCAAATGAAGGGGTATTAAGACGGGGAGCTGGCTTCTGTGGAGGCGGCATGATGGTTGATGGCGGTGTGGAGTCGTTTGAAAGCGAAGTAGAAGGCGAAGGCGGTGAAAAAATGCTTCGAAGTTTAGAAGTCTTGATAGGCGGAAGAATAGTGCCAGAAGTTGAAGGTTGGGATCCAAGTTGCTTCTTGTACCAGTCAGGAGGATTTTTCAGACGAAGAGTTTTCTTTGGTGCAGTAACAGCCGTAGTAGAAGTTGAAGTAGAAGTTAAAGTAGAAGTTGTAGTTGGCAGAGATGACATGGTTGTGGCTCCAAGTTCGCAGCGTAACGTCTGGAATCAGAATGAAATGTTAGCCGCAGTCGGTGCGTCTTTTATAACAATATGCAAATGAGAGGGGTAGCAGCTGGCCAAGACTGATTATTGACCTGGGAGGTGGGGGAAAAGGGAAAAGAGAAGGTATTTATTTAAAATAATTCGCATAACTTTTGACTAAAATAAGATAACCAAATTCTTCTTTTACCAAAATGTTTGTCTTACATAGACCTTTTCAATGATGTATCGCTTGTCCAAATCCGTCAATCCGTTATCAAGCTATAGCCATTTTAATTTTTCAGGTCATGACCGGTCGTTCACCCGGAGTAGTGGGGGAAGGAGTGGGGGAAGGAGTGGGGGTAGGAGTGGGGGGAAGGGGGGGGGAATCGACTCCATTTTTTCGGGGGGGGGGAGGGGGGGGGAATCGACTCCATTTTTTCGGGGGGGGAGGGGGGGAGGGGGGGAGGGGGGAGGGGGGGAGGGGGGAGGGGGGGAGGGGGGAGGGGGGGGGAGGGGGGGTCATTGACCCTTCCAAAAGTGGGTCAAGGTCATTCAAGATTTATAATGATCCAAGGTGATGGGAACAGTAATACTGTTCCCACCACCCTGTTTGCCTAACGGTTCCCACTCCCAACCCACTAGTTACGTTCTGCAAGGGACATCGACGCAATTTTGTTTGGACCGTCCGGGTCTACCGTAACGGTCCGGTCCGGGTCTACCGTAACCATGAATTCCAAGGGAAACTGGAACACCTAATGCAGAAACGCAACTCTAACCCCACCCAAACTAATCCCACCCATTATATTCCTAAACAAAAATGCAAAAACCTAGTCCGCATTTTGCGGATGTCCCACCCCTTCTAAGTGAAGTTCAACTGAACTTCTGAATTTACATTTAATCTACCCCCTAACATCTAGCTGTAAGGCAAAACAACATTAATTAGTATTACCAACACTTAAAACTAACAACACATCATTATTAAAAAACCAAATAATTCAACACAACCAAATACCATCATTATTCTTAAAATTAATACACCTTAATGCTAAATACCTCTTAAAATTAATACACCTTAATGCTAAACCCAACTTATAACTAACATCGCAATGCGCAAATTATTTCTTAAATTTAATACAACTTAAAACTAAACACACACACACACACATACTACATTGCATTAAAAAACGCAACGTAGTAGAAGAAGTTCAAATATATATAGGCCTACTATATATTTGAAACCTCTTGCTGAGTCGCCAACAACCTTTCGCTATGAAAGTTTGTTGACGACTGACGCTAAGATCAGGCTCGTATCGCTCCTCGGATTCTCGAGTAGTGGGGGAAGTTGTTTCACTACAGTACAGTGTTCAATCCAGTCCAATTCGCAGCAGTGTAAAAGAAAGGCAAAGGAGTGGGGAGCGGCGCATGCGCAACAACACAAAACCAAGGTTTGAGGTTAGAATTATCCATGTGCAGTAGTGCTAAAGTGAGTAATACAGGACTAGGCGCATGCGCATAGCATAGACTCATTCCGATCCGAAGAACTTGTTGCATGCGCAGCAGGTTTGAGGTTAGAATTATCCATGGCAGCTGCCATATTTAGTCTGGTTTCACCACATAAAGTCAACAACCGGTGGTGACCGGCCATTGACCTGGAGGAGTGGGGGAAGGAGTGGGGGAAGGAGTGTGGGGGGGGGCTCCATTTTTTCAGGGGGGGGAGGGGGGATGGAGGGGGGGAAGGGGGGGGAGGGGGGGAGGGGGGGGAGGTCATTGACCTTTCCGGTCGGTCATTGACCCCAAGGAGTAGGGATAGACACAGAACCCTACTTCTCTTACTACTCAGGTGAAAGTCGGTCAACCAGTCATTTGCTTGCCATCTGCCGCCATCTGGCTGGAGTTATTGCCTCTATAAAGGTGGGTAGTTTATCGCGCTACAAACATTCATTGCCTCGCATCCGCTCGGTCATCATCTCTCGTTAGTTTTATGTTATGACTACTTCACTTACTAGGTTTGAGGTTAGAATTATCCATGGAATAGCCTTCGTAAATTCTAACCTATAAAATTACTACTCTGGCTTTCTGTTTCAATTTCTTTTACACTTCATTTTATATCTCAGTCTTATTTTAACTTCTGAACTTAACACATCGGTTATGATGACTGCACAATGTTTAAAATTAAAGCTTTTGCGAACACAACACATATTACGAAGTACTTCTAAACCTTCAATTTCAAAGTGTAAAACTAATTTAAATAGAGTTAGAAAGAAGTACAGTTTTAACCCATTATACTCAAAGACTTCGCAGGTTAATGTTGATGATAATGTTATTTACAACATTTTGCATTCTATGTTACAATTCAACAACTTTGAACTTGTTACACCTATCGACTGTGTTCAACAAGTTTTTTTATTTTACCCCTACTATTCCTCATATAAGCGCTGTCACCACAATTCCTACTTCATGCTCCTCTATTCTCTTCAGCTAAGCTAAGGTTTGAGGTTAGACTTATCCATGGCGGCCGCCATGTCTAGTTCAGTTTCACCACATAGAGTCGGCGACCGGTTATTGGTCTAAAGGAGTGGGGGAAGGGGTGGTGGGGAGAAGGTTGCCATTTTATAAGCCCTCTCCCTAGGCGGCGCTTCTCATTCAATCGCCAACTTTCAAACAATAAACACCTCTCCCATGGCACGAATGAATTATCCCACTATCACCTACTAGTTCAACTTTGAACTATTTCTGGTGGTAGTTGGGTAGGCTTTTTTAAAACTTACTCTGGATGACCTTGACATACTTTCCAGGCCCCCAGTTATAACTGTTGAATTTCAGTTTTGATCTTACTCTTAATTTTTATTCAACTTTTAGAGTTTAGTTAACACAGTTGAATTTTACTTTTCAACTAACTCTTAATTCATGCCCAATTCTACTTCAAATTCAGGGCATATGCTCTCGCCATCTGCACCCTGCAGCTGCCCTGGCAGCTGACACCATCTGACCCCTGCAGCTGCCCTGGCAGCTGACGTCACTTCCGGTTTAGAAGTGGCTTTTTCCCACTACTAGCTTGTAGAAGTAGGCGACCAGAGTTTCGAGTAAAACTAAAATTTTTCTAAATACTTTTTAAAACTTAAAGTTAAAATGGCACTTAAATAGAAAATGGCATACATGAAATTGTCCATCTCATCAAGCTACATCAATTAAAACATAAATTAAATGACATTACTCAACGTGGCTGGTTCTCGTAAACTAAGATTTTCTGGGTCTCCCGCTCATCTAAAATACTGTGCTAGGCCCATGTTTGATGGATATAATATGGAATCACTGGGAAAATAAATCATAACTTTATAAATAAGAAAAATGGGATTTTTCGAGCGGTATTAAAACCTTTTTCAATATTTTAACTGTTAAAAGCCTCACTACGTAACTTGACGAATTAATACAATTGTTGATCCTTGTATTGCAAATAAATTAAAAGACACTACAAATAATTAAATAACAATTAAGAAGTTAAATCTTTAAATTAAATACTATTTTAATGTACAAAGTAGACAGTAACAATTCACTATGTTGCCAACCACAAATAAAGAGAAGTTTAAAATGAGAGTTTGATAACAGTTTAAGTTGAAAAAGATAATAAAAATCAATTAAAATAAAAAATAATATTTTCCAGACATATTTACAGGTAGAAAAAAATATGAGAGACTCTAAATGTAATACATATGGATTAAACTGCAATCCTTCAACTTTCTCTTGAACATTCAATAACTGTCAATATTTATTTTGTGCTTCAAGCTATTTCACGTATCTAAAATCTGCTTATCTGCAACATTTGTTATTCAATTTTTACGTGTTTCAATGGCATATTTATTACAATGAGAAAGATTTAATGTAATTATTTTTATCCACACATTTGCAAAGAATAAAAGATTCATTCGATTTATGTTGTATTTGAAGTAAAGGTCACTTGCCAAGATATGTAAAATTAGACCTAAGTTATAAAGTGTAAATATAAAAATAAATATTTTATTTAAGTAAAAGTAGGCTATCAAAATGATTGTAATCCTCTATACAAATAAATATCATTGGTAACCCACATTTTTCATGTATAATTATAGTTTTAGTAAACTAATATTTAATTTTGGTATTAATATTATTTAATAATAATAATTTAATATGTTATATTATTTAATAGTCAGTTACTATGAATTTAACAGAGACATAGCTTTAAAGGGGTTAATAACTAAAAAGAAACAAACTTTATTTTCTTTACATGGCTTATAACCTTTCAGGTATAACTTTATTATTAAAAAAATAATGACAAAAACTTTTCATTTCAATTTCTTTGTAATAGTAAAAATAATTCCTATAACAATAAAATATGTTCTCATACACTTTGAAAGCTACTCAGAGTGATGGTCTATATACAATCTACAGAAGATCTAGAGATTTTTCGTTTTGTTTTTGTGTGCTTTATCCAACATATTTGCGATAAACAAAGATAAGAACTGATGTTAGTTAAAGTTAACAAGGGGCACAAAGAGGCAGCCAGCCGCGGGCGACAATCAAGGATGGGGAAACATACAATATTAAACCGCTGTCAACGGAATCAGAAATGAAGCCGCTCGCCAGCCCGGAGAACAATCTAGTTCCTTCCTAAACAGTTTGTATCGACGTTAAGTCTATTAAAGGGCTGTGTCTGTCGAACTCTTATATTAATTTGGTTTTTAAAACAATTATTTCAGTCCTATTAAAAAAATGGCAAGTAAGTAGTAGATTTCATAGTAAATTAGTGTTCGAGAGAAATTGGAAAGGTATTTGTGATGTGCTCCAGGAAAAGGGACCTTATGATACACGACCAAAATTTTCAGTACAGCCAATTTTGTGGAATAAGGTCAAAAATATCAATTTTTAGGTTTTTATTTAAATTGGTAGTAAATATATTTCTCTACATAGAAAATCTATTTTTAATTAAGTTATTAAGTTGTAAAACAATTAAATATCGGTTTTCCTAGATCCTTGCACGATAAACAAAAGGGACCTTAACTTACTCCATTTAAATAGCATTGATGTAAATTAAGGTCCCTTTTACATTCCATACATTGTTGTAGTATTTACTTGGGGGAATTATGATACCTTTAAGTAACAATGTAATATTTCTCCATAGATTAAGCATACATATGCTTAGTCTATGATTTTACTATGTTTGGAGGGGGGATTTTGATGTCTTTCTACATCACTGGCTGAAAGTCAGCTGTTGTTATTGACTGTATTGTTTACATGATTGAATGCTAAAGATAAACAATGACATGTAAAATGAAATTGGGGGGCCAGCAGTTACTTTTACCATTACTAGTGACACAGGAATTATTGAAGATCACCCAACAGAAATTGTTGCTGGGGGCTCTCCTGGAAACGAAAAATTGCCTATTTCAGAAAATTAGGCCTTACTGTGACGAAGTCCACAAAAACTTACTATGCCCAGATCTAGGCCCAGAACCCATTGCAAATAGGTCTTCTAATGAAGAAATATTACCAGTTTGAAGAGGAAGAAGAAATGTTATTGACTCCAAAGTCTAGAAAGAGAGCGCGGAAGCAACAAACCACCAAACCGAAAGCGGCCCATGAACCCCCGGAACTTCGAAGAAGAAGAGGAAGGAAAATGTTTGACCTCATGTACATATTTTTTTTAAATCACTCAGCATACAAATATCACCATAACATCTGTTTAAACTGTAATAATACAGCACATTGTTATGTATAAAATGTGAAGTTGAAAATTATTACTTAATTTTCTTCCAAAATATTTGAATTTTTCACTACCCTTAGTCATTTATTTGTTATAAAATGAAAGAAAATGTGTCAATAGCATGTGTTCTTCTATTTCTTTTATTACCCAGAAAATTTGCAACATTCTGATACCAAATAGGTAGAAATTTAGTACTAAATCATGCATGTTTCATTAAGTTAAACTTTGTTAAACTTTAAACGTGATTTACCGAAAACCAACATTTTTAAAAACGACATTTCAAACTTCCATAACTTTGTCAAATATTAAGATAGAATTTTTTCAAAACTACCATTGGATTCAGCAAGAAAAATACTACAAGAAAATGTGAATAACTCAAAAAGTGTCTCATGTATCATAAGGTCCCTTTTCCTGGAGCACATCACATTTATAATTATTTGGAACAAAGTTACAGGTCCTAATATTTAAAATTTTAATTGTTATTACAATCATAAAAAATTTACTCCAATTTAAAATTTTTAACGTAAAATATAAGGTCTCAATAACCTCTTATTGACATATTGATCTCATTGATAAAAGTACAATTCTAGCACTATAACCAATTGTTTACTTTAGCTTGCCTTCTTGGTTTTAAAATCATAATTTATTTTAATTCTTGGAAGTAATAGATGTATTTTGATACAAAAATTAAGTCAAAAATATTTTATATTGAAGAATTGAAAATTATGAAAACTACCCCGAATTTACTGTTGAGTTTTTTATAAGTCTCATTAACTTTTCGCTTCGTTATCATCAGTGCGTTTGATGATTGTGGCTGATGCAATGAAAGTTGCCTTACGGGTCAAGTTGAACTGTCTACTGAAAAATAAACTTCATAGATAATGTCCATCACTTTATCGAGCTACTTTATCGAGTACAAGTGACAGCAGTGATTCAGCACAGACACACATTTCGAGAAAATAATTAATTTTATTTTGCCAATATGATTCTCTTGAGTAACCGAGGAAGGCTTTGTTGTTTTACATTAGTTCTTTGGTTATGAGCGTTTGTTCTAAATCTTAAAACCTTCATTTAATGATACGTACCATTTAACTTTTTAATTTAAATCTTAAGTCTTTCTTTTTTTATTTGAATTTGTTTTGGTTGTAAATATACATATAGAGAAACTATACAAAACTATCTTGTTAATGTTTGACTTGCAATAGAATTTTCAAACTCGAAAAAATAGTGTAAGTAGTTTAACAGAAAAGGTTAATAAAAGGTTATTAAAGGTTAAAGAAATAATTCTTTCCATTCTCAATGTTTGAAGAAGGTGAAAATAATAAATTTTAAGGTTTGATGTAAATTGTTTGAGAGCTAAAGCAAAGATTTCAACCCTACTCAAATTACAAGGTCAGCTTAGAAAGAATCAGAATAGTTAAATCCATGTCGAAATTGAATTTTCAATTATAAAATAGTATGTTAAGTGATACAGTATCTCCTGAACAGTGGGATTTGGGTCAACAGTAAATCTACAACTGTTTTCGTCGTCAACATTCCTTCTGTGGTCGTTAAATCTCCCGTCTGTTTCCTCTTCCCCCCACCCACCCCAACTCCCTCCTCTCTTTCTACCCTCTCTCGTATGGTAACTGATCAATCCAATAAATATCCACCATGAACAATCATGTTCGTAAATATATGTATTCTCTTATTTAGATTTATGAATTAAATTTGGTTAATTATTGATAATAATATTTGTTTTAATAATTTTTCCATTACTACTATGGAATGTGGGATTTGCTGTATGATTTTAATTTGAAACCATGACGTTAAAAATAACTTTAAACATTATAGGCATGAGAAAATCACAATTTTAATATATTTTTTAATCACTGTGCATACTCCTTAAAAATTATCGTTATCTTTTCTTTATCTTAAAGTGTTAAAACTGATGTTTTAACTTCGATTTTTGTGGTCCAGTTACTGAAGATGTTTTTCGATTGTGGATGCAACTCTTTGTAAACTCCTAATTGATTAGGTAGTTTGTAAATTCACTTTTAATAACACGAATTTACCGTATAGTTTTCAGATTATAATATAAAGTAAGATCCATCCATTTTTTTCCATGCCGTCTAAAATTAAGAATAAAATGTTTAAATTTAATCTCAGAGAGATAAAAATATTCATTAAACATTTATAGTGTATTTAAGTATTCATTGTAGGTTCAGTGTCCAGAAAATATATCCCATGAAATTTAAAGTTATGTGGGTAAAATATTTTAATCAAGCAAATTACCAGGTCGGTTCCGTATACTTATTCACGCCAACAGCGTAGTTGTTATTCCTGGCGAGCGCCTGACTGCCGGACGACGCTGCCCGCGCGACGTGGCTGTAGCTATATCACGTTGGCGCCTCGCCATCGCTGTCGTCGCTACTGTCCTGCACTGGCTGATTCATGGTCCGCACACTTAACACTACTGTGCTCGGTGGTTGTTAGTTTAATGTATGCATAGTTTTTACTCTGTGTATTTCTGATTTCTTTTATTATAGTAAGGTTCACGGAAATAGTCCGATGGAAATTTTAACAGCTGTAACCCCCCACACCACCCCTCATCCTGCAATTTTGTCATTATTTGTTATGTTTACCGTTTGTAAAATATAATACAAATATGTTTCTTGATAGATTTGGCAACAGTGTATCAACACTCATCGGACTAGTTTCGTGAACCTTACGATAGTATAGTTTTTCACGCCTGGTATATTGATTTGTTAGTTTCTTTGGCGAAAGTTAAGTGTTTAAATAAAGTTGTACTTTTAATAACCATTTTGTATTAAAAGCTAATTAATATATAAGAACTGTTCACGATATCAATTTCTCTGATTTAATTATATTTCTTATAGGAATACTTTTATTTGGTAACTTTGTAACAATAAGACGTACTGAATATGATGTCCTGTCATATTTTCATGTGATGTTGCAAATAAGATTTTTGGCATCCTTGCAAACCTAACAACAGTAGCAAAAAACTTTCCACTCAACTCATAAATTAAAGGGTAATTCCCGTGGAAGATCCCACTGGATTTGACCAATGATTAACGGTTGGATGAATTCACAAGAAGTTTGATCTCAACATCTTCCTCTAAATTACAAATTTATAATTCTACTTTTTGTCCATATACATTTTTACAATGTCTTCTTGCATTCCCAGAGAAACTACATTTGGATTTTATATTCAACTGCAATTATTTGAAAACCTTATAGCCTTATCCAACCTAATACTTAACATAAAAAATGTAGTATATCTGATCAGCGATTTTAACTAGTATCACAAAGCAACAGAGATTTGGCAAAGAGCCAAATTTCTGTCAACTGTAAAATTCTACCATGCTTTAAATTACAAATGGTAAAGGCATCCTTTAGATGTTGACACAGAATTGTTTCCAATCTTAATGTTTGCTGGACTAAATACCGTCATAACTTATTTATTGGCTGATAAGTTATTATAATTAGAAACAGAACTTGTTTTCACATTAATATTTTTCGCATGGGATGCTATTTGTTTACTGGCACTTCACTATTGTTATTGTAGTTGTAAGTTAACTGTTTTTATTGTTATTGCTAAGGTCAATCGTGTCACAAGGCCATTGTATTTTTTCAATATTCTCTAATGGTGAACGTGCCGTTGGGTTAATTAATTAATTAATTAATTATTCCAACGGATTACACCAATAGTACAATTTAATGGCAAGGTAACAGTGGACAGCCTCAAGATGGACATAACAAAGACATGACTACTCCTAAAATAATAACAGTGACTTAAAGCGACAAGACTAGTAATAAATAACATTAAGTACCGTAACAACAACAAGTTAACAATAACAGATAACAATAAATAAGTGAGTGATAAATTTGAATAACAAGGTAATAAATGGACAGCCTCAAGATGGTCATAACAAAGACATTACAACTCCTAAAAATAATTATAATAATGACTTAAAGTACAAGACTAGTAATTATAACATCAAAGTATCGTACCAACAACAACAATTACAGTAACAGATAACAATAAATAAGTGAGCAAAAACAAACGACAATAATTAAGTGGACAATAACAACCGACAATAAATAGTAATTATAATAACAATAAGCAAGACTATCTTAGTTAAGAGCTAGATCAGTTTTTTCACTTTATTTTTAAAGGACTGCTCGGACTCAAAGAAGAAGTCCAAATGGGTGGCTGCTTCACTTCCAGTTCTAATAAGCCGGGAGAGACCACTGTGGTAGGAATAGCTGGTTGGAAGATAGCGCCTTCTGAAGATGGTCCTAGATCTGGTCCCTTTCGATGAGATGAAGTCAATATTGCTCAGTAGTCCTGGGCAGTCCAGGAGGCCATTGACCAGCTTGTAGAGGGTTACAAGATCTACATGTCGACGTCTCAGCTGCAATGGTGAAAGATCGAACACAGCCTCAATCTCTTCCACAGGAGCAGTCCTATAGGCATATCCCAACTTGATACCCAGCCTCCTGATGAATCTCAGTTGAGCTCCTTCGAGTAGTTCTATGTGATTCATTTGGTAGGGCGCCCAAATAACTTATCCATATTCCAAAATAGGACGCACAAGCATCTTAAACAGGACTACAAGTGTTTGATGAGATGTGAAGTCTCTTGTGGACCGAAAGATGAAGCCAAGAAGTGAGCTGGCTCGAGCAGTGATCTGATGAATATGCTCAGCAGGAGACAGTGAAGGTGTCATTATCACACCAAGATCTCTAACACTATCAACTCTTCTCAGGATGTTGTTTTTTAGCATATAATCATAGAATGTTATATTAGTGCCACGCTTGAAGGAGATAACAACACATTTTGAACCGTTAAGATCCATAGCATTTTCGCTGCACCAAATGTCAATAATGTTTAGGGAGTTTTGAAGGTCCAGTGCACCAACATCAGAATTTACCCTTTCAAAAATCTTCATGTCATCAGCGAACATGAGAAAGTTAAATGAAATGACTCCGCCAATGTCATTCATGTAAAGATTGAATAGCAAGGGGCCCAGGTGTGACCCTTGAGGCACACCAGACAGAACAGAGAAAGGTTGAGATGTCGATCCATCACATTTGACAATGAGTTCTCTGTCCCTCAGATAACTAGCGAGCCACGTCAGCAATGAGCCAGTCACACCATAACCCTCCAGCTTGGCTATTAGGAGAGCGTGATTAACCTTGTCAAATGCTTTGGAGAGGTCTAAATAAAGGTAATCAACCTGGCATGATTCAACAAATGAGGACATGATATATTCCTGAAATTCAAGAAGGTTTGTCACAGTTGAGCGAGAGCGCAAGAATCCATGTTGTTCAGGAGAGATACACTTACGAAGGTGAAAATATAAGTGGTCAAGGACGATACTCTCATAAACCTTGGCAATCGCAGACTGGATCACAATCGGTCGATAATTCTTGACATTGGTTCTGTCCCTTGACTTGTAGATAGGAACAACAAATCCTCGCTTCAGGAGTGAAGGAAAGATACCAATGGTAAGCAATATCGAGGAAAAAATGGAAAGATGAGGGGCCAGTACAGTTGCACAGTATTTTAAAACGAGAGGAGGGATGTCGTCAGGTCCAGCTCCCTCATTCGGATCAAGTCCTTCAAGCCTTCTCTGTACGTCAGTGGGGGACACAAGGCATGGTGGAACAGTGGAATTCCAGCCAAAATCAAATTTTGGAACTGGGACAGCTGAGTTGCAGAATACTGAAGAGAAGTAGTCAGCGAAGAGTTGACATTTATCCACGTCGTCGTCAGATTCCCTCGTGTCAAAAATGAGCCTAGAGGGAATAGCAGGATTTCGCTTTAGGTTATTGACGTGAGTCCAAAAAGATTTAATGATCGTTGGTATGCCATCCTCCACCTTTCTTGTGTAATCACTATAGCAGACTTTAGCCAGGGTTTTGCACTGATTTCTTAATTTTTTAAACATACGGAGATGGACGAATTCACCAGTGGACTTGAACCTTTTGTGCGCAATCTTCTTCTGAATGATCAGTTGCTTGAGGTCACTTGAAAACCACACCGGAAAAGACGAGGAGCGAATTGTCTTGATAGGAGTGTGCTTTTTGATGAGAATACTCAACCATTTACAGAATTCATTGAAGCTGTTTTCAATGCTAGTCGATGAGTTGAACATTGGAAAATTAAGGCATTGCAGTTAATTGAATACAGCATCAAGGTTACATTTTCTGAAGTTGAATACTTGACGTACACTACTTTTAGGCTTATCTTCGATAAAGGAGAAAGAGATATGAAATGCTGGATGATGTTTATCCTCCCCTACAAGTATATCTTCAGCAGCAGCAACAACAGTAGAAGGTATTGAAGAGAAAACTAGATCCAGGAGGACACCTCTGGAGTTTTTGATAGTGTTGATCTGTTTCATGTTGTGTATGATGGCCAAATTTCGCAAAGAGTAAGAAGAATCAGTTCCAGTTGCATAGAGAATGTCACAATCGCTCCAATTAGCATCCGGCAGGTTGAAATAGCCCAACAACATCACACTCTCATAGTCACCAGCAGAAGTTAACACTTCATCAACAACGTCACAGAAGTCAGAGTATGTGGAAGCTGATTGACTAGGAGGTATGTAAGAACAAAAAAGAAGTATGGTGCGTGACGATATAGTACATTTGACAAATATGCATTCAGTGGCACAGGTAGGAGTGGCTATCAAACAACTTGGGATTGAATCACGTATAGCTAGGAGAACACCCCCACCGCTTGACTTCAAGCTGGTTGCCATTGATCGATCGTATCTGAAAACGTTGAATCCAGTAAGACCAAGCTCAGGGTCACCAATATCATGAGAAAGGTTGGTCTCGACCAGAGCAATGACGTCAAAAGAAGAGGCTGTCACATTAAGTGATAGTTCAGTAAGTTTTGTTCTTAACCCATTAACATTTTGAAAATAACAGTGAAGATATTTTGGTGCACCGTTGGAGTTTATGCGTTTTTTGTATTCTTAACAATCTGAGGGACATTATTTACAAATTTAATCGTAAGGTCTTTCTCACCACGAGATGTACGATCAATCAACTCAGAGTTCAGGATTTGGAGGTACTTGATTTCACGTGGGGTTCTATCTCGAGCCAGCTTGACAGAAGAGAAAAGAGGATCAATTTGAGCCACCGATTCGGAAGAGAAGTTACTGATGATGGCTGACACGTCCGATGTGGTTTCCAATATAACTTTGAGTGGTCTCACCTTATCAGCCTGTTTCTTTCCGACACGAAAGGTTTTAATGTTGTTGAAGGATGAGGTGGGGTGAAGAGTTGAGAACATTTTAGTAACCAAATCGAAATCATACTTCACCCGAATCTTCAAGTTGCCATCCGAGGATTCTTGTAAATTAAATATCATAATATTCCTGGAGCGACGAGTACGATCGTTCAATTCGGCTATGGTCGCCTCGATGTTTAGAGTATTGGCTTCTTTGAAGGTTTTAATTTGGTCCTCCACAGACAACAGACAATCTTCAACAATGACGACACGGGGTTCAAGGGCGGAGAGGCCACTTTTAATCTAAGTCATCTCATCCTTAATGGCAGCCACATCACTTGAAATCACATCAATCTTATTGACTTTGTCCAGGAGTTGCTCAAGCTTGGCCAAAACCATGGCCATTTGATTAGACAGTTTTTCATAGGGCTGGTTAGGGGCATCAAGGCAATCTGTCCTGCCACAATGCCATTTATCATTACTGTTTCCACTCAAGCGCTGGTATTCAGATTTAGACATGCCTAAACAGTTTCTATGGAACCAACGTTGGCATTAAATGCCGTCAGTAAATTTTACCGTCACATCCCACTCCTTCATCAGAATTCGAAACAGTTTTGACACAGATCGGGCAAGTATTATTCATGGTGAAGTTGATATATAGTATTGATTTAAGAGGAAGCTTTGGTAGTCGGTACTATCCAGTTTGAAGCTACTCAATTCACCTCAAGAAGGATATCGAACAGTCACACTAGTATATTTGAAAGCAGAAACACGTATATATTTCATATAGCACGGATGCAGCATCGGTCACGAGAGATTCAGAAGGCAGTGGCAAAAAAAGTGGCGGGAGCTACTTCATAATGATTACATGATTTAACATGTGTTATTTACAGATTGCAGGTCGTTGGTAGGACGTGACAAAGTTGTTATTGCAATAACTGTTCTTGATTGATTAGTTGAGGAAAGTGGCCAGACAATTTGTGTTAGTTAGATTGAGTTCACTAATTGGAATAAATAAATAATATATAAAACAAAAGTTAGTAATTTCCTTTCACAATAATGTCAATCAGGCCCGTTATATTTCTCCATTTTGTGGTAAAGGCTTTACAAAATCGTTCTTTAGCCCATCTACTTTTCTCCATAATACCTTTTCATTAATTATCTACAGCCCAAAACTGGCTTAGTAGAATCCTTTTGGCAAAAAAATGTAGTTAGTTTACCCACTCTTCTGTAGTATTCCCCACTTTTTTTGTATTTGTATTTATAATTTTTTTATTTTTATTTTTTTATTTCTTCATGCATTTCAAGTATTGTAATGAACTCAAAACGCTTTCATAAATTCTGAATGTTACTCTCTTAACTGTATGCTGATAATACTATTAAGCTGCACATAGTATTGTTAGCCAACGGTATTTCACGTTCATCTAACGCGTTATAAAAATAATCGAAGATTGCAAGATTCGATACAACTCCTCCTGGCTAAAACACTACATCCCAGACTTTAAAACATGCCATTCACCAGCGAACTAAATATCTACAATCGGTACTGCAGAAGTACTCTTCTTATTACAAGATATTACAAGACAACAGACATTGAACCCCTAAATGGATACTTAATCATATTATTATGAAGCCGCAGCCCAATATGACGTCGACCGCGGCCCCTCCCTGATTGGTCTGTCGGATCACAATCTCTCCGCTGATTGGTCAACGCCAGTGGTGATTGCCCTCCCGGTACACGAACCATATCGTTTCGGTGATCCCCAGATTACATTGCTAATTGCCAGTTAAAATTTCCGTGGTCAATCGTGATATGTTTTTCAACATGTCTCTACAATTTACGCCTAAAACGCACTGCTTTTAATAATTTACATAATTCATTAGGAGTATAAAATTATATACTACTAACTTTGCTTGGCAATATACTGATATTCATTAGTTTTTTTCATGTGAAAGTAATATGAAATCATCATAGATTTGCCCTATTTTATGTATTAAAACGTATAAGTTTCTCTTAAAAATCATTGAAAAACACAGAATCTGTATTTTCTTTTTTTAATAATTCTTATTTATCTTCGAAATAGAATAACACATTCATATTAATTTTTCATAATATACAAGTCATGAATAATTTTTGCATTACTAAACCCTTAAACTGCAATTATGAGAGTAACATTCCTCAAGCTTTTAAAACAACTGGTATTTATTCATTATGTAACAATGAATTGCTTACAGATTCCGTCAAAACAGCTCGACGATTATTTATAAATATGGTCCGGACATGTTTCGATGTTAGTAAATCACCTTCAGATGCCAAAATTCTTCAGACGTGAAATTCTTCGGTTTGGGCCTCAACATTTTGGATAAAAAATAAAGAAATCTTTTTATCCAAATTGACTTAACAGTCATAACAGCCGAAGAATTTGACTTTGGCAGCTGAAGGTGGTGTACTAACATCGAAACATGTCCTGACCATATTTATAAATAATTGTTGAACTGTTTTGACGGATTCTGTAAGTGATCCATTCTTACATATACTTTCATCGCTCCAGAGGAAAAAATGCATAGATATTCTCACCACATGTATCAAACTATGAATTTTATTTATTTATTCTCCATCCTTTAGTATTATTACTATTAGGAAGATTTATTAAGATTATTCAGATAATCAACAAAATTAAAGAAATTACATAGTTTTTATTTATTTATTTATTTATTTATTTATTCACGGCAAAGCCATTTACATTGTTTTACATGCAGTAACAGAGTGAGATAATCAAAAGTTCTCATACTAAGATTACTCTAACAATAACAAAATCAAAATCAACATCAAGATAGCTAACAATTGTGAATAATGAAATCATACGTGCTAATCTGTGACAATATCATTTCATTGCTGAAGATGACCGATATCACAAGAGGAAGAAAACTATTAATGGAGTGATAATCTAACTAGGTGCATAGAAAAACATCAAGTCATCTACAATGGTAACTATGAATCATTTCAAGGTACGGAATAAATATTATAACAATTATCAACAGTCATGCATAAATATCTAACAATAACAAAATAATATTATAACAGCTAATTATATATTAATAACAATAACAAGAGAAAGTTCACGAATGATTTATAAGATGTGCAACATTTGAAACTAAGTGGTTCACGTGTGGCTTCATAACGGTAGTGAAGGTTGACCAGTCTCATGAATCTTCCAATTCTGTCGTAGAAGAAATCCACTTCAGAAGGCACCTCGTTCCCCAGTCTCTGCAGACGTACCATTGGGCTGTTCCTGAGGTATGATCTAGGATGATGGTGTCTGTAGAATAGTTCAACAGATCTAGTTCGATGGCCCGTTCTAAAGTCTATAAGTTTGAGAAGTTCGGTTGTTGGTTTTATAAACGCAAGATTCTTAGTGGCTGTCTATTGGTAACAAATTAATTTAATATATAAGCTTATGTTAATTGCCAGTAAGACTAAATTTATGCAGCGTTTTAGAAAATTTTCCAACATAATAAAGTGTTGCATTTGAAAATATAGTCAAAATAATAAATAATAAATTACAACATGTCATATTGTACCACGTGCTCCCAATCCTGCCAGTTGAGAAGCAGCTTTGGGAAAAAGTTTGAAGAGTTCTTCAACAACCACGTTCACTTATGATTCTGTTGATATCAGTTTTGAGTTTGATATTTGCAATGCTCTGATTGATGCTCCAGGCCAATCGTTTCTCTCAATATAAATCTACTTCAATCCTGAATTCGTGCAATAAAGATTGTAAAAAACGTGTTTTATATGACTAAATTCCAGGTATTGTTTATCAGTTCTCTTATCAACAAAAAAACATGGAATATAAATTTTTGTTTCATAATGCACAAAGCAACTATTTGGAAGTTTATAAAATCTGCCCATAACAAGATAAATATTATACATTTGTAGGTTTAGGGTAATTAAAAAATATAAATAAGGATAATTTAATTGAAAAGTTTAACTAAGACACAATTTAAATTACAAAAATATAGATTTTAGGTTACAATTTTTAGAATTTACGCTTTCAAATTGTACATATATTACGATTTTTTAAATTAAGTTTAACTATTTACGTAGTGGAGTAGCTCAAAAGAAAATTAAATTTGGATCAAACATTTCCTAGTAGTTTCACTTCATATCCTTTATTTCAAATATGTATTTCATTTACGCATGTTATACATTTTTAAATACTACTTGAGTAAATCCTATTCAGGTTTGTTTTTAAGCTCAACTCTTGTAAAAAAAATAAATACTGTTATAAAGTGACTGATTTAAAAGTTATCTTGAACTATAGTTATCTAGCTATAGCAAAATTATAGCTATCTTGAAGCCTGGAAAAGATCCAAAGCGGCCTGATATCGTCCTATAGCTCTTTTAAGTGTTTGTTATAATCTGCTCAAGAGGTTGAATTACAACAGAATCCTCCCGAACCTCAATGCCAGCATCCCTCTCGAACAATCTGGATTTAGGCCTGGGCGCAACTGTTGTGACCAGGTTCTAGCTCTGACTTCTTCCATTGAGGATGGGTTTGAGCGAAGACTGGAAACCTCTGTGGTTCTTTTAGATCTGACTGCAGCATATGACACTGTCTGGAGAAAAGGCCTTCTTGTTAAAATTTACTACCTGATTCCTTGCCCTTTCGTGTTACGTCTTCTAAACTCGATGCTCTCCAATAGAATAATAAAAGTATATTTGGGACGCAGTGAAAGTACTTTTAGGCAACTGAAAGATGGCCTGCCACAAGGGTCAGTGCTCGCCCCACGGTTCTTTAATGTGTATACTGCCGACATTCCTGTCACTCGGTCTTAATAAAGTTTATTCATGCAGATAATATTGCATTGGTATATCAACACCAGAATTTTCAACAAGCTGAGGAAACACTAACAAATAACCTCACGACCTTCGGTGAATACTTTAAAGCTTGGAAGCTAAATCCAAACCCAACAAAAAACTGAGGTATCTTGCTTCCACTTAAATAATAGACTGGCCAACCAAAAGCTTAATATCGTATTCAACGGCGTGGCGTTGAGCTAAATCATAATGACCACACACAGTGATTGGTCTCTCACGTTCAAAAGTCACTTGCAAAAATCGGCATCTAAGGTAAGAACCAGGAATAACATTGCCTGGCTTCACATGGGGAGGTAAGGCACATGTTCTGCGAACCACTGTTTGTCCTTGGTATACTCAACTGCTGAGTACTGCGCTCCTGTATGGTTTAATACTGTGCATGTTAAATAGATCGACATCCAGCTAAACAGGACCATGAGAGCCATTAGTGGTACACTCATGGCAACCCTGGCTCCTGGTGCTGTATAATATCGCTCCACCTGAAATAAGACGAAGGGGTGCTCTCATTAGGGAAAATACTAAGATCTTATCTGCTTTACAGCTGCCCATCTATGATTATCTACCCCAGAATGCGGGCCGATTGAGGTCCCGAAAACAACCTCTGCGAACAGCCTCCCAGTTGATGGACACAAACTTCACCATCCATACAAACTGGACTTCCTCCTGGGACGCCTTCCAAGGGCGGAACAACTTCTTGATAGTTGACGCGACCAAAGTTACCAAGTTGAACAAAAGTTTGAAAGGCGAGTGAGCGGAGCGAACTAGCTTGTCTTGAACAATAAATATTTTTCATCACACTGTACGGGAAACAGCTATATTGATCACCAGCTGAGAGTGTAGAAAAACCGTTTTCCCTCTCTAGAGAGGGAAAATCAGCTGTTGATTTTCCCACACTAGTAATTAGTTATGATTACTGACACAAGTAGCGCTAGCAGTGCTAAGAGTATATTATTCCCTAAATCAGCTGTTCTCAATAATGTAATCAGCTGTGTAAAACAGAATCACTGTTTTCATTGTACTGCGGAAATCAATTGAGCATCCATAGGTGGTTTCTTAAACTTGCATTATTTAATTAATTACTATTATTAATTATCTACAGTGTGAAGAAAAATATCGTTCATAACTCGAGTAGAAAGTGTTATTCCGTGCCTTGATCGAAATTCCGTGCTCGGCTAAAGCCTCGCGCGTAAACTCGATCTCGGCCCGGAAAAGACACTTTCCACTCTTGTTATGAAATATACTATATTTTTGTACTGGGTATTTTAGAGCACTATATGTAACCGATATTACTGTAATATTACTGTTGGAGTTTACCGAGCAAATACTCAACCCCCAGGTACTTTGTAAATTAATTTAATAACTTAATAATTAGCATTATATCTGTTGATGCTATTGTAGGCAGGTTGGAGGTTTACGGCGAGCGGCCCCAGTGAGTATAGTCCAGGCAATCGGTACTTTAACGTGGAAAAAATTATAGTATGGAGTTTTTCCGCTGTTTAATATGTTTTTTGGGGTGCTGAATCCGAATCTGAAGTTT
Source organism: Neoaliturus tenellus (assembly GCA_030545055.2). Lineage (NCBI taxonomy): Eukaryota > Metazoa > Arthropoda > Insecta > Hemiptera > Cicadellidae > Neoaliturus > Neoaliturus tenellus. The sequence continues at coordinate 152,531,431 of CM061533.1, read as the reverse complement.
GCACCAAGATATTCCTTGTGCTTCTCGAGATATCTGCAAAAAACATTGAAATTTTGGCACTTTTTTTAGTATTTTGCTTATAACTCCGAAACGATGCATTTTTTCGAAATTTATGTCCTTTACGAAAATAAAGTAGAGAAAATTTCCAACACAATGCATGTATAAAGATTGTTGTTACGACCAACCATTATAAAACTATAGCTATTTGAAAATTGGCTAGTTTTTGATACTTTTAAGAAAAATACTGTTATTCAATATTACATCACATTTAAACAATTATTTGCACATTTTTTGCCATAACACGATATATGTATGGAGAGAGCGTTAAATTTACTACAGATTTCATCAATTATCCTTAGTTTGTAAGTGGTTAAGTGTTCGTAAGATTGATTATAATAGTTTATCTACAGTCACAATTCGAAGGTTGGCAAGACCATAATCTTTAATTACTAGTTATGTCTCTTACTGGCAATGTCAGATTATTTTTGGAATGAGAATTATATATTTTGTGTACAGTATTGAAAATATGCCTAAAAATCAATACTAAATAACACCCGTCACAGCAGACCTGCATGCTCAGCGAATTTAGAATTTAATTTAATTAATAATTTTTTGTCATAACAATACTGTTGTACGCATTGGTATGAAGGTTTTCTGAACTAAGAGTGTTTTATAGAAGTATTTCATTGTATAAATAATACAGTTTTAAATATTTTTTAATATTTTTATTTTCCTTACACATACATGATAATTTTAGTGAATTTATTTTTGTAGAGTTTATCAGCAAGATTGAATTAAAATGAAGTAGAGTGCACCCGAAGCCCGCCAAGTAAGAATTAAAATAATTTTGTTACAGCAAAATAAACTGTTTAATACTCTTATAACAATATGAAACATACATCAATTTATTGAGAATTTAATGTAGATTTAAAATACATATATAGTAAATATAATATTCTACAAATACAATAGTAAGATTGAATTAAAATGAGGTAGAGTGCACTCGATGCCCGCCAAGTAAGAATTAAAATAATTTTATTACAGCAAAATAAACTGTTTAATACTCTTATAACAATATGAAACATACATTAATTTATTGAGAATTTAATGTAGATTTAAAATACATACATAGTAAATATAATATTCCATAAATACAATAGCAAGATTGAATTAAAATGAGGTAGAGTGCACCCGATGCCCGCCAAGTAAGAATTAAAATAATTTTATTACAGCAAAATAAACTGTTTAATGCTCTTATAACAATATGAAACATACATCAATTTATTGAGAATTTAATGTAGATTTAAAATACATACATAGTAAATATAGTATTCCATAAATACAATAGCAAGATTGAATTAAAATGAGGTAGAGTGCACCCGATGCCCGCCAAGTAAGAATTAAAATAATTTTATTACAGCAAAATAAACTGTTTAATACTCTTATAACAATATGAAACATACATCAATTTATTGAGAATTTAATGTAGATTTAAAATACATACATAGTAAATATAATATTCCATAAATACAATAGCAAGATTGAATTAAAATGAGGTAGAGTGCACCCGATGCCCGCCAAGTAAGAATTAAAATAATTTTATTACAGCAAAATAAACTGTTTAATACTCTTATAACAATATGAAACATACATCAATTTATTGAGAATTTAATGTAGATTTAAAATACATACATAGTAAATATAGTATTCCATAAATACAATAGCAAGATTGAATTAAAATGAGGTAGAGTGCACCCGATGCCCGCCAAGTAAGAATTAAAATAATTTTATTACAGCAAAATAAACTGTTTAATACTCTTATAACAATATGAAACATACATCAATTTATTGAGAATTTAATGTAGATTTAAAATACATACATAGTAAATATAATATTCCATAAATACAATAGCAAGATTGAATTAAAATGAGGTAGAGTGCACCCGATGCCCGCCAAGTAAGAATTAAAATAATTTTATTACAGCAAAATAAACTGTTTAATACTCTTATAACAATATGAAACATACATCAATTTATTGAGAATTTAATGTAGATTTAAAATACATACATAGTAAATATAATATTCCATAAATACAATAGCAAGATTGAATTAAAATGAGGTAGAGTGCACCCGATGCCCGCCAAGTAAGAATTAAAATAATTTTATTACAGCAAAATAAACTGTTTAATACTCTTATAACAATATGAAACATACATTAATTTATTGAGAATTTAATGTAGATTTAAAATACATACATAGTAAATATAATATTCCATAAATACAATAGCAAGATTGAATTAAAATGAGGTAGAGTGCACCCGATGCCCGCCAAGTAAGAATTAAAATAATTTTATTACAGCAAAATAAACTGTTTAATACTCTTATAACAATATGAAACATACATCAATTTATTGAGAATTTAATGTAAATTTAAAATACATACATAGTAAATATAATATTCCATAAATACAATAGCAAGATTGAATTAAAATGAGGTAGAGTGCACCCGATGCCCGCCAAGTAAGAATTAAAATAATTTTATTACAGCAAAATAAACTGTTTAATACTCTTATAACAATATGAAACATACATCAATTTATTGAGAATTTAATGTAGATTTAAAATACATACATAGTAAATATAATATTCCATAAATACAATAGCAAGATTGAATTAAAACGAGGTAGAGTGCACCCGATGCCCGCCAAGTAAGAATTAAAATAATTTTATTACAGCAAAATAAACTGTTTAATACTCTTATAACAATATGAAACATACATCAATTTATTGAGAATTTAATGTAGATTTAAAATACATACATAGTAAATATAGTATTCCATAAATACAATAGCAAGATTGAATTAAAATGAGGTAGAGTGCACCCGATGCCCGCCAAGTAAGAATTAAAATAATTTTATTACAGCAAAATAAACTGTTTAATACTCTTATAACAATATGAAACATACATCAATTTATTGAGAATTTAATGTAGATTTAAAATACATACATAGTAAATATAATATTCCATAAATACAATAGCAAGATTGAATTAAAATGAGGTAGAGTGCACCCGATGCCCGCCAAGTAAGAATTAAAATAATTTTATTACAGCAAAATAAACTGTTTAATACTCTTATAACAATATGAAACATACATCAATTTATTGAGAATTTAATGTAGATTTAAAATACATACATAGTAAATATAATATTCCATAAATACAATAGCAAGATTGAATTAAAATGAGGTAGAGTGCACCCGATGCCCGCCAAGTAAGAATTAAAATAATTTTATTACAGCAAAATAAACTGTTTAATACTCTTATGACAATATGAAACATACATCAATTTATTGAGAATTTAATGTAGATTTAAAATACATACATAGTAAATATAATATTCCATAAATACGATAGATAGTTTACGAATAGATTGGTAGAGACTGTTTTAAAAAGAGATAATGCAAAAGATAAGAACTTTTAACGAAAATACCATTTATTTTGCTAGAGCGAAATAACTATTCTGCATTCGTACTACTATATGAAATGTATATATACGTTTAATGTTTATTGCAGATTAGTATAATATGACATTTATTTATGATGTTATTGGTATACTCCTGGTCCTGCGAACCTACATACCCATGCGTACTACAGTATTGTTATTAGTCTAGTAAAATTAGCTAAAAAATGCTAAACCCGGAAGTAATTGCAAACTTAGTGATTTTGATCTATTCTTATGTAAAATTACCCGAGAAAAACGATGGTGAAAAGTCTACCACTCTCCGAGGCTGCGTTCACCTGCTATGGCCGATTTTTCAAAATGGCGGCTGTTCTTTTGTAAGTTTTTGTTAAATATCTCTCAAACCAATAAACATAGCTAAAACATGTAAATTAGTAAAGTGTAGAGGATAAAATTGTGCACATTTTGGTGTATAATATGTATTGGTAATTGCATGCTACTCTCGTTAATTAGTTCTTTAAAGATATTTTTCATTTTTCAAATTGTAACAAATTCTTCCAATATAAAATGAGCTATTACGGTACTTGTAATGGTAAATCCAACCCCGACGGCATGATAACTTTTTACTTTAAGGTCCTTAGAACTCGAAAATATGGTTTTTAAAAATTTATATAAATGTATGTATGTACTTATATATGTATATATATTTATATACATAAAATCTTTTTAAATCTAAGAACTTTTTCCCAAAATATCCGATTTTGATCAAATTTGGTAGAGAGGTGTAAATTAAGGTATATTTGTAGGATTTGGCAAACCAGGACGGTCGGACTGTGGGAACTGGGTTTTATGGGGTTTTATGGTTAAAAAACCAGTTTTTCATTTTTTCACCTAAATTTTATAAAGATTCACTATTTTGGTTGATACTATCCAAAAGAGCATAAAAAAAAACAATTTAGTACCTTGAATCATTACCGTAGCTTTACCGGCTGCTGAGAAAATTAAAAATAAAGATTTTCATACATTTGCCCATGTTATTCTTATGGAACTAAAAATGAACTTTAATTACCTGTAGCTCAATAACCGTTAGGTTTAGAGAAAAATGTCAAAGAATAAAAATGTCTCAAAATTACATGTAAATTCCAAAAACACCATAAAATACAGAGTGTTCCATAAGAAATTTCGAAGTTGGCCGCCATGTTGGAAAATAGCGGCCAAATATTAAAAATCTGAATTCATATTTTTAATGGCATCTAAAAAGGAGGTAGGGTCCCCCATTTAATGTTATCTGTAACTATTATAGTTTACGAGATACAAATGGTGGCCACCTTGAGTTGATCACCCTGTATAGGCCTACTTACTAGATGAATCTCGTAAGGATTAACAAATTGATTACACACAAACGCTTCTTTCAATATCCTCCAAACAAAATTCTTTCCATTACATTCACCCATAGGAACATTATAAAATATTTTCAAAAATGGAAAAATACAGGGTATTCCGAAAACTATGGGTCACATGTAGGAATCTCAGTATTTACTTAAAGTGATCCAATAACTAACTTTTTTATTCTATTTCTGACAGTATAGCCTACTTCTTATGGGGGACCCCCTTTAGTTTTTTATTTTGCTTTCAGGCATGTATTTCACTTTTCAAAATTTCCCGCCATTTTTCCAATATGGCGGCCAACTTTAAAATTTTTATGGAACACCCTGTATTTTATGGTGTTTTTGGAATTTACATGTAATTTTGAGACATTTTTATTCTTTGACATTTTTCTCTAAACCTAACGGTTATTGAGCTACAGGTAATTAAAGTTCATTTTTAGTTCCATAAGAATAACATGGGCAAATGTATGAAAATCTTTATTTTTAATTTTCTCAGCAGCCGGTAAAGCTACGGTAATGATTCAAGATACTAAATTGTTTGTTTTTTTATGCTATTTGAGATAGTATCAACCAAAATAGTGAATCTTTATAAAATTTAGGTGAAAAAAATGAAAAACTGGTTTTTTAACCATAAAAAACCCCATACAACCCAGTTCCCACAGTCCGACCGTCCTGGTTTACCAAATCCTACAAATATACCTTAATTTACACATCTCTATCAAATTTGATCAAAATCGGATATTTTGGGAAAAAGTTCTTAGATTTAAAAAGATTTTATGTATATAAATATATATACATATATAAGTACATACATACATTTATATAAATTTTTAAAAACCATATTTTCGAGTTCTAAGGACCTTAAAGTAAAAAGTTATCATGCCGTCGGGGTTGGATTTACCATTACAAGTACCGTAATAGCTCATTTTATATTGGAAGAATTTGTTACAATTTGAAAAATGAAAAATATCTTTAAAGAACTAATTAACGAGAGTAGCATGCAATTACCAATACATATTATACACCAAAATGTGCACAATTTTATCCTCTACACTTTACTAATTTACATGTTTTAGCTATGTTTATTGGTTTGAGAGATATTTAACAAAAACTTACAAAAGAACAGCCGCCATTTTGAAAAATCGGCCATAGCAGGTGAACGCAGCCTCGGAGAGAGGTAGACTTTTCACCATCGTTTTTCTCGGGTAATTTTACATAAGAATAGATCAAAATCATTAAGTTTGCAATTACTTCCGGGTTGGTCAACATTTTTACTAGACTATATGAAAAAAAATTATTAATTAAATTAAATTCTCTGAGCATGCAGGTCTGCTGTGACGGGTGTTATTTATTATTGATTTTTAGGTATATTTTCGACACTGTACACAAAATATATAATTCTCATTCCAAAAAAATCTGACATTACCAGTAAGAGACATAACTAGTGATCAAAGATTATGGTCTTGCCAACCTTAGAATTGTGACTATAGATAAACTATTATAAGCAATCTTACGAACACTTAACCACTTACAAACTAACGATAATATATGAAATCTATAGTAAATTTAACGCTCTTTCCATACATATATAGTGTTATGGCAAAAAATTTGCAAATAATTGTTTAAATGTGATGTAATATTGAATAACAGTATTTTTCTTAAAAGTACCAAAAACTAGCCAATTTTCAAATAGCTATAGTTTTATAATGGTTGGTCGTAACAACAATCTTTATACATGCATTGTGTTGGAAATTTTCTCTACTTTATTTTCGTAAAGGACATAAATTTCGAAAAAATGCATCGTTTCGGAGTTATAAGCAAAATACTAAAAAAAGTGCCAAAATTTCAATGTTTTTTGCAGATATCTCGAGAAGCACAAGGAATATCTTGGTGCAAACTTCAGATTCGGATTCAGCACCCCAAAAAACATATAAAACAGCGGAAAAACTCCATACTATAATTTTTTCCACGTAGCGTATTTTTTCAGTACGGTTTTACTGGACTAGTAACGCAAAGTCTCCTTTAGCCAAATAAACAAGCCTCATTCGATGGCGGTCCTCGACCTTTCTGAGGAAGGGCCAGACTTCTTAAACTTGGCCATCTTTAGTGAGATTCCTCAGCTGTGCGTGTGTCTGAGGGTCACAGTCCTTAAGTGATTAAAATGCCTGGACTAAGGTAAAATGACCGGAAAGATTTGTCTGTTTCTTGCTACAAACGCGAGGAGGCACGACACGATTATAAAACTCGGTCCAAAACGGGTGCCTGCTGAGGCTGCAGTGAAATAAGTCGGAGGGTGATGCATCCGCATATAGTCGACCATGTCGCTAGTTCCGGAGAGTTCCGTGTTTTTAGGCTCGTCTTGCAAAAGGCTAAAATATCTGGGTGGCAACCACCGAAAAGACGAAGGCGAAAAGAAGAAGACTATTAATAGCGTTGTCTTGTACAACCGAAAGCACCAAATCTGATAATATAAAACAAGAGGCTCCCACGCATAATAATGTGACAAGGCATTGTTCCGGAGAAAAAAAATCCTAGGAAATAGCTATTTGTATATTAAGAGCGCAAAGTACGTCATTGCCACTCAGGAATTATAGATGGCCGCACGAAGCGTCAGCTGAGTGAGGACAAACCCCGAAATGTTTGTCCTGGGGCGCCGGAATTCTACCCCCAGGAAAAGTACCCCCATGAAAAAACGCTACGTCATTTTGACGTCACAGGTATGGGGGTAGTTTTCCGGCCGCGAACTTTGGAAGAGAATACATTATACTCTACTTCAATCATTGGTTACGCACTTTTATAATTTATTTATATAATGAACAATTTAAGCAATGTTTTGTAAGTGTACTAGGGGTGGAAAACTACCCCCGGAATTCTACCCCCGGAATACTACCCCCAGCAAAACTACCCCCGGCAAAACTACCCCCGGATTTCTACCCCCGGAATACTACCCCCAGGAAATCTACCCCCGGAATTCTACCCCCGGAATACTACCCCCAGCAAAACTACCCCCAGGAAAACTACCCCCGGAATACTACCCCCAGCAAAACTACCCCCAGGAAAACTACCCCCGGAATTCTACCCCCAGCAAAACTACCCCCAATGGACTAGACCGGGAACCCTACACCCGCGAAAGTACTTCCACGTACACAATTCCTTAAGTATTTTTTTTTTTTTTTTTTTTTTTTTTTTTTTTTTTTTTGAGGGAGAGGCAGGGAAAATGCATTACGCACACAGGTGGCCAGCCTGTAGTGTGGGACTCCCCTAAAAAACGGGTTTACCCACTAAAAAACCTCCTCTACTCTTTAGGATTCTAACCTGGAATTGTTTATCACATTACGTCAGGCTAGGCCTAAATTTGGCTTACGCCCATGGGGCTCGCTCCTTATCCAGCTGTTCGGTCAAGGTATCTGGGCCACTTCGTGGTCCAAATCGGTTTTCTTTTCCAGGAGGATACCCCGGACGAACTGTGACAAACAATCCCAGTTGCCCTCATCCTCCATAATCTTTTGGCAGACCGTGTCCACCGAAAAAACACCGAGTTTTCTTGTGGCCTCCAGGCGGGGCCTTTCCCAACGCGAACAGCGGAAGAAGGTGTGTTCCGCGTCATCGGGAACGCCCGGGCAGTAGATGCAATCCGGTGAACCGGTCTTGCCCATCCGGTTCAGGTACGACTTGAAGTAGCCGTGACCTGTCAGGAACTGCGTGAGGTAGTAGTCCACCTCGCCATGCCGCCTTTCCACCCATGGTTGGACCTGCTCGATGAGTCGCGCAGTCCATCGTCCTCGGGTGTCGTGCTCCCAGCTGTGTTGCCACTGCTGGAAGGTTCGGGAGCGCTCTTCGGTTCTTGCCGTGTCCTTGCCGATCTCGCCTTGTCTCTGGTAAATCGCTTTCCTCTCCCCTGCCAAGAGCTTGACCGGGATGACTCCGGCGACCACCAGGACGGCAGGCTCGGACACTGTCCGGTAGGCGGAACACACCCGGAGCGCAGCTTGACGCTGAACCCGGGCGAGTCGCAACCTGTAGCACTCCTTATCTAGAGCGCCTGCCCACACCTCTGCCCCGTAAAGGAGCACGGACTGGACCGCGGACATCAACAGACGTCTTCTGCTGGATCGGGGACCCCCGACATTGGCCATCAGCCTACTAAGGTAAGTGACTACCTTAGCGGCCTTGTCCGCCGTACGAAAGATCTGATCCCTCCAGCTTAACTTGGTGTCCACCATAACCCCGAGGTATTTGGCGGCACGAGTTGATGTGACCACCTCCCTTCCCACTCGGAGTGGGACGACGGTGTCGATCCTCTTCTTCGTGAGGATCACAATCTCCGTCTTACTGAGAGCAAGCGAGAGACCGTGATCGGACATCCAGTTGTTGACCACCCGCATAACTCGGTTCAACTTCAGTTGGGCCAGCTCAACGTTGCGTGCAGCAATGAGAGCTGCAACGTCATCGGCGTACCCAACCAAAGTGGTTTCCTCAGGCATCTCGGACCTCAGGAGGCTGTCATAGGCAACGTTCCAGAGATCCGGGCCGAGTATTGAACCTTGTGCGGCACCAGAAGTGACTTCCATCGTCCGCGTTCCGTCCCTCGTGTCATAAATCAGGCTTCGAGAGCGTAGATAATCCTCGATGAGCCGCAACAGATATGCAGGAATACGAAAGGTGTTGCGAAGCGCATCCAACATATCGACCCACCTTGCCGAGTTGAAGGCATTCTTGACATCAAGCGTAACAAGAAGCACTACTCGGCGGGAGAAATGGTTGTGGCTCTCGGCTCTCTCCACAGCTCTCTGAACTTCGGTGACAGCGTCGATCGTTGACCGTCCCTTTCTGAAGCCGTACTGACGGGGGCATAAGTCCCCGGCAGCTTCCACGGCAGAAGTCAGGCGGGAACGGATCAGCTTCTCGAACAGCTTCCCAGCCGTGTCCAACATGCAGAGAGGCCTGTGGGACGACGGCAGCTCGGGATCACCTTTGCCCTTGCTGATCAGTACAAGCCTGGCTGTTTTCCAGGGAGCGGGAAACACCCCTTCTACCAAACAGGCATTGTACATTCTCAACAACAAGTCAGCGTTGATTGAAAATACTTTCTTTAAAGCCTCACTGGGAATCCCGTCCGGGCCAGGAGCCTTGTTGCTCTTCAGGGAGAGAACGGAGGTTTCCAGCTCCTCGAAAGTGAAGAGTGGAACGTCCTCTACCCGTCTGAAGTCAACCGGCGGTCGCTGAGGATGTTCAGGAAACAACGCAGCGACGATCCTCCCCATGGTGGCGCCCTCCATGATGGAAGGTGGAGAGCGGGCGCCGAGTTTCTGCGTTACAAGTTTGTAACCCAGGCCCCACGGGTCGGAGTCAACGTCGTCACGAAGTCTCCTCCAGCTATTCGCCTTGCTCCTGTTGATCGCCTGGCGGAGAGATTTTCTCGCAGCTTTATAGGCCTCCGACTTACGAACTCTGTCTGCGGGAATTCTCGCTCTAGTGGCGGCTCGTCTAGTTCTTAAACATGTTCTTCTGAGTTCCGCAATCTCTTCAGTCCACCAGTAAACGGGTTGTTTGTCGCGTCGGGGTTTATTCGCGGCATAGACTGGTCGCAGGCCGAGACGATCAGTTCCATCGTGGATGTTACTAGTGCCTCGGCCCCAGCCTCACCAGGATTCCCCTGCGCTCCCCGAGAGATGACTTCGGTGAACTTAACCACGTCCAGTTTGTTGGTGTTCCACCGGCGTGACCCTTCCCGAGATGCGGAAACTCGACGATTTTCCTGATCATGCAGATCAAACACGATGTATTGGTGGTCGCTACCCGTGTAGTCCTCCACAACCCTCCAGCCAGAGATCCTCGGAAGGAGCGACTCAGACGCAAAGGTGACGTCAGGGATCGTGCCTCTCTGCCCGGGGCGCCGAAAAGTAGGTGTGTCGCCCTGGTTGAGGACGACAAGACCGGCCCTGGCGATGAAATCCAGGATGTATTTCCCCCGGGAGCTGGTAGAGGGCATTCCCCACTCGACGGCCCTGGCGTTGAAATCGCCACCAACGACGACATGCCCGGTGGTGCAAAGAACGCACTCCTCTAGGCTATCTATCTTGTCGCGGAAGTCCTGGACGGCCTCGTTGGGGGTGAGGTAGCAACTGAAGATTGTCACGTCCCTACACCTAACCCAGGCAAATCCTCGGCCGCGACCATGACTCCGCACCAAGACATCCCGCGTATTACGCGCCCAAAGTGCAGCAGTACCGAGGCTGTCGGAGATCCAAGTGTTTGGATCTCTGTCCCGATACTGTTCGCTGATAAGGAGCGCGTCAGCACCAAGTTCTCGGGCGAGCTGATCTAGAAGGTTATCAGCTCCCCAGGATCTATGAAGATTGGCCTGGAGGATGCGAATTACCGGCCGCTGCCTTTTGCCTGTTCAAGTGCGGTTCTGAAGGCACCGCACTGACCAGACCCGGGTAAGTGACCGAGGGCACTGGAGCCTGAATCCTTGCAGAGAAAGCAGAAGGGGCTCGAAGAACATTCCTTGCGTTTGTGGCCCTGGCTTCCACACTGGAAGCAGTTGGCACTCCTGTCGGGCCCTTTACAGTTTCGGGAGGAGTGGCCGAAACCGAGGCAACGAAAGCATCTCGAAACTACCACCCTCCGTTTGAGCCTGCAACTGACCCAACCGACTCTGAGGTGCTGAAGGCTAAGCAGCTTATTGGCGTGCTTTTCGCCCATCTCAGCAACAGCCATCCGGAGTTGACTTCGGTTAGGCTTTGTCAGCCATACCCTCACTCCATCAGCCGGTATCTCCGGGAGTGCCACCTGGATCGCACGGGTCACCTCGTCTTCGGTGGAGAGGGCATCAAGGTCCCGAATCTCGACCGAACACTTCGGTTCTAGGGCCTTGATGGAGCCTTTGTCCCCAAGTGCAGTCTTGAGGGAAGCGGCAAAACCGATCTTGTCACTCGACTTCCCCAGTTCGAGGAGGACATCCCCGTTCTGGGTTCGCCAAATAGACTTGATAACGGTGTCGGTCTCCTCCGGTTTGGCCTGCGATCTAATCTGACCCAGAACATCGGCAAAAGATCGCCCCCCTAAGGGCTTAATCAAGATTGCCTCCTTCCTGGGCTTCTTAGGCCTGGGTTGTTTAGGCTTTCTGACAGACTTGCCAGAGGCCTCCCCAACCGGGTTTGAGACTTGCGTCCGCTCCACCCTCGACGCACTTTTCGAAGCTGCCTCCGCTTGCTTCTGCCTCCTCCTTTCTTTCTTAGACAGGCGCGTCTTCCAGCCCCCCAAAGGTGTCGAGGCAGAGTTTTCTGCCAAGGCAGGATTAGCCACCGGAGCAGGAACCTCTGCAGGAGTAGCCGCTGGAACAACGACAGCGCCCGGGATGGAATGAGCAGCCGGGACAGGAGATGTCTGCGATGATGCAGTGACAAAAACCGGCCTCGGCGCCAAGTCCAACTCCCCGAGCTCAGGGCTTCCCGATGATGAACCGCTCTGCCTCTTCTTTCGCTTTCTGGCTTGAGTCTGGGACTCAGCCAGATGAGCTTGAGGCGAAGCAGAGATGACTCGGTTCGTGACATCGCGCTCCTGTTTCACTGCCTTAAGCCTGATTTTCCGGCATTCCTCGATTTCGTCTAGAGAATCTTCGAGTTTCGGAATCCCCTCTTTTATGGTCTTGTTTACGTTCTTTTGAATTAAGAGGGCCTTGGCCATCTCCTTCAAAAGAGCTTTCATCTTCTTCAGACATGAGTCTTCCTCCTCGTGGGCGTCGTCCTGCTGCTGCCGAAGCATTTGCAGCTCGAATGCCGCACGAAGAGGGCTCTTCCTGGGAGGTATTCCATCGAGCCTGGGTTTTGAGGTTTCTGCCTCGGTCACCTTCATCGCTAGATTGACATCCACTTTCTCCTTTTCAGGCTCGGACGACGATCCGGCGTCACTTACCGTCTTGAACGGTGCCGGTGGGGGGGAGGTTTTAATTCCCCCTGTCGGCGTCCCAGTCTTCGAGGTCGGAGACCTCTGCACAATAGAGCTTCGCCTAAAAGCGGCTTGCTCATTCTCCTTTACGTTCTTCGTGTTTCGGTTGATAAAATCCATGCTTTCATGTCACCAGCGCATCGTGCGGCAAGGGGCGGCCCTTCATCGGCCGAGAGCGGGTACACCCTCGGAGGTCTACCCCCCGTAGGAAATTAGACACCCCTACCCCAGGACTCTGGGGCCCGAACCTCCGTTTGCCCAGCACCGATACACACAAGGTGCCGGACGTGCTGGGGGTCGCACCGTGGCAATGCAGAGTCCGATCCCTGCATCCATGCCGCACTCCCTGACTAAGGTCCGAAGCGGCTGGCTTCTGACGACACACTGGAGGAGACCATCGGCAGTGCGAGGCACACATCAGTCCCTGCAACACAACAGGGACACTCCCAGGACCCCCCAGCATGCGCCGGTCGAAAGAAGGTGGAAAGACACCCTTGATTCGGGGTCGAAAAAAAAAGAAGGTGAGCAAGGTTAGCTCAGGAAAGAATAAAGACGGTGAGCTAATACCTGAAAGATGAGAAGAATGGCCTTAGCTCGGGAAGAACTGTGAGGAGGGTCTCACAGCTTGGCTCAGGTACCCCGGGGTCGCCAAGAAACACCCGTACAGTGGAAAGCCCACTGCCCCTGAGGGAATTCCTTAAGTATTTAATAATAATAATATTCACAATAATCTGAAGGAATTTTGTTCACTCTGATCACTCGCCTCCGAGATGGACAAGATCTTTACTCAGCAGTAAAATTCTATTACCGCATTACTGGTTGTACTAGATATATTGAGTTATATACTTTTCAGGCTATCTAGATTTACAAAACGTGAGTTAAGTTACATAAGCATAAAGTGTATCCTATCCTATACTGTAATACGAGTAAGTTATATATTTGTATGTGTGTATGTTTGCACACGGATCTCAAAAACAGCTAAAACCATTTTCTCCCAACATTGCAGATAACATAGTTTTGGGATGAATTTAATATAAATACAGGTCTCTATGTCAGAAAAAATCTCATTTCTTTATAATCATTCATTCAAATTTTAAAAATTGTAACATTGGTCTTATGGAGTTAAAAAAAAAATAATAATGAAAACAGTAGACTCAACTGTCAAAGTGCAGAATAGGCCTATGTGTTCCAGTATAAACATGTAGTTTTGCATGGCAGCCAATTACTAATTAAATGGTACTATTTTATGATGAAAATAATCTATAATTTTTTTAATCGTACTTCATACTGCTGATTATGAATAAGAATAAAAGTAATGAAAAAGTATATAAAACAACAAATCAATTTGTAGAATTACATTTGATTTTTTTTTAAAAAAGCATTAGAAAGAATAAAGCAACCACCAGCTAACTAAATAATTAGAATCCACGTGTTACACATTCAACATGTGTTTTAACAAATATACACGAGACCCGTAGGCCTACATTGAAACAGTCTGAAAGCACAGAAAAAGGAAGCTGAAAGGCGAGTGAGTGGAGCGAACGAGCTCGTCTTGAACAAGAAATAAGCCTTTTTGCACCGGGCTGTCTGTAAACGATATTACAATATTTTATCTATGATATTACTACCAAAAATATCACTGTTTAAGTTCACCGAGCTAATGCTTGGCCCCCAGGTGCTGAAAATTATAAACCTAATATCAAAGTATATCATGGTACGGTAATGTATATTTTTTATTCGATGTTAATAAAACAATACACCTAAAAGCCTGTAAAGGATTGAGGAAAGATTGGTTATATAAAACTAAAGCATAGGCCTATTATAGAACTTGACGGCGAGTGAGGGTAGAGAACGAGATCACCCGAATGGCAAGTTTGTATTAATATAAACTTAACATTTCTACTATTTTATAATAGAAATGTTTTAAATAGCAGAACACGCAAATAAAATAACAATTAATTGTTATATACTTAAGGAATTGTGTACGGGAAGTACTTTCGCGGGTGTAGGATTCCCGGTCTAGTCCATTGGGGGTAGTTTTGCTGGGGGTAGAATTCCGGGGGTAGTTTTCCGGGGGTAGTATTCCGGGTCTAGTCCATTGGGGGTAGTATTGCTGGGGGTAGTTTTGCTGGGGGTAGTTTTCCGGGGGTAGAATTCCGGGGGTAGAAATCCGGCTGGTGTTTGGTTTGCTATAATGTTAATTTAGAGCAACCAAATTAAATAATAATGTATTTATAAAACTGGGGGTACTTTTCCGGTCGCGAGCCAAAACTCCATGCCACTTTTAGCTCCGCCCCTCGTGACGTCAAAATGACGTAGCGTTTTTTCATGGGGGTACTTTTCCTGGGGGTAGAATTCCGCTACCCCAACATTTCGAGAGCGTTAACAACTATTTCAGCTCGTAATACACACAAGATTATTCCTACCTCCATAGTTATAACAAATTAAATATTTTATTGTATACAAAATGCCATTTAGATTATGTTACATTTTTTCTGTTGGAACACAGTGTTAACTATGAACCATAACCTCAAACTAAAAAAGCAGAAATTAATAAACGACAACGAGGACCAACAGCTGTGGCATGGTTTGTGACAATAGCTGATCTTACATTGTTACTTGATTTAGCGTGATTTAGTAAAGGCTCGGGAGAGCCCCATACAACGTCCTTAAAAAGGATTATCAACTCCTTCTCACAAAAACTTTTCAGGTTGAAATACAAATAAATCTTTCAACGTTACTCAACATATTCACTGTAATTACTTATTAGACTGGGAATATTTTTTTGTAAGATATTAAAATGCGCTATTTACCGTGACGAATGTAATTAATTACAATCCAAATTAAAATATACGAAATACTGTTGGAATAAGTGTGTAATTGTATCATGTAAATTGTAACAAAATGTGTTTACCGTCTGCTATATAATACAGTATGACTGTAAATATATTGATTAGTGTTGGAGACGTATTGTTTATTTTAACCTTCGTGGATTGATCTAACTACTTAAAATTCGCCAGTGTAAACAGTAGATTTAAAGTATCAGCACATTCCATTGTTGATTTGTTTACACGGAATGCACAGGTTCATTCTAGTTCTCTGTTATTCCGTCGGCAGCACCGGTCAGTTGAACCCCATTGAAACATACTGCATTACCGACCCTCACTGGGCTTTCTAACAAGTAACAACTGATGCATATTTCCAAAGAGCTGATTCTGAATAAATAAACTACTATCCCTATTATAGTCCTTTTTATAAAATCATATATAAATATAAAAATATATGAATGTATAAAGACTTTTAAGAGATACTCACATCACGTATGCTATTGACATTTAATATATTAATTACATTCATAACCTAATTTAATATCAAATATTTCTAATATATGTCTAAAGAAATCATTAATGTTAAATATATAAAAATAATGGTTTTTATTTCAACTCAGCAACATAGGGTTATAATAAGATTTAAGAAAAAATGGCAACACATACTATTAGTTTTACAGAATATCTATGAACTCTGTATAATTTTACTTAACCTATATATCAATTGATAAACGTACCTATCTTTATCTTACCTGAGATCAAAGTATCTTATAACTAGTTATGTACCGGACGTTTTTTCAAGTTTGGTACTGTGACTGGTCCATCTGGTCGTAGTTTCACCGTTCAACACCGTACTGCGGCACTACCCGATATCTCTCTGATGGCCTGTACTACTTTACCGACGTTGTGTACTAAAGTTTGAAAATAATAAAAACTCCACAAATGTGCTCAAGAATATTGATTTTGTAATTATTATAATGGCAGCAAACCTGCATAACCTTTTCCCATGATTATCATATGGAGAATCGGCAAACTCCTTTTTTTATGGACAGATATTGATGAAACTTAGTATATGGCTTCATATGGTCGAAATAAATTTGTTTATGCTAAAAATAGTACCTACTTTTGGTGTTCCCCATGGCAGCATATCTGCAGACTCTTCTCTATATTTATCATATGTAGAATAGACATTAATTTCCTTATTTATGAGCATGTGCTGAAATTTGTCTACAGGTTCATCTAGTCAAAATTAATATTACTAATTTGGAAATTCCCTGAATATGCAGGTCTGCTGCGACGGATGTTATTTAATAATAATGATTTGTCTACAAACCCTGGTAAAGAATTCTTCAAATTAAGTTAATAAAATTAAAAATTAATAATTGAAAGGTAGACAGGATCATTCTGTTACTATATCTGAATTCGAATTAAAACATTTGATTTGGAAATTCCAAGAGAAAATGTTTTTTCAACAATGTCCAGTCCTGATTTGTCTCTATATCGATACAACACATTTTATTTTTATTTTATTTTTGGTTGTATATAAATTTCGGGTGGTGTTGGAATTTCACAACCTTAGAAAAATCTATGTAGGCCAAATTAAAGTTTTTCAAACATTTTTCTAGCGGTTTTGATTAAAATATTAATATTAATATAATTTTGGTTGTACATAAACATATGAACTCTGTATAATTTTACCTATCACGTACATCAATTTAAAACCTTAAACTTACCTATGCACGAGAACAAAGTATCTTATAACTAGTTATGTACCGGACCTTATGCACAGGACAAGTTTGGTACTGTGACTGGTCCATCTGGTCGTAGTTTCACTGTTCAACGCCAGACTGCGGCACTACCCGATATCTCTCTGATGGCCTGTACTACTTTACCGACTTGTGTACTGAAAATAATAAAGGCTCTATGAATTTGCACAAGAATAGGATTTTTAATAATTAAGATTTGTTTACAAAAAGGGTTAAAGACTTCTTTAAATTTAGTTAATAACATTAAAAACTAAATAAATTAAAGGTGCACAGCATTATTTTGTCAAAATATCTAAATTTGATTTACAACATTTGGAAATTCCAAGAGAAAATGTTTTTTTTTCAAAAATTTCCTGTCCTGATATATGTCCACATCCATACAACACATATTATTTTATTTTTAATATACAGTGTAAGTTCTTTAAATAAAAAAATATATCTTATAAAAAATATCCATCAGAAAACACGTTTTAGGATTTTGGAAGATAATTTATTTAACAAAATAAAGAAAAAAATTCCTATGGACATATATCCTAAAACGCCTGGTTGAGACGCCAGCTGCCATTTTGTTTTTACACTTCATAATATTCATATTTGTAGCGAATCATTGTAAGTATTAAGTTCAAATTTGGAATTAGCTTTTATCACGCAAATCCTCTTTTTAAAGTAAAAAAGAGAATTTTTCAATCTGTATTTTCAAAATGGCGGACATTATAAAATTTTTACTCAAATATTTAAAAACCCGTAAATTTTATCACAAATTTACAACTCACAAAACAGTTGCCAAATTAATTATCTAACCAATGGCACCAAGTCAGGATCTAATAAGTTAGGGAGTTACTGGGATTTTTCTATTAAAATCACCTTATTTAGCATTAATTATAATGCAAAATCAATGTTTTTATGCAGAAAAAAACTCCGTTACTTTTGTCCGATATATACAAACTTGATACCATTGCTTATTTGATATAATTTTTAAACTCTTTTGTGTCTCGCAAAGTTTTGATAAAATTTGCCGGTTTTGAGATATTTGAGTTTAAAAATTTTAAATGTCTACCATTTTGAAAACTGACATTGGAAAAAATTAGTTTTTACTTGAAAACGAGCATTCCTGTGATGAAGATTCAGGCTTAATTTTATGAACTTAATATAATTACTCACTTACGGAAATAAAAATTATTTCGTGTATAAAACAAAATATCAGCTAACTACTTAACAAAGCGTTTTAGGACATATGATTTTATATGTACTTTTTTCTTAGGTTTTGTCCACGTAATCGTCTCCCAAATCTCTAACTTTTTTTTACACCATGCATATACAGTGTGTTTATTTTTTTATGCTCATTATTGGGATCTCGCAAACCATAAAAGTTACAGGAAAGGTCAAATATGCAAAGTAGTGCGGAATTATAAGCTGAACAAAATGATGTGTAAAAATCTGAGATATTTCTACTGGTTCTTTCGCTGTGCTCGAAAAACTGTTTTTTGCTCAAAACTTCTTTTGCCTATAACTTTGTTGTTTGTTGAAATACAAAAAAACTTTTTAGATAAAACTTTACTGAAATTTTACGTAGATTCTGAATATTAAAATTAAATTTTTTTACTTCAAACGGTTTTTGAGATATTTTAGACTAGTTGATTATTTGTAATGCAAGTATGTATTTTTTCATCATCATAAAAAAGAAATAATTTTTCTGATCACGAAAACACCAAATATGGCGTATTTATTTATCATAATAATGATTTTATTATAAAATAATGTGATTAATAAGCAACCCTGATATGCTAATAATGAGGATGCCTCTAGCATGCGGTGCAACAATGGTGTAAATCAGTTGTTTTTAATTTTGTGTTTCATATTTTGTTGCTTACATTGTTGATCAGCTGTTTACCGGCATCCGAGGTTCCCATGTAACAGCTGATTTACACCATTGTTTTATGGTAACCGCGGATGCCGGTAAACAGCTGATCAACAATGTAAGCAACAAAATATGAAACACAAAATTAAAAACAGCTGATTTACACCATTGTTGCACCGCATGCTAGAGGCATCCTCAATATTAGCATATCAGGGTTGCTTATTAATCAATTTTTTTTATAATTAAATAATTATTATGATAAATAAATACGCCATATTTGGTATTTTCGTGATCAGAAAAATTATTTCTTTTTTATGATGATGAAAAAATACATACTTGCATTAAAAATAATCAACTTGTCTAAAATATCTCAAAAACCGTTTGAAGTAAAAAATTTTAATACAGTATTAATATTCAGAATCTACGTAAAATTTTAGTAAAGTTTTATCTAAAAAGTTTTTTGTATTTTAACAATTAACAAAGTTATAGGCAAAAGAAGTTTTGAGCAAAAAACAGTTTTTCGAGCACAGCGAACGAATCAGTAGAAATATCTGGGATTTTTACACATCATTTTGTTCAGCTTATAATTCCGCACTACTTTGCAAATTTGACCTTTGCTGTAACTTTTATAGTTTGCGAGATCCCAATCGTGCATGAGCATAAAAAATTAACACACTGTATACAAAACAGTATAAAAATTAAATAATAATAAATAATTTTTATTTCCGTAAGTGAATAATTATATTAAGTTATACTAAGTAATTATATTAAATAACTAGTAATTAGAAAAATTCAAATAAACAAAAAATAAACAGAATACGCTTCGTAAAAAAATACTACAAAGCAATGGAAACTAATTAAAAATATGATCAAACGTTTAAATTAATTAAAATATTCCTTTAACTTATTTCTGAAGATGATCAAATAGAAGTTGAAACATTAGATGGGTTTATAGGTTTTAGTTTTAACTAAGTAACAAGAGTACAAATGACACAATAGGCCTCCAACAAGCTTTGACCACTCGGCCGTTTAAGTTCTAAATACATTTCCATATTTTTATAATATACTAGTACCATATCGCTATGGTCATAACATTTCGGTTACTTTCAGATAAAATATTTCTCTTAATATTAATAGAACGAAAAGACCTCTTTGGTTAAAGTCATGGAAAAACTCTTCTGCCTGCTCAGTGTGCGAACTGTGAACACATTTTGTTCCTTGCCAAGTCGTCGTTGCCGCACCATGTTGATAGGCTACTGCAATTTTTATAACAACAGTCTCTCATTTACAGTAGGTAGATAAAGTGTAAGAATTGTGTTGTAAAATATCGTCTAAAAATAAAACTATTTTTTAAATATAAGCAACCTAAAATGTAAACAATTCTCAAATGTTGAAACTTTAAAATAAGTTCACAATTTTTTGCTTTTATATACTCGTATTTTAGTTTGAACATTTCTTATTATTGGATTAATTAAACTTTAAAATTTGATATTAATAATGTAAGATTTAAGTAATAAAATAAATCATAAAAATTACCTTTTATTTAGTATTATGTGCCGGTGTTGGTATGTTTTACTAAGGATTAAAGTATTTTATTGTTACTGTTTTAAAACCTCGTAAAAGCCTATGGACTGCATTAAAATAACATTTAAAATAATATTTTAAAATATATTATCAAAGAATTTTTACTTCTCAACTCCTATTTTGGAATCGGGAATGGTATAGATTTGTTTATAAAACCCCCTCCCTTATTTTTTTGTGCTTTATTTGGCAGCTCTGGTGAAGAAGGAGATTTGGCCGAGGAAAGTAGACCTTTTAATCAATGCATTCACAGATATATTTTGGTTAATATTTTGTATTTTGTGTTTGTATACAACTGTAATAAATTGGCAAACGATTAAATTCAATAGAAAAGCAAATTTGAGATTGTAAGATTGAGCATTTTAACGTGAATGGGGAAAATAAACACACACAACATGATAGTTTATAGATTTAATTTATCATGTTTATTCTAACAACAGTTATATACAATTAGATTTTTTTAGTCACAAATTAAAATAAACAACTTTATATTGAATATACAGTCTATAGGCCTACATTAAATAGTGACAAAGACAAAATCCTTCGCTGTAAGTATAACTAATAAAAGCTTTTGCAATCGTTATTTAAATAAGAATTTGTATAACCTACTGTCTCTATTTTCCGGCACCTGCACCGAATCCACCCCCTAGTGCGTTCGCCTGGGACCCGGAGAAGCCGCCGAAGGGTGTGTTGACGTTGACGGCCCCCGCCTGGGCGGCGCCGAACCCCGCGCCCCCACCAACCCCTGGCCTGCCACCCCCTTGGTTGCCGCCACCTCCTGTGGGGAAAACAATGGTTAAAATTTTAAACATAACAAATTCTCTAAAAATCAAGAATCAAGAATATTTCATGAAACTATACGAATAGCATTGACAAATCGTCAATTGATTGCTAGTTCAAACGAAATCACACTTCTAACTAAAAAGTATTCTTATCTGTTAAAAGCTCCTGGACGCTGGAATCCAGCTTTCATCAAATGGAGTCCTTGAGGATCAAAAAAGATTTTAATTTGCTCCTGAACCTGTCCACGTCTGCCTCTCTTTTAATTTCTGAGGGCATTAAAGAGCATAACAATACTGTAAAAAGACTGTTTTTCTAAAAAAAAGTGGTGTGATGAGGTTTGGATAGAGTGTAATTTGCATGTCTAAGTCTGTATTGATCATTACTACGAAATTGAAATAAATGACTATTTTTTTTGTAAAAGGAAAGACTTTCATAAATGTACAGTGAGGAGTTTGTGAGTAGTTTACTGTTAGAAAATACCCCTCTGCATAAATTACGGCTCCCCAAATTACAATACCATAGCTGAGGTGAGGATAAATGCACCCAAAGTAAGCTGCCAGGAGAACGCTGACATTAGCAAACATTGATAAACGACGAAGAATAAAAATCCCACTATTAACTCTGCGACAAACTTATGAATGTTCAGAAAAATTTAGACTTGAATCAACAACTAGACCCAAGACGTTTGTGCTCGGACAGGAATCTATCTGGTTCTCACCAGTGATTGTGCTAGATGTGTAGTCAAATGTGTTGCGTAGCTTAGAATCATTGAAGTGAGTTTTATTAGCATTTATACAAACATTTTTGTTAACCAGCCATTGAAAAATTAAACTGCATTGTATAAACTATTCCATTTCAAAATCATTACGGGTGGAATTACTCATGTTCAAAGACGTGTCATCTGTTAAAATAGAAAGGTCAATATTTGATACACTTGTGTGTATATCGTTCAAAAACAGTTAAAAGAGGGGTGGCCCAAGCACGGAGCCCAGCTGGGACTCCACAAGTGACGGCAATTTCA
This sequence comes from Neoaliturus tenellus, assembly GCA_030545055.2. Classification (NCBI taxonomy): domain Eukaryota; kingdom Metazoa; phylum Arthropoda; class Insecta; order Hemiptera; family Cicadellidae; genus Neoaliturus; species Neoaliturus tenellus. The sequence goes on along the minus strand of CM061533.1, from coordinate 152,508,791 downwards.
CATTGTCTTTCAGAGGAAATGCACTTGTTTTTATCTAAATACAGTATCTGTTCGGCTTGGGTTTTACCCTCTATGAACAAATATATACAACTCAATGCATTGCCTCTAATACCAAAGTGGTCCAACTTTCTTATACTCATATCAAGAAAGGCGTATCCCAAAGACATTCTTATGCTCATCAAGTGCCTTAGATACCTTGATACAAAGCAGATCATTGCAGTGACAGACAAAGTGTGTGTGTGTGTGTGTGTGTGTGTGTGTGTGTGTGTGTGTGTGTGTGTGTGTGTGTGTGTGTGTGTGTGTGTGTGTGTTTTTATTTTTATTTTTATTTTTATTTTTTTTAAACCAAACTGCTTCTTAAACAGCAAGTTATTACACACTAGGAAAGGATAAAGACGGTTCAAAACAACTTTTCCAAAATCTTAGAGAATGTAGATGTAGGGTTAATTGAAATTGGCCTGCAATTATTTTTGTCAGTGGTTCTACCTTTTTTGGTACAATAGGTTTTCACCAATTTGAGAGATATGGGAAATTTTCCTTCAACAAAAGAACATTGGCCAGATGAGACAAAGGTCTTGCCAAACATTCAGATATCTTCTTGAGTAAATTTTGTGATATACCTTGTTCACCAGTCGAATAAAAAATAAAACAAAACAGAATAAATGGACAAAAATAGTTTTCAGTCAACAAGGTAGTTAAAAATATTACATATTTCACTAACGGCATTGACAATTTAGGGAGTATATTGCTTGTAGTTTTTTATTTGTATTTTTATCAAGTGAAAATTATTTACTGCACGGATAGTTATGACCAACGTTTAATTTAACATCAGTCAGTAGCAGAACTATATATCCTAACTAACTTTCTATTTTCCAGCACCTGCGCCAAATCCACCCCCGAACGCGTTCGCCTGCGAACCGGAGAACCCGCCGAACGGAGTGTTGATGCTGATGGAACCCGCCTGGGAAGCACCGAATCCTGCGCCGCCGCCGAACCCTGGACTGCCGCCGAACCCTTGGTTGCCGGGGCGACCTCCGAATCCTCCTTGGTTGCCACCAAAGCCTTGGTTCGGCCGACCACCAAAACCTTGGTTCGGCCCACCGCCAAAACCTTGGTTCGGCCGACCACCAAAACCTTGGTTACCAGGCCGACCACCGAACCCTCCTTGGTTGAATCCTTGGTTGCCCCCGAAACCACCAGGACGTCCACCTGGTCTGCCGAACTGCTGGGGGCTTCTCCTGTAACGGCCTGGAACAACCATGAATACCGTACTATAGCCATAACGACCATTACCATGTGCAGATCTGCTCATTATTTTACCGTCTTGTCAAACTAAATCAATTTTTTGGTTAGTGATAAAAAAAAAATTAAAAAATAGTCTAGTACTTACCCATAAAAATGTTTAAACCGAAGCTGAAAGAGATTAGGTCAATTTCTCGAACGTAACACAACGAGCGTTTAATGTTAATATGTAACATATTAGGAAGTACCCATTAGAATTAACTTAACATTAATTTTATCTAAGAAAGATTTTTTCAATTTAAATTTTTATGGAATTTAGTTTACTGACATATTGATGCATAGTTTTATAATTAAAAGAGGAAATATTAAAATCGCTTCTAGTTTACATCATTGACCTGTAAAAACCAATATAAACAAACATTTTTCAAGATTAAACTTCGATATGAGTAGTTAATTACTATTTTTATGACATTTATGTCAGAGAATAAATAAAAATTCTGTAACATTCATTTATTGTTTTTGTACAATTTTAATCTTAAAATTTATTTATTTTTTCTTTCTAATTTATTTAAAATAGTTATTTGGTCCCACGTTTATAAGGCCTTGGTGGTTAAAGAAGAAAATAATAAACATTTTTATCATGATAAGTAAATTAAAGTTTTTCTAAAAAAAAAAAATCATTTGGAAGGTAACTGAAAAAAAAAAAACTTATAACAACAACTGATTGTAAATTGTACGAGTAATGAACAAAAGCTTTTTATTTGCACCATCCAATATATATGAAAAATCTATATATTCTATAACAATCTATGTATATAATTCTGTAAGCAAAATTCTTTTAGCAATATTAAGAGCATTTAAAAAATCGCAGGAAGATGGGAGGATTCTCAACTTTAAGGTCTCGGTTCCATGCACGAGCGAAAAATATCGGCCAGTTACTGTACCAGGAAATGAGAAATAACGTAAAACGTTTAAGAATAGCATGGAGATGAAAAAGTCGGTTTGTGTACATAAAACTTGTGCTATGGTTTGATTTTAGAACATGAGACACATGATAACATTATGTGAAAATGGTCAAAGAATTCATATACCAAGAGAATTAAATACAGAATATACTTAATTCTGCAAGCAAATTAAAAAAATAAATGAGCATTTCACTAAATGTTGGATGATGGAAGAGGTCTCAATTTAAAGATCTCGATTCCAGACCCGCGTGAGGGAAAAGTATCGGAGTGTCCTTAAATTTACGTACTAAGAAATGAGAAATAACGTAATATGTCCTACTGACATTAAAAAAAACGTCCGCTTTGTGTACATTAGAACATGCATTTTGGTTTAATTTTAAAACAAGATCCAAATGATTGACAATGAGTAAAGATGATCTATTAATAAACACCTAGAAAGGTAATACTATAATGACACTTTTTTTGTATCTTTGGCTGAATAAAATGTCTACTAGGAGTATACATATAGCTTACAATTATTACAAATTGACTGCATATTTTTAATTGGTTATATAAATACATAGTAATAAAAGAAGATCTTATAAAGATGACTGGTTTGCTATGTTCGTGTATGTGAATCATAAAAGGATTTTGATCGTGATATGAGCACAATGGGCGATGAATTGTGGTTCAAGAAACGTATAGGCCTACTTTGTTAAAAAAAATAAATAAACACAAAAACATGTTTTTGTTTTATAGAATAAAAAAGTTAGCTATTGGATCACTTTAAGCAACTCACCCGGTAGGCTCTGTATGTTACAGGTACTTATCACTATTTATATGTATGTACTTAAGTTTTATATTTGGACCATCATGTGTTATTTACGGACTTCTTCTCTAAGAAACCTATATTGAGGTTCTTTTCTCAATACAACAAATGATATTTAGAACAGAACAACATTACGTTAGAAATGGATAACAACTTTGCGTTGTCGTAAATGATTCCATGAAAACTATTACATCGACTTTAATACAAAATAATTGAAAAAAACCTTACTTATACAACACTATTTGTTTATCCCAGTAATATCTTGAAAAAATTTCGGAAGAGTGATTTTAAAATCACCTTGGAAGTATATATATAATTTAAAAAAATTGCAACCAAAGACAATAGCATGCTCGACGTACCAGCGTTCACGTATGCAACCACTAAAAGCAGCGCCCCCACAACAATCGTCCACCTTGGAGCCATGGCGACTAACTATCAGCTGTTGATTGTTGAGAATCCGATGTTTACTTGTGAACATAGACCCGGCGGCCAGCCCTGATGACTGACTCCCCCGTCACGGAAAACACAAACCTTAAATAACCGGCCTTGGAGTTACACATGAGTTTGTTCACCAAAACTTTAATCTTTCATACATTTTATAAAAAAGTTTAATTTCTAAAGGCATTAATCAAACAAGTTAACGCTTCTGCAAAATATGGAATAAGGACATAGTTTTTAATTTTTTTTTAATTTTGGCATCCCCCCGCAACAAGTAACACTTTCTCAATATTAAAAATCCTGGCGTCTTATTTGCAGTTGTGTCCACAAACACTTCGCACACACATTGATTTTACAGCTTCTCAAAACCTACTTCTAATATACACCAAAGTTGGCCATCTGATGATGAGCGTGCACTCTGTTGACATAGTTGACCCTTGAATAGTCTGACAATTGGATTAACATTTCGTGAATATTTCATGGGTTATTATAATCTGAATGTAAATTACTAGAATTCCACAAATTGATGATGACTCAACCATCCAATAAAAAAAAGTCATAATGGTTTAAATACTAATTTTTCATATTGTCAGTTTCAACTAAATACCTGTGACAATAGTGAAAATATTTGTTCAAAATAGACAACCCAATACTTCTCATTTTGTAACCACATTTATCAAAATTTTCTTACTATTTTAAAAATATTAAAATATATAAGTTACTCTATTGTTTCCAAAATAGTTCTTATATCTAGTCCTACATAAAAAAAGTTTTTATTACATTTATTGCCACTTTTACTTTTCCTAACTTGACTTGACGAACTCAGTGAGTTCTTTGTAGTAACAGAATCGTCGAATAACATAAAAACTGTAATCCAACATTAATACGGATTTTAATTGGTTTCCACTAATTTCTAACTTTTATGATTGTTGTATTACAACACAGACGTTGGCAAATAAAATATTTGATAGATTTACATTAAGATATTCGTTTCATAAATTAAGTTTTCACGTACGGTACGGTATATAGGAGCTTTGCAATTTTTACAGATTCGATCCTCTCAGATTAGGCGTTGTAATTTTTTTTAACCCTATAAAGCAATTTCTGTGTTATTTTGATATTGCTTATAAATATTTGTATAAAGGCAACTATATATTTCAATCCTGAATTCAGTATGACTCTGCTATGAAATATCGAAGGCGTGGATACCTGATTGTTGTAGATTGCAGACATAAATATATTATGTGTTATAGTTTGTCTTTGAATAGAAGTTTAATATTGGCTAGTGAAAAATTGAAATATTTTACCACATAATATAAAAGTTTGTAATGTTCAATTTTTTACTTTCAATATGTAAAATCTCAATTTTCAAATAGTATTCTAGCAAACGCCTTCTACTATAACGAAGAAAAGCTGCACATTGAAGACTTGTACTTGCATCAATTCCAGTAGGGATATTTCTAACCTTTCAAGTTAGAACCTAAAATTTGTTTGCTAAATTAGAAAGTATTGGTTTTACTTGAAACTAAATTTTACTCTTTAGGAATGGTTCTTTTATATTTATAATATTTGTTGCATTGTCATAAATAATGCAAAATACAAGGTTAAAGTGTTGTAAATGCACATAATAACTAAGTGTAGGCCCTATGCGATTGATTATGGATGAGGTTGTTGCTCTAATTTACACACAATGCTATTATATTATATTAATTACTTTTGAGGGTGATCTATTCATCAATTATTGACATAAACATTATCTACAAAAAAGTTTTTGACAAATCAAATACACTCCATGAACATGTTACTGCATTTAAAAATCTAAGGTTGCTAAGACTTTCCCTATTATTTTTAGGCCAAATTTCAACCTAAGTAAAGTTATTAGGCCAATAAACCGGAATATAGTATGGAATAAATATGCTTATATTTGTTCTTGAATTTTCACTAATGTTAGTTACATTTTAACAATAGTGGAGCAACCATGAATTAATCAGAAGATTTTACTGTAATTAAAACATTATACTTTAAGTTATTAGGATTACAATGGGACCGAGCCGAAGTTGGACGACGACAAAGTTTTGAGAACTTTAGAGAACTATCAAATTGGTCCAATGGTCTAAACTTGACGCTAACGCCCTCGCCAAACCTGGTACTAATTTGGTCCAGGTTCAACGTCGCGTCCAACTTTGGCTGCGAGTGACTTGTACATGGTTCACGCTTTCCGTTGTCCGATTATGACAGTGTCTCGTTATAATAGAAATTAATCACTAATGAATCCGAATAGTTATAGTTCTCGTCCGACAATATAGTTATCGTCAACGTTCTCTACCCCTGGCATATCACAAGTGTTTCGTTACTTAAATCTGTAAATAATAATAATAGTAATCGTATGGCTTCTAGTGGAGGGAGATTAGCAATTAACTGATAGTTCTCCTCGCCTGAGGCATAAACTATTTTTGTTTTCTGTAAAAATAAAATATTGAATTGTTTTTATTTTTATGTATTCTATATACATTTTTTTTAGAAACGAAAAACTAACGCCCACAACACTTAAAAATATATTTACACTTATATGAGAATTTACTTAAAGAGAGAATCTTAAAAATGATTACCGAGATAAAATAGATATCAAATGTGATTCTCTCTCTGGGCCTAAAGATGATCGGAGTGTCCGGTCAAAATCGATTGCCTTTTTCCATCTTTTCATATATTTACATTCTGTATTCCTTGCAGTATAAGTATAAATATATTTTTGAGTGTTCATTTCTGATTGCAAACAACACGTATCATACTAATAAAACAATGTTTATTGTTTTATGATTATTATTACTGTCAGGTCTGAGCAATATTGAATCACTGTTTGTTATTGTTATTTATACTTAATTTAGTTGAGTTTTATTGGCATAAAGTGCCAAGACACAGAGCGAAGCGATTGAATAAAATCCATGTCGCATTTTACGTCACGTCGCTGCTAGTGTCTTACGCTCAACCTCATTACATGGATTTGATTAAATAGTGTATGGCAATTTTTCATTAAACTATTTTATTTTTTATTATCCTGTAGCTATCTAAAAGAAATTCAAAATGAGTGATTTAAAAGACTATTGGTTATTTTGCCTTTACGCATTACTACAATAAATTGATAAATTATTCTAGGTAAATTTTCGTTTGTAGTAACCTACTAGGTTGAAAAGGTAAACTGCAGTTATTGACATAATACCTTTTTATTTTAAGAGGCACTTTAATTATTTCTTCTTGAACAAGTATTGAGAAAATGAAAGTTATGTTTGTATTTTGCGAGAATCTTATAGTTTCCTTCTGCTTCCCTACTGCAAGTGAAGACCTGTTTTAACATATTCACATATAACCAATGTTCAACCAAAGTTTTTGTTTGTCTAAGGTTTTCTCTATTTTCCGACACCAAATCCTCCTCCTCCTCCAAAAGCGTTAGACTGGGATCCGGAAAATCCGCCGAACGGAGTGTTGAAGCTGACGGAGCCTGCTTGAGCCGCGCCGAATCCCGCGCCGGCGCCACCTCCAAACCCTGGACCTCCTCCGAACCCTCCGGGTCGACCTCCGAATCCACCAGGTCGACCTCCGAAACCTCCTGTTCTGCCGAACTGCTGAGGACTTCTTATGTTTCGCCCTGTAACAAATATTAGCCATGAACAACGTATACTTTAATAGCTGAGTTCCTAATGTGAAGTAGTCGTCATTGTTTCCATTGTTGTTTCCGACATGGACGGTGGGGCGCTTCGTCCTGTAACCAGCTACTTGGAGATCACGAATTAATTGTGGATAGTTATAACCGATTACTTATGTATGTGATATTCCCTCATGGGGATTAATGTCCGCACTATAGTAAGGTTCACAAAAATAGTCTGATGAGAGTTGATGCATTGCTGCCAAATCTTTCCAGAAACATATATTAATACGTTATTAAACATGGTAAACACAACCACAAATGACAACATTGTAGGGCAAGAGGGGGTGATGGGAGACACAGCTGTTTAAATTTTGTGAGCCTTAAACACCATCCTCATAATAAGACCAATTAATATATATGAGGTCGAAATTGTGGTTTAGATTCCACGATAAACGGTAGGCACCTAGATACCATAGGCTGTTGGGCTATTAATTGACAGTCCTGTGTAAGGAGAATGTCGGCATTAGTCAGTAACAAGGCTACAAGATCGCGCCACAATCATCCCTACACACATCTCCCATTCATACTGGGCTTTAACTACCTATTTAGTTTGGTCGCCGTTTTAATAGGGGTATTAAGGGTATTGTTCAATAGTTTGTCCCAAAACTTGTCACTTTTGTGATCGAGTTTAGAGGAGGATTTTCAACGGATACATAAATATGCAATGAATCATTTGATATGACCACTGTCCTCTTTTTTAAAATTCTCAATTAACATTTTGCAAAACCAAGTGAGTGTCTTCTTAGAAAACCAAACAAGGATCTTAATAAACTATATATCTCTTAAAGCTAATATTACTATTAGGCGTCTAGAGGAATTTGTTATGGTTTTACTTAATTTATTTTTTATTAGAAATAATTTCTAATAAAAAATAAATTAAGTAAAACCATAACAAACTCCTTCTTTTTGAGAAATTGACAGTAATAATTATTATTACTGTCAATTTCTCAAAAATAATTTTCCTAAATGAAATTACATTTAGACAAATCATATACGATAATCATATACATTGCAAGATAATTTGCCGTTCCTTACTGACCTTTGAACATTTTTGAATGGAATTTATAAATGTCATAATTAAATGAATTACTTTAGTTTGTAGATAACAGAATCAGTTTATAAAGTTTCAAATGTACAATTAAACACTGTAATACCAACTTACCGGCGTCAACACAGACTGCCACTAGAAGCAGCGTCCCTACAATAAACGTCCACTTTGGAGCCATGGCGACAGACTGTCATGTGTTGATGGTCTGGTGTTTGTACTATAATGGTTCCCGCAGGCTAACACTGATGGCTTGGTCCACCCCGTCACGGAAAACACGCATTTTATCAAGCTGACCTTGAATATGACAAGGGTTGCATTTTTATATAATTTTGTAAACGCCAATTTAAGTTTTGCACGTTTAAAAAGATACTGAATATATAAATAATACAATTGCCAATTTAAGTTTTGCACGTTTAAAAAGATACTGAATATATAAATAATACAATTATTTTAAATTAGTGTTTAACTGATCAGTTTTAGTCAGTTAAGAGCGTTATAGGCTAAAATTAAGCTTGTTGATTACATAAGAACCAACTCAAACGTTATGGTCATGAAAAACCTACGTGGTTGCAATAAAGAGGAGTGCAGAGGAATGAATCTTTTATTTAATTTAATATCCTAACGATTTGTTTGTCCTGAATATACTAAAAAGCCATTGCAAAGGTTAGGTAATTTGGCTAAACAGGGTATTATAATCTATACTTCATTAATACGATAAGGGTTTTTTTGTAGTTGGAACCCCTCCTACAATTTTCAACTGATTTTCAAGGTTTTTGGTGTCGTTGGATAGGTCTGTGGTTGTTTCCATCAAAAACTGACAAGAACTTGCCGCCAGGGCCGATTCATGCCGATTGACCGAAATCATGCCTTACCGGCTTTTAAAGTTTCAATGGTAATCTAGTGGAATAAATGTAAACTTTGTGAGTAGCTGTTATATTTGAAAATGCTATCAGATCAGAAAGAACAGATGTTTCAGTTATAAAACATTTTTATCTGTTTTGGTCAAGACAGTCCACATCAACAAAATTTTTGTCAAATTTTGACCTGGGGGTATCTTTAGTTAATATTAAATTAAATTAAAATAAAATAAATATGTTATTGAGAGCTACATAGATTGTGTATGGAAATTTCTTATTTTATATTAATAAAGACATGATCAAATAGATTATAAAATATATGTGAGGGTTCTTATTTTTAAACGTTTAGGCTAAAATTAGACCAATCCTGAAAGTTACATTTCTAATTTAATTTGAACTATGTGACTAAAATATAACTAATCTTAGCATAAACTAATTAACAAATAATTAACATGATAGTAAGTAAACGAATTATATTACTTCTAATTCATACAAAATGAACCATAATCAATGATAAGTTTGTATAGGTTTTATTTTTATTACCAACATCTTAAACAATCTCAACATTCAACAATACTAAGGTTAATAAGTTTAAAACAAGCAACTAAACTGACCTCTTATGCGTCAACTAAACTGACCCCTCTAAACAAGAGAAAGTTAACGTTTTGGTATCCTTGATCGGAAACGTTTATTGTTCCTATGTTCCTAATCATGGCAGTTCTATTGGTGCCCAAAACGATCTCTAATTAGACAAGCTACAATAATTGAGTTGATTATCATCCACTTCGTTATTTTTATATCCAATAATTATTATTTTAAAACGATGAAGTCTAAATTGCTTTGTGTTTCATTCAATTTACTTTCTCTTGACTTAAATTGAGTTAAATAAAAAAAAATTATTATTTAGAAAATACTTTAATTTGAGTTATCAAAGTTTTTGAAGAGAGGGAGGTGTTCCAAACCCCAAATTGATGTTTAGGCGTTGGAGTGCCGCCACGTTGGATTTATTGCCCATAAGAGCTCAAAAAATATACTTCTAAAACAGTTTTTAAAATTTTTTATGCATGTCTGTTTAAATAAACTAGTATATGTGTTGCTCGAAATCGAGCAATTTATTTTAATACAATACAAATGTTACTTTTATCTCTAAATCAATGACGTCCGACCAATCCAATATTGTGAATATCTTTAATCACCAAAACTACACGTATTTACAGCTGATTCCTAACAGATGTTTAAAATGCTTTATTCAATCCCAATGTTATTTTAATGGGAAATTTTGATATTTCAATGTTGGATAGCGCCTTTATTTTAAGTCCGATTCTCATCAGTTTTTGGCGGAAACAACTAACCAAGCCCTATCCAACGACACCAAGAACTTGAAAATCAGTTGAAAATTGTAGGAGGAGTTCTCAAGACAAAAAAACCCTTAGAGTATTAAATAAGTATAGATTTATTTGTTAAAATATCACACCAACCAAAAATGACACCTCAAATTCGGGGTATACAGTTTTTCGGAGTGAACCGTGGGAGTGAGCTGTTACTCCGGTGGGATGTCACTCGCCCCCGGTCACCGGTGAAAGTCCCTGAAGACACCCGGTAGTTTACCGGTACCGTCGCTCCCACACGGCGACCAAACGACCGGTCCCCGCTTACGGTCAAAACCGTTTACGATCCGCAACTAATACATGTTTGGAGTCAGTCATTAGTGCGATTGCATGATCAGGAAACTAAACTCGTATTATTATCAGCAAGATATGCCATAAAGACTTTTTTCAATGCATCATGTTATTTCATGTCCAACTTTCAGGTTTATAGAATTATTTTGACGCTGCAACTTCCTGGGTCTCTTGAAATGTGTTTAAAAACATACACTCTCATATACGTAGTAACAGACACAGATAGAAAATTACAATAATAATGCCTATCTTAACCCTAAGTGGTCCCTGACAGGTTTATTAAGATCCTGACCACCGCCCGTCACAAGTAATTATTACCTTATTTTATTAATTCTACTCAAACACTTGCACTGTGCGATTTTATACAGAATTCTAGTTTTTTATAAACGGTCTTATGATCTGCATAACTAGTAGAGTCTGTCTTACATTCTGTTGTTTTTTTTATAATTATTGTTGTTAACGTGTTTATCATTTTGTTGTTAACGTGTGCATGTGTATTTCAGAAGAGCAGATTTTGCTCCTGTTGGCAGCTTGGTGTCCAATATTGTTTAGCTTGTGCATATGTATACTGCAAAACAGCAATTATTTCAATCTGTGTATTTTGTTCACTACTCTCTGGACTCTTTTAATGCACATATTTTAATAAAGCAAGAAGTACAGTACATTTGAGTCGGTGTCTCGGTTTCTATTCAAACCCAACCCCGAGCAGGATTTAATAAAAACATTTATCTTGCCGCGTGTGCCCGAGAGGCAGCGCTAGTATCGGCATCGTTCCGCGTATTTGATCATGGTGAGTCACGGCCGGGGAGAAATTGCCATTAAACCGAGATAAGCGCTTTCGCCGACCACGACTGTATTGTCCATCCTCCCGGGCCCGCCCCCGTCACCGGCGACACTTGGTCACCCGGGCCGTGGACAACGGAGGCACGGGCCGGGCGGGGAGCGGCGGCGGGGGATAAGGAGAGGATCAGGAGAGGATCAAGAGAGAATTGGCGGGATTACTGAGAGGCTTGACGAAGTGGGTTGAGAGGAGCTACTGTAGGGATGAAACCGCTGGCTACTACAACAGCTGTGGTCTTGATAGAGTTTATATTGTGTTGTCGCTTGGAAACAATTTTACTTTAATCCTTATAAAAGAGGTTCAAGAGTACTCCTATGAAAATATAAAACATATTTAAAAACTACCAATATTATAAAAAACTAATTAGTGTTAAACGTAAAATGAAAGTTTTACACTGCGAAAATAGATTATGAATACATATACATTCGTCAATCCACTAGTTGGAATGATGACTGTTTCGAGACTTCAATCCCGTTTTAAAATCCTTATCAATACAGTTTTGGAACACTGTGTCGTTGTCTTGAGGTTAAAATCACACTTACAAACAACCAAACGTCATATTAAAAAAAATTTACACATTTATAAACAAAAACTTTTTTAAGGATAAAGCTATACAGCCTGCGCAGTCAAATGGCTTTTGCGGTAACTACTGGTTTTGTATTGTTGCAAGACCTTTCAGAGGTATTGCAAGTAAAAAATTCATCATTAAATGCTTCACCTGTTCCCAGTTTTTTTCCTTAATTGAAAGTCCATACAAATTGTGAAAGATATTTAAATAAAAGATAAAGACTGGCTATTTGATTCTCTTTTATTTTTTTATCCATGCTAAGCTATAATGGTTCAAAGTTTATCTACTATAGATCAAATTTAGACCATAAAAATATAGTATGGATTCAAAGTAAAATAAAAAATAATAAAACGCGAGTCAAATAGCACAAGTCTTTATCTTTTATTTACAACAACAACAAAAAAGAAAAGGTATTACAATCGTCAATGTATGACGTTGTGAGTGGAGCCCTCTCACCCCCTCTTAATTTAAAGCAGTGGATCCGTCAAGTAAGTTTCATCTGCTAATCATGAATAAAATTATTTATTTGAATTTTCAATTCGAGGCTATATTACAATAATTATACATAATTTTTAATTGATCAGTTACCAATAATAAAGTAGTTGCATAATTATTGTGGTAAAAATGTGTTGAAATAAAATAAAAGTTCATAATTGTTATCACATAGTGTTCTTGTTCATCGGTATCTCCTTTATACCGTAACGTCATTAGCTTTATTGAATGGTTTCTACAGTTTTGAATTTCATGATAGATTGAATTAAGTATAAATTGCAGTAAAAAAATCAAGAAGGATTTTATATATATATTTTTTTTAACGATTTTCTACCTTATAGTCCCAATGCTCCCAGAGATCCCCAGTATCCATATAACACTTAAGAGGGCGTTGGAGTGCCGCCATGTTGGATTTATTTCCCATAAGAGCAATGCTAAACTTGTCCCCGGCATTTGTCATATAATTTCTTTATTTTTTGTCCGATTGGTTCAGAATAAATAGCGTTTGAATCACAATTCAATTCCTCATTTCTTTTGCGAGATCGATTCTTTGTAAATAATTTATAAAGTTCTGTAGAAAATGTTTTAAAAGTCTAAAAAACTTTCTTTGTTATTTCAAGTTAGTAAAAAACACTAATTTTTATAAAAAAAATCCTATCGCAAACCAAATCCGCCTTGATGAACCCTTTATTTAGAGCTATAAACCATTATTTTCTGATTATAAATAAACGAGTTATTTGACATCCCGTTTAACATTGCTCTTATGGGGGAAAGGCGGAATTTGGATTGACTCCAACGCCCTCTTAAAAGTGGCCCTCCTAGTCACATCCAAACCTTGTGGCTTTACCATTCTTGCACTCAGTTGAGCAAGTTTTCTCCTCCTCAAAGTTGACTCACCCTTCTAAATCACCCACAACCGCCTCGCCTCTCTCGACATCAGAAGAAACCAGATCATCGTCAGAAGCAGAATTGACCTTTGTTCTCCGATAACTGTAACTGTCTATCGTAAACAGCAATAAACCAGTTATCAGCAGCCCACTTTCACCCCTGCGGGCGCCGGTCGCTTCCTAGACCTCTACAGACCTCTGCAGTGACGCTCCACAGGAGGTCGTGACGAATGGTGAGCCAGGACCTCAACTCACAACTGGTTTATGGTCTGTAAACACGGCGTTATGTAAATAGTCATTACTTTGTTGCTCGAAGTGTTGCAGTTTTGTAAGAGGGAATGTTGTGAACTTTCGGTAATTAGATGAACATAGCGAATGGGTAAAGAGATCAAAAGTCACGAGAAATACGTATTATTAAAACTGTCAGTCTGAACAATTTATTTACCTTACATAATGTCTTGTGATTTTACTAAAACATGAAAACTGAAATGTTCCCTCATTTGTGTTTGTGTAATCTTAAAAAATTACTGTATTAAATAACTAGTGAATTTAGATTTAATTATTACTAAGATTTATCATTTAAATAAAAAACTGATAATTACTTAAATTTTATGAATGTTCTCATAGAAATAATAAATCTGAAACCATATTAATAAAATATGTAACGAGATTTTTTTCAAAAACAAGTTGTTGAAAATGTCTATAGCATGTAGATAGTTTAAAACTGTTGTTGTCTCCAAAATACAAAGTGCACGTTCCATATCGTCGCTACACTTTAAAGTATGTATTTTAAATAATGATTACCGGAGTGAATGTAATCTGCATTTAAATGTTTGAAATGGACAAATCGTATTAAAAAATTATATATCCAATACGTTGAAACCTAATTCATAAACATTCCCATAATTTAATCGACTCAAATTCTCATAACCAAGCAGACTTATCATGAAACACGAAACCCCACCATTTCGAAATTCACACCCTACAACTCTTTCTCGGTCGAATTTAACATCAAACTGCGCTAAATGTCCAGCAATTGGCAGCGGCGGCGCCAGGTATGGGTCATGTATGGGTATGTGCGATTGCTTGTCAACAATTCGGGCACTTTCTCTGTCAGTGATGTCATTGATGGATGCGGTGACAACGAACACGCTTTGACATGCAGATCGAGTTGGGCAACTGGCCAAGTGGCCAGCCGTTCGGCTACCGTGGACGGGGCATGGCTAGCGGCTACCGTACACCTATAATGTGTAACACCACGGTCGAACACCGGTGTTCTGTACCTGGGCCGCCCTGTCACCCTCTTTCCCCTTTCACTTATTTTCCCTCCTTTTTCAACCCCTTCATCATTATTTCCTCCCTGAACCTCCCTCTCTGTCACAGCTTAAAACCATTAACCTCAGTCGCCAGCACTTATGTTTACAATAAAAGACTCTCTGTTGGGTATCAAGATGGTTTTTAAACTGTTTATACATACATCATAAAAAATCTTACCTTATTGAAACCTTCAATTGAAAATAAAAAAATCCTTACTTGAAAAATAGTAAAAAATTTTGTAACTTTAATTTATTTATAAAATTCTTTTAGCTAATTCTAAAATATTAATAGTATTAATCATATAAACTAACGTGATTCGCCTTTTTATAACACATTTGTGTGTTTGGAACCTCCTTACGGTAGTATGACCTCTCACGGAGTATATGAAGTAAAATTGACACATGATAGGTAAATCAATAGGCCTACTGTAATTTTCATAACACCACATATTTTTACTATTTATAATTTAAAATACCCCCGTCGCAGCAGACCTGCGTACTCAGCGAATTTCCAATGGCATTTCAGATTATTCACTTTCCCCATAAAAAGACCATATCGAGTATGTAAGTTTTCTGCCATGGGGTGTTATTAGAAAATCTAAGTTAATCAATAATTAGTGAATGTAAACACAAAATTGTATCAGGCTCTGAAAAATTTTTTTTCCCCATAAACCCCATGGGGTTGAGTATGTAGGTTTGCCGCCATATGGGTTTTGTAAGCAAGTATAAGTTAAACCCTATCTAGATAATGTACATACCAAATTTGATTAAGTTATGTCAAAAAATAGGTAAGATATAGGGTTTTCTTGATTTCCCATAAAAATAAAATGGAAAACACATTTTTGGATTTTCTCCGTAACCATTTAAGCAAAGTTAAAAATTCAAAATACTAAATTGTTTGTATTTTTAAGCTCTTTTGAATGGTCTTAGTTAAAATTCATCAATTTTAAAAACTAAGGTCCAAAAATGCCAAAAACCCAATTTTGACCCCTTTGAAACCCCATAAAACCCCGTTCCCATAACCCGACAATGCTGGTTCGCGAACTCATGAAAATAGACCTGGTCTTACACCTTCATACCAAATTTGATCAAAATCGGAGGTCCGCTTCAAAAGTTATCGGTACCACGGACACACACACATATTTATAAATAATTATATATATGTGTGTGTATATATATATATATATATATATATATATATATAGATCTATATATATATATATATATATATATATATATATATATATATATATATATACATATATATGAAAATGAACGAACGGTGTTTTTGGCTTCTGGGGACCTCAAAATGAAAAAGTAAAGTGGTCCCGGGCTTAGGTCTTACCATGGCTACTACCGTAAAAGCGTATTCCCTATAGGGAAATTCGCTAAAATGTTTTGAACAGTGAACATTGAAAAAATGCGAATGTTTAGTAGTATGTCAGTTATACACCACTGTGTATACGCTAACAAAACAGTGCCAAAGTTTGAACACATAACATTTACAGGACACTGTGCTTTTCTCAATAAAAAGATTATTTCTGCATGAAACATTATAATAAAGGATTTCGTTTATGTTATAATAATGTGTTTTGTTCAGCACTGTAGAAACAGCAGACTAATTACACCATCGATTGAAGTGCTTCAGGCGCAACTTACTGGAATGGACCTGTTAATTTATTTATAAAACAATTATATAATATTGGCTATTAGAATTCTATTTATTATGTTACTATGTACATACAAATGTAAATATGCCCTGTAAAGTTTAATCACTTATTTATGGTAAAGTATTCAATTTTTTTTGCATAAATATCAGATTCATAAGATTCTGAACACAATTCCTTATACAATTATATAATTGCTATTATATAATTGCTTCTTAAAATTAGTATAATGATAACATAATTA
Organism: Neoaliturus tenellus; assembly: GCA_030545055.2. Taxonomy (NCBI): domain Eukaryota; kingdom Metazoa; phylum Arthropoda; class Insecta; order Hemiptera; family Cicadellidae; genus Neoaliturus; species Neoaliturus tenellus. The sequence continues at coordinate 152,492,036 of CM061533.1, read as the reverse complement.
TCTTGTAAAGTTTTAAAATATAAAAATTTACTCTTAATTGCCATATTTTCAAAATCGCCTTAAAACTTTCAACAATTTCATGCAAATTCCATGCTGTTACGATTATTTTTAGTTATGGACATTTGAACTTTCTCAATGAGAAGAGTTCATTTCAAAATAAAGACTTTTAAAAGTTTCAATAAAAAAATATATTTTTTGTTGTTTAAGCAATGAATTTAATATAATTTATAGCTTATGATTCTCTTTATAGAAAGAACACTGCATACCTTTTCCAATTTAATTTCAGAAAAAAATCATGATGATTTCAAATAACATCATTTGTATTTAAGAATTGCTGTACGGTATGTAATGCAGAAAAAATATTATTTCAGATAAGTCATTTATATTTCAGCCTCATTTGAATATCATATTAATAAATTTAATTTGGGAAATAGTAAACTGTATTAATTTCAGAAATAATACTGTAAATTAGATTTTTTAATAATTTTTTCTAAAATAATTAATTGACTTAACGCAAAACAGGAGTACTATCTTCTGTAATTAATTGACTATCGAGAACTTCAAGTAATACATTATAAATTTAAAATCTCTATAAATAACCGATTTCAAATAACCTTCTGCCCTGAATACTGCACCCCTTTAACAATGTTTTGAGTTTTCGAAGTATAAGGGAATGTAGGCTCGCTCTCTCAAGACCATCGTTTTCTGTTGGGACTTTGTCTGCTGCGGAGTGTGCCTGTCTCCTGCATAAACTGTTGTCCGATGACTGGCATATCCTCAGGGAATATCTCCTTAGGGCTGTTTGCACCATTTTAGTTTAAACCTGATCTTCAGTTTAAAACTAAGTTTAAACTAAAAATCAGTTGCACATGCATAGTTTAAACTTACACATCCAGCTAATTTTAACTTAATTAATCCAGATTATATTTAATCCGGTTTATCACTTATTTGTGCAAATGGCCCTTAGTACATTCAAAAGACGTCTGCTTCGTGAAAATTAAATCATGTGTTTTGGTTTCATTTTAAAACAAGAACCATGGGCTGACTCCTTATATAGAAGTTTTACATTCCTTATATAATTCTTATATAGAATATTTCACCGTGTTTCTCATTTGGTTGTAAAGTTTTGGACATTGCTATTTATCATATTTTTGCTAAATATATGTCTTTGTGAAAACGTCTTTAATGTGAATAAATTCCTCTTACAGAATACCAACAGTTTGTTGACAGCCACACAACAAGTTTTAATTAATACTAGGGATCGCCCACGGTCGAAATTTTACCAAAATGTCACTTGAACTGGACCCAATTCGTTGAAAAAATTTCATAACTGAAACATACATTTCTCCTGCCAACATTTGTTTTTACAACACTAGTCTAATGATTCAATCAATTAGCCTTCTTCCATAAGATTAACATTGAAACTTTTTTTAAGCCTCTGGGATGTAACCCTGGGGACGGATGTAAATTAAAATGTGATTCTGTTCATCTACAGGAAGGTACCTTCCTAACGGTGTGCCTGGATTTCTCCTACGATGCACACAAGCTGAGAAAAAATAGGAAAATAAACATGCTTGCCTATTAATATGCCATCTTCACTGAATGTGATCATTTAATTTATTATCGTTTTAAAATATAAGCAAAAACACATGCTTCTCATACCACAACTCATCACCCTTCCGTATCATGACCCTAATGCTTTTGTGATTTTCATTTGTACTCAACAGGTAAACCATTCAATCTTATTATTTTTTTACTATTTAATATTTAGACTTAGCAAAGTATTATAAATAGAGAGCTGATATATTTTTACTTTGTCTTTTAAATAGTATAAAATAACTATCATAATATAGTTAATTTCCTACACAGGAAATTTGCTTAAACATCATGTCCTGATACATCTGCCCAAAGTCTGGGTGTGTCAAAAACTAAAAAACATTATTTCACTTTGGTTCCTTTCTAAAAGTTAAACCAACAGTCAAAGATATATATTGTGTTTCCATGGGAATTCATTGTACTTATGAATACCAAAATTTTGAAGTTCAACCATCTAATACCAAATTTAAGTTTTAAAATTGTAAGTCCTTAAAATTGTCAAATCTAGATTGGAGCATCTAACCAGACATTGGAAGCTGGAGGAAAAGAAGGGGTCCCCGCAAAGATACACGAGAAGCAAAAATTCCATCAGGATTCTACATGTGAAAACAGGGTGCCCCCGCCCAGATACATGAGAAACAGACATTTCAGGACACTGCTAGTGAAATCAGGGGGCATCCGCCCAGATACACGAGGAGCAGAAATTCCATCATTACTCTACACGTGAAAACAGGGTGCCCCCGCCCAGATACATGAGAAACAGACATTCCAGGACAATGCAAGTAAAATCAGGGGGCATCCGCCCAGATACACGAGGAGCAGAAATTCCATCATTACTCTACACGTGAAAACAGGGTGCCCCCGCCCAGATACATGAGAAACAGACATTCCAGGACACTGCAAGTAAAATCAGGGGGCATCCGCCCAGATACACGAGGAGCAGAAATTCCATCATTACTCTACACGTGAAAACAGGGTGCCCCCGCCCGGATACATGAGAAACAGACATTCCAGGACAATGCAAGTAAAATCAGGGGGCATCCGCCCAGATACACGAGGAGCAGAAATTCCATCATTACTCTACACGTGAAAACAGGGTGCCCCCGCCTGGATACATGAGAAACAGACATTCCAGGACAATGCAAGTAAAATCAGGGGGCATCCGCCCAGATACACGAGGAGCAGAAATTCCATCATTACTCTACACGTGAAAACAGGGTGCCCCCGCCCAGATACATGAGAAACAGACATTCCAGGACAATGCAAGTAAAATCAGGGGGCATTAGCCCAGATACACGAGGAGCAGAAATTCCATCATTACTTTACACGTGAAAACAGGGTGCCCCCGCCCAGATACATGAGAAACAGACATTCCAGGACAATGCAAGTAAAATCAGGGGGCATCCGCCCAGATACACGAGGAGCAGAATTTCCATCATTACTCTACACGTGAAAACAGGGTGCCCCCGCCCAGATACATGAGAAACAGACATTCCAGGATAATGCAAGTAAAATCAGGGGGCATCCGCCCAGATACACGAGGAGCAGAATTTCCATCATTACTCTACACGTGAAAACAGGGTGCCCCCGCCCGGATACATGAGAAACAGACATTCCAGGACACTGCAAGTAAAATCAGGGGGCATCCGCCCAGATACACGAGGAGCAGAAATTCCAATATTACTCTACACGTGAAAACAGGGTGCCCCCGCCCAGATACATGAGAAACAGACATTCCAGGACACTGCAAGTAAAATCAGGGGGCATCCGCCCAGATACACGAGGAGCAGAAATTCCAACATTACTCTACACGTGAAAACAGGGTGCCCCCGCCCGGATACATGAGAAACAGACATTCTAGGATACTGCAAGTAAAATCAGGGGGCATCCGCCCAGATACACGAGGAGCAGAAATTCCAACATTACACTTGAAACAGGGTGCCCCCACCCGGATACATGAGAAACAGATATCCCAGGACACTGCAAGTGAAATCAGGGGGCTCCCGCCAAGATACACGAGGAACAGAAATTCCATCAGGACTCTACATATGAAAACAGGGTGCCCCCGCCCAGATACATGAGAAACAGACATCCCAGAACACTGCAAGTGAAATAAGAGGGCTGCCGCCCAGATACACGAGGAACAGAAATTCCATCAGGGCTCTACATATGAAAACACTGTGCCCCCTCCCAGATACATAAGAAACGAGAGGAACGGACATTCCATTCTCTACATGCAACATATGGGAATAGTAAATTTGCAAACTATATTGTAATTAGAATCATATTTACTTAAATAAACACAACAAATAAATTGGTAAAAAATCTTTTTATTTTATAAATTTGTTTTGGTTTCGAGTTTGATGATGCACTGAATTTTAATACCGACCGATACATGGTAGCAAAAGAAAATTTTGTCTAGAGGGTAAAAGAAGCAACAATAAATATGGTTTTTAATTTTATTAAAAAGTATAAAAAAATTAGAAAAATTTATCAATGGCTCAAAGAAATTTGTAAGCAGCCAGCATCTAGAAAATATTTATTACAAAGGAGCTACTTGACAGTTGTTATTAAAGATATTGGTAATATACATCACAAAAGTAAAATAATTGTCTTATTTAAATTACTACTTAACTGGCCATGCTCCGCCCCGGTAAAATAAAATTTTATTTCCATTCCGGTGATAATCGAATTCAATAATAAAATACCTTTCACATAAGTCTTGGAATTTAGCTGTTTCTTGTATTTACAATATTAAAATAATAATGGGGGGGGGGGGGGCAGATACTGATGGTACTAGGTGACCAAGGGCACAGCCCAACAGACAAACAAAGAAAAAAACACATAGGATTATGTAGGTTTACTGTCATGTGGATGGAAGTATATACCAAATTTTATTGATAAGTGTTGAGAATAAGCAATAAGGGTTTTTTTAGTCTCTATGAGAATAACATGGAAATCTTTATTTAAATTTTCCATGTTACCAGGAAAGCTAAATTAATGATTCAATAAACTAAGTTGTTTATTTTTTAAAGCTCTTTTGAATGGTTTCTTACAAAATTGGTAAAAAATTTCGAATTACGTTACATATATATATATATATATTTATACAATACAAGAGTAATGTATATATATATATATATATATATATATATATATATATATATATATACATTACTCTTGTATTTTTTGACCTTCCAGCACCTATTGATCTTTCAGCTTGATGAAACTTTGGGTCAAACTTTAAAAGAATTAAGGGTGAAAAATGCTTAGATTAAAAATTTTTGACCCTATTGAATCCCCGCATAGTCAAATCATCCTGGTTTTCAAACTTAACATGAAGCATGTTACCCTACACCTTCATACCAAATTTAATCTAAATCAAAGGTTCAGATTTCTTGTTGCAGGCCCGTATGAGCTGCAAAATTGCATAATGGCACATGACCACATAATTCCACAAGCCCAATGGAAACAGCCTGGAAAAATCCTACAGCACATGTGAAAAAATCAAAACACACAGTATTGGAGTACTAGACCATCGACATTCTGTTGTGGTACAACAGTTTCCTAATTTATTAGTAGTAAATTAGTGATTTAGTGTGCATTATCGATAATTATCAACTTCTGCCTTCATCACTGTGGCAGGAGCAAAGATGCGATAACATCAACATCAAGTGTTTTTGAAAAATAAGAACAAAATTACAAAAAACAAACAACGCAACACAGGAACATACAGGCGATCTTACAGGAATGCCATCATGGTGCACTAATAGCAGTGGGAGTGGGAACATCAGTTCACATGCTCTGTGAACTTCAGTGCGGACATGGGCATAGGAGAACATGTCCCGGGCAGGACATTGAAATAATATGTGTTACACTGTTTCTATTGGCAGGGCTCAAGTTGTGACACATATTTTGCCCTGCAGTCAGCTGGCACATTTTTGCCCTGGTACCGCAACTTGTGCCAGACTGTTTCCATTACGACAAATTACAAGGCACGTGAGCCTGTGCTTATGCTGCAGGTTAAATTTGAAGTAATAAAATAGGACTTTAATATAAATTTAAAAAAAAGATTTTTTTCTTTGTAAGAAGTCATCTTCACCTATGGGCTATTAGTTCATTATTGCGCAGTCGGCAATGTTAACCATACGGCTTTTAATGCAAACATGGTATTTTATTCCCCTGTTTCGGGCGCCATTTTTCATCCGATTTTCTTTAAACTTCGTAAGTGTTTAGTTTAATAGTTATATTAGGCCCCTCATACCTCAAAAGTTTTTAAATTGAACAAATTTACTAAGGAAAATCAATTTACTTTGTGACTTCACAGAGAGTAATTTTTGTTAAATTTTCAAAATTTCGAGGTATGAGTATTACTTATGTTTTTTTGTTGCAAACGAGATTGACAACTAAGACATCCTGTGGAGAGTTTACCTGTACCCACACCAGGTGTGGAACTCCGCTTTGCATAACTAACTACCCCCTAGTTTAAGCTGATGGACAAGTTTGGTGCTGAACTCCGGGTCCCAATACTAGCTCATCCATAGTTTAAGCTGATCGACAAGGTTGGTGCGGAACTCCAGTGTGCCGTCACTAACTCCTGCCTAGTTTAAGCTGATGGACAAGTTTGGTGCTGAACTCCGGGTCCCAATACTAGCTCATCCATAGTTTAAGCTGATCGACAAGGTTGGTGCGGAACTCCAGTGTGCCGTCACTAACTCCTGCCTAGTTTAAGCTGATGGGCAGGTTTGGTGTGGAGCTTCGGTACCACAGTGATGTTCGCTGTAAGGACGACAGCGACAGGTTCGAGCCGACCCCCGGAGGACCGGACAGCTTCCGTCCGGATATAGGAGGGAGGAGCTAATGTGATATGATTGATCACCTCGCTAAATAACTACCATTTGCATTTAGAGGAGTGGGGTCCGTGTTTGGAAAGTGGTCTTCAATGCGAAATTATTGTGTAACTTCCTTTGAACTCAGTTGCTTAAGATTTGAAGAAAGTTTTTTCTAAGGAATGAAAGAATATTTATGTTTGAAACATAGAATTGATTAATAGTTATTTATGCAACAAGTGCGGAAAGTGCCGATTTGCTGCACTCGAGAGAAATGTTTATGCACGAGCCGCAGGCGAGTGCGGAATAATTTCTCTCGAGTGCAGTGAAAGCACTTTTCGCACGAGTTGCATATTAAATTTTTCCTACGACTGCCAAATATTTCTTTAAGAAGTATAAAAGTTTTATATTCACGTTAAAATGCCCACTATGTGAGGTCCCTGACTCAAGGTAGTGATATTAATGATATCCTGTATTATGAATTTTCTACATTTAGTTAAAAATTTATTGGATTTTTCATGCAGAAGATTTAACGCCACTGTTTTAGCAGTTTTAGCAATATCGTCAGGGAATAAGTCACTTAAATCACTAAAGTCACTGCCATAGTTGATCATTGCGCACCTAACTTACGTACCGGTAGCTCACCTGTAGCTGGTTTGTACGTTATGTTTATGTTGATTCAATAGAAAACGACCACATGGACAACAATAGATCAGATGTTTATATCCAGTGTTGCCAACTTAATTCCTGACTAATCAACGTTTTCTTGCTGGCTAATTCAAATTGTTTTGTGTTCTTATGTTTAAACACTGGAGTGCGCAAAGTAAATCTAGCGTGCGCAAAGTAAATCTAGCGTGCGCAAAGTAAAATGAATACGGCAATCACCTGTTTTGCGACGAGTATTGAGTGCGTAAACAACTGTTTTCACCGACAGTCGTAGGAAAAAGTTTATTTCTTGCCTTTGTTACTGGGTAAAATAATAACAAAAGAATAATGCTAAATTTTTTTGCAATCTAGTTGAGGAAAACTCAAACAACATTAAATTATACCGAGAACAAATTTACCCAAATAAAATATAATACACCCCATCAATAGAGTCATACCACGAAATGTGGTTAACATTTTGTAATTGTATATGGATGTTTCGTTAATAACAATATTGAATAGAAAACATTATTTTCGATGCCTTCTTCTACTTTCAACCGATTAAGGAAAGGTTTCAACTTGAAAGATGGAGTGGTAAAACTAAATTAAATGCTTCTAACTCGACAACAATATGTTTAGCTTATAATTCAGTTTTACTGTTAGCTATCGTTATTCACTTACCTTATCTATTATTTCTCTTTGTCAATTTGTGTATTTGTTTGGCTTAATAGTAAGTAGAATTTTAAGTTTCATTTTTTGATTCCATATTTTACATGCACTTAACATGAAATAACATCCACTGAATTGAAAACATTCACTGCAATAAATAATGCCATTATAAAAATTTTTCTTGAAAAATCTGAGTAAATAAAATAAAAAATCCTCACTCTTGAATCATTCATAAACGACAGTATGTCGATGATCAACGATTGTTGATTTTTTTTCTTTTTATCTTTTAATCACTTAAGGAGCATTAGGAGTTCCTCAATGAGGGTAGAGAGCCCATCGGAAGCGGATATTTACTTAGCTCAAACAGCTCCGACCACCTTGGTTCCGGCTGTTTAGTGTTTAGTGGTTCTGGTATCCTGTAAGAACAAATTTCTTTTTTTATTAATTTGCTGCAATTTATAGTAAAAATTCTAATGAAATTTAACTACGTACTACACCTATTTAGCATTACCATTACGTATGTATATTTTTTTTATTTAAATTCGATAATGCTTCTAATTAATTAAGTTTCTTATTAGTAATTAGGTATGATAATTGTTAATTATTTTGTTTAGTTATATAGAAAATTACTTTCAATAAAAGATCTAGGAAATTAGTTGAAGGTATGGCGTTCAAGTGTCATTCTTTAAGTACCCTCATTAAAGATAATTTATGCCATCAATAAAATTTAACTATATTTCGTGTAATAATTTAACTCTCTTTAATGATCCCATCGTGACCATCTCTTTAATGAACATTAGTACCATTAGTCCATACCGACAACCACTCGAATAGCAAAACCACACTAGAGTTTAATGATTGAAGGATTTACTTATATGGGTAATTATTAAATCTAATTAAGTTGTAGTGCCTCCATATTGGGTTTGCTTCTCTTGAGATACAATGTTTAACTTTCCCTGCGCCGCTTGACATACTCGTATTATTAATTTATTTTTGTCCAACTGGTACAAAGTACGTTATATTTTTATTTCAATTAATAATACTATTTCTTTTGCGAGATTTCTTTTTGTTGAGTTTTTTATAAAAACCTGTAAAAATTGTTTTTGTAATAATTAGATTCGTTCCTTTAATTTGGTAAAAAAATATACTTGTAATAATAATTTTCGTCACGAGCCATACCCATTCGATGAAACATTTATTAGAGCCACAAAGCGTAATTTATACTGATCCTAAATAACAGAATTATTCCATGCATTTTCCGTTTGACATAGCATTTATGTAAAATAGACTGAATCATTATTTACACAAACTTTCCATGAATAGCACATTTCTATATTATTTTTTTATGTGATACCTGCTTTTTTGTCTATAAAATAACTATTTCTTTTACTTCTTGAAGTCATGGATACCAAGATTACTTTATATTCCTAAATACTTCTTTATGGTAAGTAAATAACACTTTATAAGTGGTAACCCACTTATATGGTATTCACTAAAAGTCATAGTGGTGTTCATATTTTATTAGATATTTCATAACAGGTGGTTCTCAAAATTACAAGACAATAAAGATGTGTAGCAGGAAGGAAGAGGCGGGCAAATGGGATGCGAGGAAGGAAACCACCAATAATAGTTGTTGCACAACATCGAGATGTTCGGAGATTGGTTTACATCAGCTAATTTAACAGCTGACTTAACAGCTGATAATCGTGGAAATACCCAACATCCTCCAAGACTGGATTCAGTTTCATTGGAGAACGTAACACTACGATTGCGCAAATGTAGGGTATAAGTCTTGCCACATAAGTTGACAAATGGTAACATCAGCAGCGATTGGCAGGTGTGGGAGAGAAGGTATTTTTCCGAAAACATCGAGCTTACATTACATGTTAATTTTCATTTTATAACTAATTATTCAATCATTTTAACTGAATAGTAGCATTTACGGCTGTTAAGGTCTACAACAAAAATGTCCATTTTTACAAACGTCCGGTACTTATTACGTCCACTTATCATGTCCTTTACAATGGATGTCCACTCGACGAAACGTCCATATATATATATATATATATATATATATATATATATATATATATATATATATATATATATACGAGTAATAAAAAATGCAGGCCTATAGTTTGTTTTTTATTTTGCCCAATTTATTATCGAATGAAAATATCATATATCACTAAGATTTGATACACAGTTTACTGTAAATTTCTAAGTTCAATTAATATCAATTGTGCTTGAAATGTTACTTATTGTTATGTGTCCTAATCAAATAATGTTATTTGATAATCATCTAAATTATAAACATGTTAAATATTATTTAAATTGTTTAATTATTGCAACATTTTACATACTGGTGTATGTACATTTTACATGCGGGTGGTCAACAACTGGATGTCCGATCACGGTCTCTCGCTTGCTCTCAGTAAGACGGAGATTGTGATCCTCACGAAGAAGAGGATTGACACCGTCGTCCCACTCCGAGTGGGAAGGGAGGTGGTCACATCAACTCGTGCCGCTAAGTACCTCGGGGTTATGGTGGACACCAAGTTAAGCTGGAGGGATCAGATCTTCCGTACGGCGGACAAGGCCGCTAAGGTAGTCACTTACCTTAGTAGGCTAATGGCCAATGTCGGGGGTCCCTGATCCAGCAGAAGACGTCTGTTGATGTCCGCGGTCCAGTCCGTGCTCCTTTACGGGGCAGAGGTGTGGGCAGGCGCTCTAGATAAGGAGTGCTACAGGTTGCGACTCGCCCGGGTTCAGCGTCAAGCTGCGCTCCGGGTGTGTTCCGCCTACCGGACAGTGTCCGAGCCTGCCGTCCTGGTGGTCGCCGGAGTCATCCCTGTCAAGCTCTTGGCAGGGGAGAGGAAAGCGATTTATCAGAGACAAGGCGAGATCGGCAAGGACACGGCAAGAACAGAAGAGCGCTCCCGAACCTTCCAGCAGTGGCAACACAGCTGGGAGCACGACACCCAAGGACGATGGACTGCGGGACTTATCAAGCAGGTCCAACCATGGGTGGAACGGCGGCATGGGGAGGTGGACTACTACCTGACCCAATTTTTGACAGGTCACGGCTACTTTCGGTCGTACCTGAACCGGATGGGAAAGACCGGTTCACCGGACTGCATTTATTGCCCGGGTGTTCCCGACGATGCGGAACACACTTTCTTCCGCTGTCCCCGTTGGGAAGGGCCCCGCCTGGAGGCCACACTAATCTTTGGTGCATTTTCGGTGGACTCGGTCTGCCAAAAGATTTTGGAGGACGAGGGCAACTGGGATTGTTTGTCACAGTTCGTCCGGGGCATCCTCCTGGAAAAGAAAACCGATCTGGACCGCGAAGTGGCCCAGACCCCTTGACCGAGCGGCTGGATAAGGAGCGAGCCCCACGGTCGTAAGCCAAATTTAGGCCTAGCCTGACGTAATGTGATAAACAATTCCAGGTTAGACTCCTAAAGAGTAGAGGAGGTTTTTTAGTGGGTAAACACACTACAGGCTGGCCACCTGTGTGCGTAATGCATTTTTCCGCCTCTCCCTCAAAAAAATAAATAAAAAATAAAAATACTGGTGTATAATTTTTAATTACTCATACTAAACTTTTGGCATAGAATAATTTTGGACATTACAATGATTTGACATAAGCACACTTTTACATAAGAAAGTTGGACAACCAGGAGTGGCCATATAAGTAATGGACCTAAAAAGTGGACATTTTGTCTGTGGACAAAAAACAATGGTTCTAATAGCCGTGTATCAATAGTAGTGCAAATTCATTTGTCAAGTTATGTGGCGAACCTTATATAGTGTTACATAACAATTGGAAATAATTAGATAAAGAAGGAATTTTGATTACATTTTCAGATCTGTTTTATATTGAAGACTCGCCTACGGCTTGATGGGGGCTCCGCCCCCATGCCCCCAAGTTGGTTTCACCTAATTCGTTATTGAATCAGAAAGTCTCAAGTACTGAGATTCAGTCCCTCTACCCACCTGGGGTTGACCTGGATTCATTTAACTCTCAGGCATTAAACAAATTCAGATCGAAGCTCTAAATTGGTCTTATGGCCAAGCGGATATGGATCCCCAAAATCTAAAATGTATCGTATAAAGTTTTCTTTATATTTAAAATATGTTTCTTGAAATATATACGGTGTCTTCCGTGTTACCACCCATTTGAAAGTTGAAGCTAAGAGTGGAATAATAATAAAAGAGAATAAAATAATTCAATCCACGAATACAATTAGAAAATTCCATTCAAAACTAAATAAAAAACTTTGGAACGGTTCAGACCCCCCTAATTAAAAAATTCCTACTATACGCAAGAGTCGTTGATGCGTCGGGGGAGGAGGGGTCTTAAAAATTTCGTAAAAGAAACACCAAATAGAATATACAATATATTAAAACAGTGCCATTTTTTTATAAAATGAAAATTTTACAAAGTACACCCTTTAAAGGAAGATGGGGGTGAGATAAGGCAAAATGTCATATGACCGAAATTTTAGAGCGTCTAAAATAGAATGTAATACCAGTAAAAATATATTGATATAATTATGCATTAACCGCATTAAAATAAATACTATACAAGAAAAAATGTTAGTAATTTCTGGTTTACACAGTTTTTTAACTAGTCTTACATTGAAATTGGCCGATGGCTGCTCGTATAGTAAGACCTAGATAAGGTCATAATAACTTAATTTGAGGCATCTATGTGCCATATCAGTAAACGAAAAGTATTCAAATATATCAATTTATTTTTTAGAAATTCGTTATTGTAAAGTACGCCCCTTTTTCAGGGTGGAGGGTGTGAGATACGCCAAAATGTCATAAGACAAAACTTATAGAGCGTCTATAATATAATATAGTAATTTCAAAACATATATCGTTATAGCAGTATATTTACCAGTATAAAGTGAATTACAGCCACTTTACATGAAAAATGTTAATAATTTTGTGTTTTTAAAATTTTTTGGACTAAACTTCGATTGAAATTGGAAAAAAAGCTACTGCTAATCAAACAACCTGTTTAGCTCATAATATAAACAGAAATTCATGCATATATGTTACATGATATTCAATAAAAATATCAAAATAGTGCAATTTTTTCGAAAAACTTAAGAAATTTTGAAAGTACGCCACTTTTTAAGGGTGAAGGGGGTGAGATACGTCAAAATTTCAGGGGACAAAACTTGTAGAGCATCTAAAATAGAATACAATAATGGTGAAACATGTATCGATATAGCAGTATATTTACCGGGTAAATGTAAATTACAAACACTATACATGAAAAAATGTTAAGGGTTTAGTTTGTTTACGTTAAAAAATTTTACGTCTCACTCATCGATGCGCCATTATAGTAAATGAAAAATATTTAAATAGTGCAATTTTTGTTGACGAATTTTGAAATTTTGGAAGTACGCCCCTTTTTAAGGGTGAAGGGAGTGAGATACGGCAAAATTGCACAGGACCAAATTTGTAGAGCGTCTAATTCCCAACTAACGATTTCTCCTCAGATTTGAGGTAGGACTCCTCGTTCAAAAGTTACAGCGGAAATAAAAAACCCTCACATATTCAGATTACCGATGTCATCCCTTTTAATTTTTTTGAGGGGGTTAAAATTTGAAAATACAATGTTTTGGGATTTTCCCTTTTTATTGACCATACAAACTACGTGTGTACCAAATTTCAAGTTTCTAGCTCATCCGGAAATCCAAAATACTTTGTTTACGTGATCAGTGAGTCAGTTTCACATCGGGTTGTATAGTATTTAGATCTACAATTATAAGCAAGAGAATCGATCACCTCCGTACGGTTATATTTGGTTGGGCATGAAGGTTTATTTTAGAAAATTTTCACATAAAAAGTTTATGAATTTAGTTAAAAAAAAAAAAATTGTACCACATAGGTAGGGCCTACCATATATGGAGCATTTAAAATCCTGGTACGGGCTTATTGTGAACGATTAAGAGATTATGTAAAAAAAGAAAACCATATATTTATACCAAAATCTTTATTTTAATATGAAAGCGAGATTCTTTTCCTAATTTTTTCTCAGCTTTTTTTGCACACCATCGAAGAAGATATTGGCGCATACCATTAGAAACGTATAGTGTCCTGTAGATGAGCAGAACACCATTATAATTACATAGGATCTGAGGACTACAAATTACAGGCTTTAAAATTTTCAATATTAAATTTAAAGAAGAAAAGTAATTGATTGAATTATTAGACAGCTGTTGTAATAACTAATGCTAGCAAATCAAGAAGAACAGATGTTTCAGTTATAAAATTTATATTCTCTTAACCAATTCAGTCTATTTCAACTGAAATTTTAGTTGAATTTCGAGCAGTGGGCGATCTCTAGTATTATTTAAAACCCCATTTTTTTTTTTTTTTTTTTTTTTTTTGTCATTCCAGAGTGACCTGTAAATGTAAATGCGTAAAGCAAACTATCCAAAAATATTGTATGAACTAAACTTGAATAACATGTTGGTAGCTTCTGTCACATCATACATATAAAACATATATTTTGATTACTGAATAATATGACACAAACATATTAAAAAATTATTGAAATTTGTAACTTTTTATTATTTTTTATTATTAATGAAAAGTTTTATTTTTAACGGCCACCTCCGTTTTGGTAATATATTTGAAGTCTGTTTTGCATAATATTGTAATTTGTTAAGTAAGATTATGTATTTACCAACCTATGAATTGATTTACTGATTTATCAGTTTCTATATTTCTACCCTGACGAGACAGAAAACTGGTAGTAATAATCATACGATTTAAAAAGTGATAAATTGTTTTAACGTTCCATTATTCAGTAAGTCAGTAACTGACTACGATGCAAGACTACATGTTTATACAGAAGCACGTGGTCTGTACTTTAACAGATGAGTCAGCTTGAAGTCCATAAGACCAATGTAATTTTGTTTTATTTAAATTAAAGATTATGACGAAATAATATTTTTCATAACATAGCGACCTAATATTATTTTTTAAACAATAAGTTATCTTCATAGTTTAGAGAAAATAGTTAAAAGAGCCATTTTTTAGCTCTGTGTGCTTACATATACGTACACACATACATAAAATCTTACTCGTATTAGAGTATAGGATGTAAAAGGAAATAAAATACTAATATTTCTCATAGTTCTCATATCAAACACATCTTTCCTATTATTAATATCAGGGTGTACGATAATCTATATTACTTCTCTGATTTTGATTTTAATGTCATCTTATTTTAATAACCTTAGTTTGGTAGACACTCATACTGTGTTTTTGTTTTAAAGTGTATTGAATTAAAAATGGTTTGTTACATTTTACGAATAGAAAATCCCACGTAGTTTATTTAGGTTTGTATTTTTACTTGGACACTTAATCGACATAGTGAGATGATATTTAGAGCTCGTCTAAGAGCATCGATTTCAGACCACATTCTATATTATTAACCGTTTCCATATGGAAAAATGTATACATTGAACAACTTTTAATCATCGTTATCCACCTGATTTAGAAGTATTCAGAAGTAGTATGATTGATAATAATTCGATGGAATATCACACCTTAAAAATGTCTTAGAAATTTAAATTATAAAATTTGCCATACATGTTGGCAATAATAAAAGTGTTTGGTTTAATGGTTATGTTTATAATATTTATTTACTACTGTCGATCTTTGCAATCCTTGAAAGTAGGAATGCTGCAAATCTTGATCTATTATTGCGTGCAAAGAAAGGGCGATTTGTTTAAACATATAACTGTTTAAACTGACTCTCCCAGACTATAGTTGTTTTGAGTCTTAAAACCAGTTGAGTCATCTGTTAGTTATTTCATTCTTTCAATGATATGCTAGTTATATAATTTATATAGTTATATGAGTTATAGCCGAAAATTCTCCAACCACAAGCAGAAAATTCTGTCACACATGACACCCGTTGCTATGCACATGACCAAAAATTTATTTTTGTTTGGAAGAAAAGCACTACTAGAAAACTCTTTAAGAGTACAATAAATTTGTATGAAAATCAGCTTAGTATTAAAAAAACTTTATCTGTAAAAATATATCTCCATCTCTTTTCTCTCTACAAAAACAAACACTAACCATAACTCAGCATAAAACCACAATCCCCCATAAAACCCCATGACTCGGCCGCGGCCGCTGCACGCTTAAACCCTGATTGACGTTTATTGTCCATTACAAACAGAGAAAGTGCATAATGAGCAGGATGACCGCAGGATCGGTAACCTCGGGGTCGTCCCTGCTTTCTACCGCCCGGTTACGTAACCGATTAGGTGATAAATATTCAGAGATCCTCCGAGTCCAACGGCACCAGCGGGAAAGCCTGTATCGTATAACAGTGTGAAAGTATTTCCGATTCGGAGAAAACCAGTTCCTCTAATTCGGTTCCCAGAAGGTGTCGATTGCTGTCATTCGGCTAATTGCAGGTGTGATCTGCAACGCGGTTACGTTTGCAAATTGCCGTGCTGTAACCGGCTTTTCACACCGGCATGGAAATTGGTGCGTTTGTAAATTTTAGAGTTCAGTTTGGTTGGTGTGTGAAAATAGGGATATATTGTAATGCATAGTTTCGTTAATTTGGGTTTAGTATTAATTAATTACTACTTTAATCTTACTTTTCGCGATGTTTGCCTAGTTGTTTGAACTGGTTTGTGCCAAAGATGCAAAGCTCAGTATACAATTTAATATAACTAGTATTATATTTTCGTTTCCCTATTTTCATAAAAAAAATCTCGAATGAAAAATAAAATTTGTGTATAAATAAATGCTTAACGTGTTACTATTTTTATAAATTAAGAAAGACAATAATGCATTCAAGAGTTTTAAAACTTTTTTCAGAATCAATGCTGCTCTTTCCAAGATTATCTATGCTCATGGTTAACCCATTTGTAAATAGTACAATTTGAAAGTTGTAGGTCTATAATTTGAATTATAGCAATCAATTAATGCTTCAAAACATTCCACCATCAGGTTTTTGTAGCTCACGTTGCTTCAAGCCTTTTAAGATTAACTTTCAAGTCAAACACCTAAAAGAAATGCAAAACAACGTAATAATTTGTAAGACTTTATAATTTTTTTATAAAAATACATTTATTTGCCACCGTGTTTTTTGTTGCAAGGTAAAACACACACCTTTGTTATTATACAATATAATACAGATCCACCAAGTTAAGCGAGATAACCTGTACATGGACGGGTTTGCCGCGGGGGCGCCCCGTGGCTCCATGGCAGTGAGGGCGGAGCCCTAGGGCGCCCGGAGGCCGTCAGTCGATTGAGGGTCTAGTAGGGGCCGCTGGCTCCGGGAGGTCCGTAGTTCGAGGAGGGTCCTGAAGGTCCGGTGCTGCCGCCGCCGTGTCCGCCGCCGATGCCGCCGCCGATGCCGCCTCCGTGACCACCGCCTAGACCGTCTCCGAGACCGCCTCCAATACCGCCTCCGATGCCGCCTCCAATTCCACCCCCGATTCCACCGCCGATTCCACCGCCGATTCCTCCTCCAATTCCTCCTCCGATTCCACCACCAGATCCTCCTCCGAATCCACCTCCGGCTCCACCTCCTACCGCGCTGGTCTCCTTCTGGGTCTTGTACCTGATGAAGTATACCTCGGGCTTGGAAGGCGCCGTGGGTGCCGCCGTGGGGATTGTGATTTCTGGTGCTTCCTCGGGCCTCTTGACCAACACGTAGATGAGGGTCTTCTCGGAGTCCTGGGACAGTTGAGGGATGACCGGTGCGGTCGGGGTGGGAGGTGTGGGTGCCTTGATGAAGATGATCTTATAGTGCTTCTGGGGCGGGGGAGGGGGGGCGATCGGCCTCGAGGAGATGATCTCCTGCTCTGGGGGAGGCACGTGGACGTAGATGTGCTTCTGGATCAGGGGAGCCTGAGGGGCGTAGCTGGACAGACCAAAGCTGCCGCCGCCGCCACCGCCGCCTCCACCACTCACTCCGAAGCCGCCGCCGAATCCGCCGCCGCCACCGCCTCCGAATCCTCCTCCGAGACCGCCGCCGAAGCCGCCGCCCAGGCCACCGCCGCCTCCTCCCAGGCTGTAGCCGCCGCCACCGCTACCACCGCCGAAGCCGCCTCCGAAGCCTCCGCCGCCGCCACCACCTCCATGGCCACCTCCGAAGCTGCCGCCCCCGGTCGACGGGACGCCGTAGCTGCCGGACGGGGCGCTGTAGGAGTATCCTGCCTCAGGGCGGGCAGAGGCCAATGCCGTCACTGCCGAGACGAGCTGCAACACAGATCCAACGAACATTACAACTTTGCACAAATGATTCCAAGGAACTTTGTTAAAGGTTTTGTTTAAAACCTGTGTTTTATGAAACCTTACTGAAAGTTTTCGTTGAAAAACTAATGAGGTTGTTTTCAAAATACATTAAGTAAAATTTAATTTCGAACCAAAACTGTTTTGTTTTTTTTTTTTTTTTTGGGGGGGGGGGAGGAAAAATTTAAATTCAAACTTCACGCCTCAGTTAAACTTTCGTTGCCATTTATTGAATCACCTTTTATTCCTCAATAAAACTTTAAAAAGTTATTTGCAGCATTATTATTAAAATTGTAAAGTTTTTGTAGTTTATATTTTATTTCAAAATTTAAATCTATGGGAACAAAAAAGTATCAACATCAAACATAATGTAAGTTTTTGGTTGGTAGGTTTAGGAATTGAAGTAATCGAAATCATCAAAATAATATCGCAAAACGATAGGCCTACATCGCTGACTCAATAAAATTTACGAATCAGATTCAAACATTTAGCTCCATATTTTTCTAGTACATTGACTAAAACCTGATGTTTATTCGAGACAAAAACCGCACCTATCCTTTGCACTATAATTTGCAAATGACATTACGCCCAACGAAGAAAGTAGAGTGTAAGAGAAAGGCCTCATTGGCGAATTTGCGCGCGAATCTAATGACACGTATGTAAATGCAAGAACGCCACTTATACGGAGAAAGTGGTAGATGGTACATGCAGTCATGCGACCCCCCGGTCGGTGCAGTAATCTGCACTGCAATCTGTATGCAGCACGACCCCAATTACACTTGTAGCCGATTCCGGTCCCTCCGCATTCTCCAACTACGGACGTTGTTGTCTCGGTAATACCTCCAACGAGTTTTTCTGTTGAGTAAGAAGATTACTTCACAGATATTTTTAACGTTTTTTTTTTTTTTTTTGTACTTTTATCTGTTGGACATATACAAATTTAATACGTGTATCGCTTAGATATTGATCCTTTCAGATGAACAATTATACAAGGTTTTCTTATACCAAGTGTATGCTTGAAACGAACTAGATTGGTGTTGTTATTTTACGCGTTTTATTTAATAGATAATTTTAAGTCGCAAACAAAGCTTTAAACTATCAGTTTGTATATTCTATAATTTTGGTTTTTGTTATTTTTAACACGAAAATTTTAGATCATGTATTACAATATTTTGTCACGTAAATCTTTACATTGAACACAGACAATAAGCAACAGTTTTACGTTCGGAATCTGTTGTCTTATTAAATCTTCAGACTTTCACATTTTGAGACATTGTACAGACTACAGATTACGGTATAGACTACTAAATGGGTGGTAAGAACTACAGACTAAAATAGTTTTTCTCTTCAATTCGTCAATTCTACGTTTTTATGAAATTTAAAATTTTAACTAATATGAAAAACTCCAAGATATTTTTTAATTAGATCAATTATTTTCTAAACATTTTTAGTGGTGACAGTTCTTTTTTGAAAGAGAAACAAAATATGCAGTTTTAATATTTTATAATCAAGTAAGAAAATTCTAAAGCTACCTTCTAATGCCACTATATAAACCTAATTCCTAAGCTACAGTTACCGAGGTCAGTATAACTAATACGTTACTGTACAGGCTGTACTGTTAGTACTAATAGTACTGTTAACAGGCTATAAGAGAATTAGTGTACTGTAGCTAAACAGCTAGCGGTCCGCGGCGAGAGTGAATGAAGTCACGTGATGTTTACTACGACCTTGCATTCATCCGTTCATTCACAACCGCGCCGCGAGTGTCAAGTGCCTCTTTAGATCTGACACAATACGATACTCATTGTACAAGAGGGTAATATGAGTGTTACAGTGATCGTCTAATCAAAATATTAATGCGTCTTTATTAAGTTAGTAATTTTTAGCTTTGTTTATGTGGGGCATTAAGATGTAACCAACAGCAACATTTTTGTATCACATATATATGATCAGTTTGATTTTATGAATTGAATAATATGATTGATTGTATAAATTAATAATCTAAAAGTAACTGTTTCTTTGGATAAAGAAACGTTAGAATATTATAAATGTTCTCTAAAGAGACGCGATCAACCCACTAAGTTTGTATATCATTTGCTAGTTTGAAATAAAGTACAAGAGTAATCAAATCCCTACAAATACGAGCAACAACATATTTTTGATAAGTTGTTTGTTTAACTCAGAGCATAAAATCTATGTTGCCCAGGAGAATAGATTGATCAAAAAGAAAAAAAACACACTTTAAAAAAATTTTAAGCTTTGAAGCAATGAAAACGGTAAACACACACAATAATTCACACTTAAAAATTACAGTCCATTGAAAAAAATGAATTGAGCACTAGGATCGGCGCGGCTTGGAGGTTCGGCGTAGCACAGGTCTTACACTGATAACTCGCACCTTACACTGATAACTTAACTCACCACAAACAATCTCATGGTGTAGGTAATCCTTGCACTGTGGCCGGGGCCGACTGATGCCACCATGCTGGACTTTTCCCCTTTTAAACCTTCCTCTCTCTCTCATCTGCCGGTCTTCGTGGAGAAAGAGGCGCCCCCCCTTCCCCCACCGACCACACATTCACTTTTACACCGACACCCATCATTGTATAATGTTAAAGGTTTTTTTAATTTCTTATAGACTATCAATGACTATTTTTATTTATTTTGATAGGGGGAGGTTAAGGTGTCGGGGAGAAACTGGGTCCGAATGGCATCACTAGATAAGATCAATAACATGTGTCCTTCGTTTGGAACTAGATGCCATCCTAGGACACTCTGTTCCCATTCATAAGAGTGCAAATAATAAATAGTTTTTTTATGGGGTTTAAAATGTTTAAAATGGAAACGTTGAATTTTTTATACATAAATAAGTGATAAAATCTTAAATTAATTATAAACCTTCTTAAATGTAAAAAATTAAATGAAAAATCCTTTACCTATCCAGGCAAAGTTATAAATAACTAAAATGTTTAAACTTGTTATACGTCAATTCAAGAATGTTATTTATGAAAAATACCCATTTGATGGCTCTCACGATAAGATCCATTAAATTTATAAAATCTATGTATTAATTATATATTTAATTTTTTTCATACATGGTCTTCTATGAAAAGGTTCATAAAGTGCATGTTCCAGAATAGTTTAAAATCTATTAAGGCTAGTATTACACTATCATAAATCTATGACATATATCTATCATTATATATTTTATAATATAACTATGATAGAAACAAAATATTATTATAACCGTTTGTTAATTACTCTTTATGAGAATTTTTAAATTTTTGTGCTAAGTTTATGTTTGTTTTATTATTTATAGTTTGATGATAATTGGTATATTGTTTGAAAAATAAATATAAATTTTTTTTCTGCAGCAGTACATAACTTACCTTATAACTTTAATACCTTTATTGAAATGGCCAAGTAACTAAATATGATCACATACATGATTATAGGTGAACTAGGCTAATATAATATTTGACCCATTACAATGTAATATTTTTGATCAAATATATATGATAATGGATCTATGTCATAGAACTATGATAGTGTAATACCGGCCTAAGTTTTTAGACAAACAACTAAAATGTGCATCCTTTAGATTTTAACATTATAAAGAAAACTCCCTTAGATATTAACAATTTTGGAACATTAATATTCGGCCGATATTAAGACCTCTTAGAGAGTTCATCCTGACTGACAAATACATATATCACAAGCAAAAGATAAATTGACACAATCAAGTTTAACTTCTTCTGTGATTTTATGCTTTATAAATAATTTTAATTACACTAAATGTAATATAAATAAGAAGGGTCCCAGGCTTTCTCCTTGGTGCACAGATGAATAAATAATTTCTCAATTAGTGAAGTTGACTAATTAGGTTGTACCTGGGAAAGACGTATATTCTTGTAAGGTGAGATGAGACAATAATTTATTTTATGAGCTATTAACGTTTGAAATTGCTCTTGCCTAGTATAAAATTTTGCTTGATTAATAAAGAGAAATAATTGCAGCATATCATTATTGTTCATTCTTTTTGATTGAAAATTTGAAAACCTTACATAAAAAGAAAGTTATATTAAGATCAGTAGCCTAGTTCGGAATCATGACCTAAATTACATTGTGGTTAAAACTGAACGATATTTCTTCAGCCTTGTTATCTGTGCAATAAAAATTGTTTTTGATCAAAACTATTGTTGTTCCTAACTCAATTATACATGGTTTTTAAAATTACTGATTAAGTTTCTTGTAATTTTAACAAACTTTATTTAATGGTTTAAATACATGAATTATTGTAATCGTAATATTGCTGAGCAACTAGTTCAGACTCATACAAGGAGTCATCAGCACAGCAGGCTTCTATACAAGGATGCATAGTTTCTCTTCATAAGAATAACGCCAAAGTTATTAAAAGTTCAATAAATAGACACGCACGATACGAACACATATTACAAATAAATAAATAACGACACGGACACGACGGACACGAACACAAACAAACGGAAACACTAAACGACTGATTTTAATACCGGTGTGGCAGTGGCGAATTTACGCAATCCCGAGTGGCCTAGACTAGACTGTAAAAATTATTTTATTTTATTTGTAATGTGTGTTCGCACTGTGCGTGCCTGTGAAGGGAAACAAAGCATCTTTGTAAAGAAGCCTGATGATGACTCTTTTTTTTTTAGTCGAAACTAGTTGCTCGACAACATTAGGGTTACCATAATTCAGGTATTTATACCATTTAAAACAATTTATTTCATTTCATTTATTGATAATACAGAGATCTATCATTTCACTATATGGTTCCACTTTATTTACCGAACTTTATTGCATTCTAGATGTATCATGGCATGGAATACGTTTGTTAGTCCTTTCTTTTCATTCAATGACTGTAGTGTCTCACGTAGTGGACTATAAATCTTCCGTTATGCGAACTCTTGAATTCTTAGAGCGAAGGACGCAAAAGAGGAATATGAACAATGCCTTTAAGTACAATTTAACATAAAATTCACAAAGAGTAATAATTCATAACTGGTAAAAGCCGAACACGAAATATTTTTTATTGAGGAGACTTCACATTTCAATTACAAAATGTAAAAACCTTATGAAAAGTCATGGTGTTAAAAGATGTAGATTAAGTGATAAACGCACTTAAGAGGGTTTATACACGTTTAAAACGTTTAAAAATAATTTATAAGATTTACATTGAAATGATTTACGTTGACCTTACCAAGGGTCTAGGCTCTATGTTGATAACAATACCAAAAGAACTTGCATAATTACCTTGATCATTACCATAAATTAAAAAATTAATATTTTTACAATTTATTCAGACTGTTCTTATATCCTTTCCCTCACACCTTAGATTCGCATTCCTGATTTTCAAAATATTTTCAATCGCCCTGCGCAAATACAACTAAGTCTTCTTATTTAAACTCTCAAATTTAAACAAATTTGTTTAAAAGTCAATCTTTTCACTGGTGAAACTGAAAACACCAACGCCCGAGTAATAGTGTAGTAAAATTAAGCCAAAATAAGGCTGGAAATGAAATAATTTTTGGACAGCGAATTTTTGCTGAAATATGTTCTATGCCATCCCCTGACCTCCCTCAGAAAAGTCCCCTGAAATCCCCAGTGGGCAACGTGCCTAAAATGATGGGATGGCCCACGTGGAGTCAGAAATAAATCTTTCTACGACCAATGGCTTTATGTACATCAAATTAAACCTCTTAAGTAGTAGAATTTAATGCCGCAAACCCCATCTCAAAAGGTTGCCTGAGTCGAAAACGGCAGCCTGTCAAACTTTGAATAAAAATCAAATTTTAACCTAAACGCTTAAAAATGTAATAAATTTTCGAAATACTTGACCTTTTGAGGTGCGGTTTGCGGCAAACGTTTGCTTTTACAATTACCTTTGAAAATGCGGATAGCTAGTCATATGCTTATCATACTGCCCTTGAACCACCTTCCACATGGACGTCCCAAAGAGGAAGTTTTAAAAAAAAAATTCTTAGTCCATAGCCATGCTATACATAATTTTAAAGGTCTTAGTAAGGAGAGTACAAAGCCGAAAACCAGACCTCAAAAGGTCAAATATGTCGGAAGTTATTGTATTTCAAAGTTTTGATAAAATTATTTCACTCTAAACTTTGAACACCTGCCATTTCACTCCCGACAGTTATATTGAGGTTGGGTTTATGGCATTGTATTTACATTTTAAGACCTTTAATTTGATATATATAAACCTTCTGGAATGTATTTAAATTTAGTATGCTTAATATCAAATTTTAATGTAACGCCTTATGGGCCAACCCCTCTTTTTTTAAGCGTGATCCCCATATGGGATTTCTGGGGACTTTTTGGAGGAAGGTCAGGGGACGCCATAGAACACATTTAAAAAAATGGCTTTCCAAAAATTATTTAATTTTTCCCGACTCGTTTTACTACACTGTAAACAAAATATATCTTAACAAAATATACAGATTTACTTATCAGCTTTATGACACTGCAGTTATTTTTAAGGGAATCACATGGGAAAATGTTTGTAGCGTTGCGGCCCCCTGTGCTCTGTTTAGTTAAAAATTGGTTTTCTCAAAATGTCTTAACAATGAATAGTAGTAAAACTAAGTGTATGGCAATCGCCCTTCGACCGGTGAGCGAGCCACCCACAAATATTAGACTGGTGCTTCATGAGTGTGCTTATCCGGCAATCACTACGTGTGGTTGCAGGAGGTGGAAAGAGTAGACCAATACAACTATCAAGGGGTTATTATTGATTCGAAATTAAGATCGCAAAGCCATATAAATTCTGTTAAAGCTAAGGTTAGGGAATTAATATATGTTTTTAAACAAGTAAGTGATATTCTTGATGTTAATGAAATAAAATTAGTTTATTCTGCTTACGTACAATCAATTATTTTACAATACGGTATATACTGGTTTGGAGGAGAGCTAATAATTATTTGTTTTAACCTTTATTTGGTGTCCAAAAACTAATAGCAAAATCAGCATTAAAAACCAATCAGAAATCCTACAAAAATACTCTTTGAGGAATCCCAATTCCTTTCTTTGCGCCAACTCTTTGTCAAAACAGTATTGGGTTACACTTACTCTCATGAAGACGTAGTTTTAACACCTCTTGTACACCAATACAACACCAGGAGAGCTGTCAATGTGAGCCTTCAGGTCCCTATTGTCTTCAAGTCAGTAAATTTAACTAACCCCTTTTACATTGCAATTTTTTTATTCAGGAATATTCCACAAGAGATAAGGCACTTGCAGGTATCACTCGCTGTTTTCAAACTATCACCAACTGGCTGATGGGGGTAGGCCCGGAGTGCACTGAAGCTCTCATCAGTTCCAAGTGTAGCTCCTGAAATAAACCCACTACTGACATTCGAAATACAACACTGACATAAAATATGACACTAACTACTTACTGACAGTGGGATCTTTTAAAAACTGATTAAAAGAGTAACTTCTCTGTATTTTTATTATTTTGGTTTTCTTATTGGTGTGATTGGCATTTAAATAGTTGTTTCCATTTATTTAGTATTTAGTTAGTTTATTTTATAAGGTGTTCTTTAACAAAAATGTTGCTTAAAAAATATGTTTAACATAAACATAAAAATATGCATTCTGAAAACATTTTGTATAAATTACATAATTAAGTTATTTACGTAATAAGTTAAGAACTCGTTCCACCCACAGGCCCATAAACAGGCCCATGTGGGACTATTTTTTTAAATACAATTGTAAATATCTATAGACATTTTTTAAGTAAATTGATTTGATTTGATTTGATTTGATTTGAGTAAATGTGTAACATCAAAAACGTTGATTACATTTTAAATTATTCAGTACAACGTATATGGTAATGGATATATATATTTTTTTTTAAGTAAACAACATTTGTTATTTCTTTGTTCCGTATAAGATTTTTGTCATACATTATGTATATTTGTATACGAATAATATGTATAACTTATCATACCAGTTCTAATTTGTAGAGCAGAAATATGGGCCCTCACAAAACAAAACGAAAAAAGACCGATAGTGTTTTTGAATAAAATTTAACGCATGGTGTTTGGAAATGAAAATGCGAAGGTGCGCATAAGGATAAACCAAGAACTTGGAGAACTATACAAAAAGATTGTAGCAATTATGAAGAGCAAAAGATTAAGATGGCTGGGACATGTGAATAAAAGAGACGGAGACCAGATGATAAAAAAGATGAATAAAGCAAACAATGGTACGAAGACCGCCAGGAAGACCCAGACTCAGATGCAAAGTCCAAGTGAACCAAGACCTCGGGAGGTTGGGAGCAAGTTTTCAGAGAGCACAGGACAGATGGCAGTGAAGACAAATAGTAGGAGAGACAAAAATTGTGACTTGGGATTTGTGTGGACACTGGAATAAGTAAATAAACACCCCGCATAATCTATAATTACCAAATAAACATTTTTTCATACTTGCGTTGAATTTGCTAACTGTCAGTTCAAGCACGAAGTAAAATTTATCTCTCAACAACTTGTAAGTTTGAAAAAGTATGATTTTGTTGTTTGTTTATTGTCTGTACAATTAATTTCGTATTACACAATTCTTATTCTGAGAGTAAACATCATGACGAGTTTAAATGGCCGAAATCGAAATCAATTTGAATGACAACAATGTGTGCAATCTCTTTTTGCACATGTTTCGAAATAGTTATGCAAACATATGCAGACGCAATGCTCCACATACGACGTATCATCACCAGAATCGCAGACCGTGCGACAGTTTCCACCTCCCCCCCTCATCATCACCACGTGGTGTGGTGGGAGGGGGGGGGGTAATGAGCCATGGCTAACGTCTCCGTTGTGGCCCGGATCGTGATTATCTTATCACTGACCGCCGTCACGGCTGCGGTTTTATGTACTATGGATATTAGTTATGTAAACCATGCATAATGATGAGATGCGTCCGCAAACTCCGGTGTGTTGTGTTGTGTTGTGGGAGAATATGGGTCAATAGTGAAATTTTTCTGCGGGGAAAATCTATTAAATTATATCGACAAGTTTTACAAAATGACATTTAATTTTAGTTCTCGCAAAGTGTACAACGGTAAATTAAAGTGATAGGCTATGTTTTTTTTAGAGGAAGAGCTCTAAGTCTTCTGTTGAGATTGAAAGTAAAATCAAGAGAATTTCTGTTTTATTGTCAATTTAATAGAGTCCTATGTATTTTAACGTCAACAATAGTATCCAAATGGGTTAAGGCTTTCACATAAATTTAGGGAAATACAATATTGTTATGAAAATAAATTTCCTAAAAAGACTTGTTTTTTTTATTGCGCTAAATGGGAGAATACGCGTGTTTTTTTTTTTTTACGATTTGTGCAGAACATAGTTTAATTAATAAATATTCTATTTTAGGGTGTACAAAGCCTTTAAATATCATATTTAATATAAGTATATCAAAATACTTTTTCAGTTAATGACTCTGGTTAGTGTGGTAATTTTATGAGTATAAAAACAATATATAACAACTGGGATAACTGAAATGTTACGAAACAAATTTACTTTAATAACTTTCTTATTTTCCTGCAGTAAATGTCTATATCACTCTCCTGGAATTTGAACCCATTACCCTTTAAATATTAGCACACCACTTTGACCATTAAATTACCTACTATAAGAAGAATTTAATTACACCCTTTCTTTTGCTGAGACTAATTAAAGCAGCCTTTTAACTGAAGTAGTACTATTAACTGTGCATAATAAACAGCTTATAATGTCTGCCACTATGCAACAGAAATATGGTACTCACGGGTACTGAAAATATGTCGTTTGCAATACAATTGCAAAAAGAAATGGCAAGAAAAATCCGTTTTACATTTTATACTAAATTTATACATATAGACTAGGATTCATTATAATTTATTTGAATTATAAATGTATAATAGACATAGAAATTCAATATTAAACATCCTCTTGTGTCTTGTGTGTTCAGAAAGCCCCTAAACCAGAAGGTGGCATTGTCTTAACTATATTGCATACTCCACTGCCTAAATAGTAGTAAATTATAAGCGCTACTTAATACTAATATCAGGTTAGTTATTGATAAAATATATCAATAGCTATTGATAAATATATTGATAAAAATAAGTTACAATGTATACTATTTACCCAACCACATCTTCACATTATCACTTATCGTCAATCACATTATGAACCCTTATTTTTAAATTTATTGATTTCTTGCGACATATTCTGCCTTGTGCATATTACCTGATTTTAATTTAGATTCTGGAATCATCATGTATAACCAAGTTTTTTTTGTGGACCTCCATTTTAGGAAAGGATGGATTAAACATATCCCCTAACTGTTAATAATTCTTGTTTGTATAATATTCATTATTTTAAGGCTTTTTGGCTTTTGATGTGTTTTAAATTAAATTTTGTTGTTGATTTTATAAGAAATTCAACCGTTATTTTGCAAAGTTGAAATAAAACATTGCTTTATTTTGTTATAATTGTTACAATTTTTTATTATATTTTTATATTTGACCAATGACTATTAGTCAAGACACTATGTACTTTTACCGTGCGCTAAATCTGTTACCTCAGATTTTTAGCTTAGTTGTTTAGGATGTTGGCCTGATTATTTACCCAGTTTTTCGCACTCGGGTGATAAACGCATCATTGACAAAATTTAGAAAAACTTTTAAAGATTTAGTAGTCTTTTACTTTTTGGCAATTTTTACGAAAAAGAACTGGTTTCACGAAAAAGGCGTTCAAAGCATTATTGTAGCCAACTGCAATTAATACCCTACTACAGCTTGAGACAAAAAAAAATCATCGTTTTAGACCTGAAAGTTTTTTATTTATCTCAGTTTAAACATCAGCAATGTTTCACGTTTGAGGGAAAACCCGTCTCTTACAGATTCTCTAAGGCATCAGTGGGGGTGATAGCGTGATTTTAGCGATTTTAAATCAAAGAATATGCTATTACGGTAGCAGCCGTGGTCCGAAATAGTCCCGAAACCATGACAAACTTTCATGTACAAGTCTCTAGCTATAAAAAACACTGTTTATCCAATTTAGTTTACCTTCTGTATACATATACAAACATTTGCAATAATGACTTATACAGAGTAGGGCCTAATAAAAAGTTGCATAATGGCTCAATTACTTTTAAACTAATTTTGTTTAAGTAATTTAAACATTGTACATATATAAGCCATTCAAATCTACTCTTTAGGGTATTCGTTAGATTTTACCTCTTCAGGATGCCCTTTCTAGGGTCTTATAGAGAGTATGATGAAAAGCTTAAAAAAGCATAGGTGAATATGTACATCAAATTAAAGGTCTTCTTAAAGTAGAGAACAGTCCAGGAAACCCGGTCTCAAAAATACGATCGAGTCGAGAATGGCAGGCGACCAAACTCTAAATTAAAACCATATTGTCGAAAAAATCAATAATGCACGATACACTAGACCTTTGGAGATTGGGTTAATTGCTCAGAGTAGAAATTCATTAATTATGATGAATCATATGAAGTGGGGAAATGCAATTTCCTTGACGACTTCCATTAGGGACGCCCCCCTACTATTAAATTAAGAGTCTGCACTACCTACGCCATTTCAGTATTTTGTCGCATAAGAACAATGTTTAATTTGAAACATTAGCGTTAATTTGATTTTCGTCTGAAAATTACAAACTTGATGTCATTTTGAATGTTACCATGTGTCCTTCATTTGAAGTGATAGAAAATTAATTAAACAAATTATCCACTCGAATAACAAATAAAAAACAATGCATATTAACACCATTTTTAAACCATGTTAAAACATTTTTGTTAGGTTTATTGAAAAATTTATCCACGTTATATGAACCGCCACACCATTATGGTGAACATAGTCAAGTTTCATGCTGCCAATCCGATGCAAGATTATCGAAATTACGTGTTTCAGAGACACATATAATTAACGTTGTTCGTATGGGACTCAAAATCAAGATGGCGGAGGTACTGCAGACTCTTAAGTATTGACAACAATGTGACTGGACTATACTATAATGCATTTTTATTACGTTTTTTAAAACAAATACGAACTTACTTTAAAGTTATTCACACTATTGACAGCCGTTGCTATAATAGATTCGTCCAGGGTTATAAATTATGGTGCCACCAACAATGGAGGGACAGATTCATCAGGAGCCACAGATGGCGAGATATGTCATGTTGGCCGCTTGTCACTAATGTGAGGCTCTGCGTATGGCAGATGTGTCATGTTCCCTGCTTATCACTAATGCTCAGCTCCGCGCCTGTTCTGTGACCGGAGAGAGGTGCGATCCCGAGCGTTGTGTAACAGGTCACCCATAGTGCCCGCAGCTATGGCTGATATATCTGCCCTTTGAACTACTCCGCCGAAGCGGAATTCGTCTGCATAATTTATTTGAAAGCCTCTTTATCGCTTGCTTGTGGGCTATATTTTTTGCTAAACGCAGTTAATGCGATCTCTTGTAACTTGTTATTTAGGACAGGAGTTATCTCTGATCTTTTCTTGAAGGTATCGTTTTGATGGTCAGTTCAATACTGAATGTTAAGTTGCAGTATTAACCTAAGTTCACTAAACCTAAAACATTATATAGAGTTATTTGAATAGGAAATAAAATTATTAACTTAGATTAAATTTAGTAAGATACTATAACTACGGCATTGCGTTATCAAAATCAATTATGTAGGCTAACTGTTCTAAGTTAGTATTTTCCTTCTCTATTTTGTTAATTAAAACCACTTAATTAAACCCTCTCTGTTACAATCATTGGGTAGTATTTTTTTATTTCGAACATCGTTACCAAACTAAAAATTATAATCTTAAGAGCAATTGAGAAAAAGTACCCGAATAGGGATTAAAATGTACTATTAGTAACTGCTAAAAAATGTCACAATAAAAAAATGTCGTTTATTTATTTATATATTTTTACTTTATATTTAATATTTATTGTTACTTTACTTCGTTTTCAAAAGTTCTGTACAAATTCTTAGTTTAACAATTATCCTAACGAAATATATTTGGCAATTGAGGTGCTTGAAAATTTTTGTTTACTAAATTTCAGTGTAACCGACCGTTAAAGTCTCCCAGCCTAGCTGTGGACGACCCATCAGTTTGTGGTTCTGCGAGGCTATACTTAGATGATAAAGACACTGACTCTCTGTATGTTTATTTTTCCCCCCTTTGGATGTCAGTAAGACTTAAAAAAAAACTACATTTTGTCATTTCTGGTGTTAAAAAGTAAATTCATTTCAGAGGTTAAAGATTTTTGTTATCTTACAAGTGACAAGTAACAAGAGTAAAACTTTAAAAAAATTCAAACATTAAGATAATACGCGAAGGGTTTATTTTATTTAAAATTTGCTTCCAAAATTCAATATCACAAAAAAAATTATCAATTAATTTTTTTTTAATCATCGAGAGTCTATTTGTATTTGATTGGTCCTTGTTTTTGATTTTTCTTAATGGTTGTTACAATGGTAAGATTTATGCTTTTGCTAATGACATTGGATTTTTTATGCAAATAAAAGAGTTCATAGGTACATTATGGGAAGAAATAGGCAATGATCTCTGTGTTTTGCGAAAGTGGTGTAATACTTATAAAATGAAGGTAAACGTCAGAAAAACTAAATATATTAATTTTGATCACAGAGGTTTTGATTTCCAATTCCCTCGGGTTTATCAAGAATCTAATAGTGTAGTAAGGAACTGCAATTACTGTCCAACAATTGAAAAAGTAGGAAATTATAAGTAGGGCCTACTTAGGTCTCGGTTTAGATGAAAAATTAGAATTAAAATAATTAGAAGATTAAATTGGGAAATGCACGGAAATGCACTTCAAAATGTTTTGAACAGCTTTGTTGGAAAATTTTATTTTTAAGAAATTTTTGTGATACAAATTTTACTTAAGAAACTAGCTTATGTAAAGACCAGCATTTTACCATAGTTACCATAATTAATATTATAATAATTAATCCGGGCTCACTTTGATCAAGTAGCAATATCACCTTAGCGGACCGTATTGACATATTGATTCATCAGAGCCCCTTTCTTTATTAGCGAATTTCCCTATAGGGAATACGCTATTACGGTAGTAGGCCTAGCCATGGTAAGACCTAAGCCCGGGACCACTTTACTTTTTCATTTTGAGGTCCCCAGAAGCCAAAAACACCATTCGTTCATTTTCATATATATATTCTAAATATATATATATTAAAATATATATATATATATATATATATATATGTGTGTGTGTGTGTGTGTGTGTGTGTGTGTGTGTGTGTCCGTTATTCTGATAACTTTTGAAGGGGACTTCCGATTTTGATGAAATTTGGTATGAAGGTGTAAGACCAGATCTATTTTCATGAGTTCGCGAACCAGCATTATCGGGTTATGGGAACGGGATTTTATGGGGTTTCAAAGGGGTCAAAATTGGGTTTTTGGCATTTTTGGACCTCAATTTTCAAAATTCGTGAAATTTAACTAAAACCATTCAAAAGAGCTTAAAATAACAAACAATTTAGTATTTTGAATTTTTAACTTAGCTTAAATGGTTACGGAGAAAATCAAAAAATGTGTTTTCCATGTTATTCTTATGGGAAATCAAGAAAACCCTATATCTTACCTATTTATTGACATAACTTAATCAAATTTGGTATGTACATTATCTAGATAGGGTTTAACTCATACTTGCTCACAAAACCCATATGGCGGCAAACCTACATACTCAGCCCCATGGGGTTTATGGGGAAAATAAAAATTGTCAGAGCTTGATATAATTTTGTGTTTACATTATTCACCAATCATTGATAAACTTAGATTTTCTAACCACACCCCATGGCAGAAAACCTACATACTCGATGCTATGGTGTTTTTAAGGGGAAAGTAAATAATCTGAAATTCCATTGGAAATTCGCTGAGTACGCAGGTCTGCTGCGACGGGGGTATTTTAAAGCCTCACAGAGAGCTCGGTGGGCACTCTGAGCCAAATGGGCATTGCTGGCCCGATCGCTTCCGCCGGAACGCCTACGTGCTTCGCAGCCGGCCAAATAAAGACCTCAGTGGGCAATAAGATGACTAGCCATTGCCGTTACACAATGTTGACCAGTCATTCATGCTTTGCCCAATCGCTGTTTGGGGAAAGTGATAAAACGGCGCGTACTAAGACGCTTCCTGCAACCATCATTCTTGCCTCCCTCGAAGGTGCATATTAGAAAAGACGGTTGCGAGACTCGGAGTACAATTAAGGCCCGATTCCACAGAGTTAGATAATTCCAATCAAACGTCTAAAATTACATTCACAATCCTCATTCTCTCCTTTCACCAAAAGAAATACATCTAGGTGTTTTGTTTATTGCCCGTGACGAAGTTGTGAGAAATCAAATAGGACTTGCTTGTTAAAAGCAATGAATATGGCAGTTAAAATAATTTAACTCTATTGCTTATCACTATATTGTTTCAAAATGTTTGAAAGGGGCTTTGTGTCTTAAAATTTTTTTAAAGACTTGACATAAGGTTTTGCTAAGACACATGTTTTACGCTGTAACATGGAGAAAACAGGTAATTTAACGACGGATAATCAATAATTAGCACACATAACTCTTATTAAAAAAGAAATTAAAAAAAAAACAAGCTCTTGGATGAATTTTAAACTAAAACTGGAAGTTTCAAATGAAATATCAGTTAAAGAAACCTAGAATGAATGGCTGACCTTACAAGATCAATACGGATCAGAATCTGGATCGTAAAAAATATTGTCAGTATTTTTTACTGGGCTTGAACTTCACAGTCAATATGGGTCATACATCAGTAGTTAACTTTACACCCTCAATCCGTATTGTGATCCAGGATCACGGTCCAAATATTGCGATGCGTATTGAGCGTGTAAGATCCACCAATGCTCTTGTGTTAATTTCATAACTGATGGTTGTGTACATAATCAAAGTCAAATTATTCAGTATTTTCATTGAATCCACTTAAAAGATTATTGACAAATTAATCAAATTTTCATACACATTGCAAAGTGATGCCACTCAAGTAGCCTACGACGGTAAATTCCAGGTAGAGGGACCCAGACACGTTGCTTTGCAGTCCAAGACTAACAACCACTTGACTGCGTCTAAACCGCACAATTTTCCTATATTACAATAATCAAGAGGCACCATTTACCTCACCGCGGGTTGTTTGCCTTCTTTAGTTTGTTCTTGCGGTACATTCTCACTTGCGTTTTCCTTCAGTTGATTTGTTCCCTTGTAATGTATTTACACAAACTAGTCATGTGTTTCGGTCCCAATTTTTCACAAAGTGTAATTAGAGTACCTGTGTAAGAGTTATGTAAATTATTGATTTGGACAGAAATTCATAACATTAAAATCATTATGTGTGTAATAAAATAGAGTAAAATCTATAACTAAAACTATGTAAACGTTATGGGTCAACCCTTGTAGCCTCTGGGTCTTGTCATCATTATTTAGATTGACCTTCACCCGCCTGTAAAATTACTTTCGTTTTAGTCTATATGTAGTATTTGAAAATACACAAGTCTTTCAATGAGAAGTTCATAAAGTCTTAAAACGTTTTTTGGAGAAATTAATCCAAGTTTGAATAAGAAAATAACACCTTACAATTTGAATATATGTCTTTACTAGTGTTTCCAAACACACTTCTGTAGATTCCCGAACGCAATTACAAATCCAGGCCGGATTCGCCGGCTGTCGGCGCCGAGGTGTTTACTGGCTATCCAGGCCGTGCAGAACGGAGCCAGTAGACCGTGGTGATGTGCAACAGCCAATCTCTGGCCATCAGCGGCAATTGAGATATCGACCGTAATGGGGCAAGTGACATTACGGCTGAGTGGCGGTCTGGCGGCGAGTCCCACAACCGCAACGCCACAATGAATACCGATAATTCCACCGGGTGTTTATAAAAGAACTCAGGGGTTTTAAAAATGCATATGTTATATTAAGTTATCCATGGCAAAATTTAGTTAATTACTCTCAAACGAGTAGCTCATAAAGTTTTACTCAAACCAATTTTTTTTTTTCAAAATTTGGGAGCACTGCAGTTTTTGAAAATACGTAGGTGAGGTCAATGCCATATTCCAAAAGGCTCAATTGCTACACATGCTCTAAATTGATTTTATGTTTGAAAAATTTGTACTTTGGTCTCTAGAAGCACAAATAATTATTTCCACTTGGAAAATCTCACAACTTTGTTTTATATTCCACATGCATCTTCAGTAAGTATTTGAACTATTAGCAATAACATTTGATGGACATTTGCCAGATGTGAGCATGAGGGCCGACCACAGGAATGCACGCACAATCAGGAGGCATTCACACCAGACTAACTTTCTGGCAATTAGTCTGTCTGTGAGCGTTTCACTGGCCTCTACTTAGCCATGTTTTGCATTTCAAAACTGTTTTGTTACAGTAAACCACCACTAAAACCAGAATAGACCCACTACAAAGACACTTGTGGAGTTACGAGTAGTAACAGAAAAAGTGCTGCAAACCTAGCGGTTAATTTGAACTGAAATGGTTTTACAATTTGAATTCGGAAGTAGGAAGTAGCTGCTGCATTTCTATTCTTCTCTTCGCAGCATTTGCAATAATCATAAAATTCAAACACATCTACTGCACTCACTTAATGACAAACATAAAAAAAATTTAAAATATAAAAAAACCATTAAAATTATTTGAAGAAAACTTTCGTGAAATTAACAAACCAATACGAAAAAATATTGTTATTTACATTTTTTCATATTTTTATTATTTTTTGTGACGTAAGTTCCTTAAAATATTGTATATAAAAAGTAAAAAAAAACTCTAATAATTATTTAACTACTATCATTTACTTAAAATAAATTTTGCAGCGTTCAGTATATCATGAACTTGAGTTATGAACCAATATTATGAACACTGAATCATTTACTATGGATATTTATTTTTTATGTATTTAACTCGAAGATTTTTTTTTATGTGTCGGAATTAATACGTATAAGTACAGAGTAAATAAAATGATTCATACTTTTAATGTAGTGCATTATTTCTGTTTAAATTTTCTGCTTTCACATTTTTGTACCTAACCAAGTTAATTAATTCGTAGAACCAAATTTTATTTACAATTTTATTTTTCGAACATTTTAAAATAACCACAATGTAGAGTATACTAAATTTAATCCCAACATTATGTAGGGTTTTGTAAATCAAGCAATTTCCATTTAGTTATAAGAATTTTTTTAACCAGTGACACTTTTATTCTGTTAATCAATATGTAGAAAAATGTCCACTAAACTATTTGAAACTCTTGTCAGACCATGTTGTCGCCTACATTTAATCGATTATAAATACTCTTCAAATTAATTTAAATTTAACCAGCATGAAAACTACTCCTTATTTAGTTGTGCTTCTTTAAATACATTGGTAAAGAATATACAAAACAGAGTATGCATAAAAATAAGAGAGTAATAAATAATTTAAGAATAAAAAATTTAAACAAGTTACAAGAGCTTTTTAATAAATTGATATATGGATAATTAGTGATTACCAGATTCATGAACAGTTGTAAAATAGTATAAGCCGTTACTACAAATTATTAGCCTAGAAACATTTGCTATTTTCTTTAGCATACAGTAGCATAAATAAAAAAGTGTTAAACTGTATCCATCTTTTAAAAATACTTTTCTCATTTGGTAAAAAATGTGTAAGTGTATATAATAGCTTTGCACTTAACTTGATGCAACACATCAAACATTTATTAAAATAAATGTTTAAACATTAAACATTTGCAAAAAATAAGCAAAAATCAACCATTTATTCTTAATGTCGTATGTATCCAATCTTTTATTCTCTGGGTGCAAAATTGTTACACAAGTTAACTCCCACTCTATCTTGAAACGAGTTGTACGATTTCAACGTTTATGCAAAAGGAATAGAATATTACCCAAATGATAAGGACGTCCAAGATGTTGGGCGTACGATAAAAAGCAATGGTTTCACATATTGTGCCCACGCCGCTAGAGGTTGCCGTCTTGATCTTATCTTTATATTCCGGCGTATTGAGCAAAGTTAATTTTGCAACTTTCTATTGGAGGAACCAGAGAAGGATTGGAAATACTAAATAGTTTTTTTTTCCAAATGGAATATAGTTTCAAATGTAGCATTTGCGGGTAGCTTTCAATAAAAGCTTAAAAACTTCAAAATTTACCTTTCATCTTAATAAACATTCCACACATTTTGTTATATTTTTAGGTTTTAAAGCTAACCTTCGAATATGATGGTTGCCGGTTCAATCTTGAGAAAATTTAGAAGCTTTTAGATTTTTTGAAACTAGTTCCCGCTGTTTTCGATCATTAAGCTAGTAATTTCTGACCCTAACAAATAAATCAGCTGGTCTTTGTCAGATACAAAACTACTTAATCTGATCCATCACACTCATCACAGCCATTACTCAGTCACATTCACCTTCAAATACTGGATACAAAGTTTATTATTGTTGAAGTAATGTAGGTACATGTAATAATGTATTTCAAACGTATGAATGAATGTAACTTAATCCTAGTTAAGAAATGTCCACATTATTATACCCTAAAACTGTTATTATTAAGACATTTAAAACTGCACTATGTGTATAGTACGTTATATCTGCACACTACAGTATTACAGTATAAGTAATTTTACATTTCCAATTCAATTATTATTACAACCGAATATTGAGGAAACAATCACATTCAAACAACGATATGGAGTGTTTGTTAAGATGAAAGGTAAATTTTGAAGTTTTTAAGCTTTTATTGTAAAACAAAATATTCATATCATTGACTTCAATATAATACTCAAACCTACATATAATCAAATGCCACGAATAGACATTATATTTATAAGTCAAAACAGAGTTTGAATTATTAACTAAAATAGTCCCTTAGAAACAGTAGTTTTATGTATTTTTGATTATTGGAGTGTTTATGTTGTTTTATTTTTTATATTTTTTTTTATTATTGATTAATTTCTACTTAAGTCTTGCAGATTCGTGAAGGATATTAATTTTATGAAACCACTTGGCTTATTAGGATTTTAAATTAAGTCTTAGTGTTTTCTTTTCTGTGTGACAAACATTGCTCTTTAAGAACACTTTTCTTCTCTTTATTTTTATCTGTTCTAGTAGAATACATTTCTAAGCACAATACTAGTACAAACACCCACTATCGTGTATATACTTTGATCAGAAATTGACTATTCCAAGAGAACACTTGCTGTCGATAGGGTATTGGGAAACTGTTGAATATTGCATAAAATGTCTGATTTCAAAACCTGTCAGTGCAAATCACCTTAACTTCTCTTATAAAAATTCCAGTGTTGAGAAAAGTCGAACCTCTCACTGAATAGATTATCGGTGTCGAGGCTTGAACCCACGACCGCAACGCAACCGGTCACACGGGGAGAAGGGTGAACACCTTTTTTGTGGAATACCTAAAGAGATTTGTGCGGAATACCTAAAGAGAGAAACCAGGAGACGAATGGATTCTTCTTCTTTTAACTACAGTTAAATATGTGTATAAAAAATTGCCACTTTGAATAAGAAAAGTATAGGTTTAATGTAATAAGATATTGCCTAATTAATGTTTAAATAACTTCTTGATTAAGCATTATACGTGCTGGTACTGATGATGACCGGTGTAACTGGTCGAAATCGATTGCCATTATAAGATCTTTTATATATATTTACCGTCTTGTAAACAATTACAGTATAAGTGTAAATATATCGAGTAGTGTTGGAAGACTTTTTATTATTTCAACCTGAATAATTAATGTTTAAGATAATATTTTAAATAGATATTGAAAATTTGTTTATTTGTTTGAAGAAACACCAAAACATGGGAAATTTCACTATTTTAGAACAAAACACATAACATTTAATCCAATTTATGAAGATATGTATTTCTATGGGTTACAGAACATATAAAGTTTATATATTTGTTAAATTGTAAAGAAATACGTTATTGCAAACCATATAATTAACAGTAATCTGTATTAAGTTTTTATCGTATATAAAGCAAAATATAAACCTGAAAAATTCCACTATTTAGGACTAATACCAATAAAATTTAATCCAAACGATAAAAAATATGTATTTTTACCGTCTCTCGTGTTCGTAAAAAAATTAAGTTATTTTAAGTCATACCAATAGTTATTTTAAGTCATAGTTTTTAGTTTGTACAAAGCGAAATATAGATCTAAAAATAAGTACTGTAGTAATCAAGATAAATTAGCGCTGACATTATCTTACAATACATTCTAGTACTAATACTAGGTAAGTTTATACTGTTATGAAGGTATAAAAAGTAAACGAACAGTAATGTTAAGCAGACCTTTTGAAACAACTGTGAAGAGGTATAGTTGGTTGTTTGTGGAAATTTAATAGCTTTATTACCATGACACTATATAAAAACTGAATTAAAACCAACGAGCAAGGCTCGGTTAACCTGGTACAAAAAAAAAATAAACCTATGAAAAAATCCTAAGATACAAACTGTTAAACCGGTATTCGGAATAACCATTTCTTGATAACTCTCTCTACCTTAGACGAAAATCGTCTTGTAACTTTTTTACAATACTTTAACAAAAAACCAATTCAATTCGGTTTCACTGGTTAGCAAAAAAAAAAAAAAAAAAAAAAAAACATGTATGTATTTAATGTCATTAAATAATGAAGCAACCCCTCTCAATTTTATCTTTAATTTAATTCACCATATGTTTTAAATATCTATGTTTGGCTCTTCGAACTATTTGCTTACCTCCACAATGTAAATGGACTGAATAGTAAATTTGGAACAATTTTAAAATACAAACATTCTTCGACCTCAAACTGCAGCTGTAACTTTACTCATTTCATATATATTTATATATATATATATATATATATATATATATATATATATATATATATATATATATATATATATATTCTTTGTTATTTCGTTACCAAAATAGCAACCCATAAGACCAATGTTAAAAAATACGATTTTTAAGCTTAAATATAGACCAAATTCGATTTTTCCTGGGATTGAGGCTGTTTCTAAACTTATTTTTGGGCCAAAGCACTCTTAAATGCAAAGTTTAAACAAAATCTAACCGCTAGATTTCGAAATTGTGGAACACACATCCCTTCAGACATTGCTCTTATTATAGTATAGGATTAATAATGTTAATATTGCCAATCTTCTTTCTAATACAACAGACGATAGTAGGCCTACCTCGCGGATGTGACTGACCAAACAAGTTGTTGTACTCAGATGTTTTAATAGAAAATGTAGTTCTTGTGTAAATTGAAAGTTATGCCAATTCGCAAATTAAAGTGTATACAGATTTCATGTAGAAACACATTTAAATACTTTAATACATTGTTACAAAACAAAATAAGGATGTCTATCTTTCCCAGCCGTACTCTGCCTGTAAAAGCAACCAACCTGCAAAACGTCTAGAACAAAACTAGATAATCTCCGAGTTCAGAGAATGTTACAGAGTCGAATTTCTTCCCGTTTCCACAAAATGAACAGGTTAACTACTAGAATAGAACTACTGTATGAAAATAGTAAAGTGAACAAACCAGCTTCTGGTCGCTAGAAGTTAGTTACATAAGGTCGCGGTGGGGTCGCTGCGCTGCACTCGCTGTTTTTGCCGGGAATGTTACCCAAGCAATTACAAGTCTAGCGATCCAAGCGAACACTGTTATTATTACTTCTGGAGAAAGCAAAATTGCCTGGCTTTGGATTTTACATTCTGTGTATAATTTAATTCACGCCACGGTCAAAAGTTTAATTAATTAATTGGTATGGCAAAGAAAGCTTGAATGGCTTGAAATATTGTAATTAATTCTTTGGAATTAGAGGGTGTACAAGGTTCCATCTTGGGTGCGGCATATTTCGTGATGACGATTTCAATAACGTATATTTCATAACCTCTCACTCCTCAATTGCCTAATTATTCTTGCTTGTTTATTTAGTTACAATATACTGTTTAATTTGTAATGATTGGAAAAGTTTCACACCTTTCACTACATTCTTTTTTAATTTCCGTTTTTTAGAAACCTTAAACGTTCTAAAATATAAAATCTATAATAATTCAAGGGTTGAACAATGAACTAAATAATGTGGAATGTTTAAAAACTATGGTTTAAATCCAAAATAAAGTCATGAGGGAGTGAGAAAGTATTTGACAGAATTGCACTTACTCTGAAAGAAACACCAAAATCTGCAATAGTTTATCACTCTATTAACCCACTGCCTCCAGCAAGTTTTATTTCGCAATAGTTTATTATTATTTTTTATTTTTTTTTTAGTATGCTTTGCTTCTTGATCTTCGCTACGGTATCGTCATGATATCACGGTATGATTAGTGGAACTTTATGTAAGAAGGCGTTTATTTTATACTTTAGATACTTTACTTGAAGCACCAACACTTTCTGTGGTGCGTAATGTAAGGTAAGTGTGACTGTAGGGTGAGTGTGATAATTATGATGGATCAGATAGGCTACATTACAGCAGATATATTTTGCCAAAATAAATATTTAACTTGGAGTACACATGGTATAAAATTTCTGCTTTTTTCCTCTAGCAATTACTTCTTCTTCTTAGCTTAAGCCAGTTTGAAAGTTGGTCGGCCACCGAACCCGTGTCGGCGACAGGAAGGAGAGACTGAGGTTATGTT
This sequence comes from Neoaliturus tenellus, assembly GCA_030545055.2. Lineage (NCBI taxonomy): Eukaryota > Metazoa > Arthropoda > Insecta > Hemiptera > Cicadellidae > Neoaliturus > Neoaliturus tenellus. Next base: position 152,450,253 of record CM061533.1, on the reverse strand, counting down.
AGGTTGGCGTGAACACCCATCATTAGGGTGTTTGCGTGCAGCGCGGTGTGAATCTACAGTTCCAGCCTCCCTTTCGGTTATTGTCCTAGTCACCGTGCATTCTGTTTGTTTATGGCTTTCCTGTCAAGTCTTAACTAGTGAACAACATACCATGATACAATTATTACAAGGCTGTTGCGATGCAGATTAAATAACAAGCTATATCATTAGTAAGTTTGGATTATTGAGATTAAGTGAATGTTATATTGGAAAGAAATGCTCGTTTAAAACTTAGAGTAAATTATGTGCAATACTTTAATTATTAAATTAACCAATTGTTATAATCTCTATTATCTATCAACTAGTTTGTAAATACACTCTAAGAAACACTTTTACCAAGCTTGTAAAATATTAAATTTGTACCAAAATTTAAATTTAGTAACTTTCTATTACATAATACAATATGTGTAGAGGGTATTTTTACCATCTTACTTGAAAAATTAAGTTTTTAAATAAACAAATATTACATAATACCAGCTCGCTTATAAAATTATGTACTTAGTACCTAAATTTGTCTCAACTCAATCGAAAATTAAATCTCAACTGGTGTTACAGAGTGCTAAAAAACCGAGTACTTTGTATCACCGAGTGAAATTGCAGCTCAGGTGGCAACTATGCGACTTGATTGGCAAAAACATAGTTGGAAGTAGGCCTACGTATTGTATAGAAGAAGTAATGAAAAATAATAAAATCTATCTATTTAGACCATGAAGCTTGGCTGCAACCTAATGTAAAGATCCGTCCGTATTGAGAAAAAACACCCAATAAAGATGCATTATCTAACAAACTATCAAACGCAACTTCGTACACAAATTAGAGCCGGTTAAAACGTTTATACGGTTAGATTTTAATACCCGGATGGCCCGAAGATAATTTTAGTAATAATCTTCTTAAGGTAGTGACCGGTTCTTCTCTTTAAATAACAGACTGAATGTTCCAAGATACGAAAGTGAAAGTAGTCTCAGCCACCGTTCCGTTCTCGGTGGCTGTAAAGATACTGTTGGATTCGGTTCTTTGTAATAATGGAATCGTAGGAAGTAATATGGAAATTTACTGCAGATTGATATTATTCCTTGTGATTTCACTCCAATAAAGTGTAAGCTTTGTATGACTTTGTTTTGGATCAAACCTTAGGATCGACTTTAAAGGTTGAATTTATGATACAGATTCAACGAATTGAGGTTTTCTTTACCTTCTCTATCATGTGGCATTTATGATTCATACTTTTATTTTCTAAGCTGACAATACAATTTAATGTAAAACTTATAAACGGTTTAGGTATAATAACATGGGTTTTCTTTATGTACTGATTTATGGTTATTTTGTTGAACGGATTTGTCATATTTGAAGTTTTCCGTAATTAAAATAGCAAACTACGGAATTACATTCCTTTTCCTAACTAATTAAGTTACTCTCATTCAAAATATATATTGTTGAATAGTATTGAATAGTCTTGAATAGTAACATGTTCTTAATTTCCCTATCTATTTCATTTGAGTATTTAGGAGCATTAGTAGACAATGAAAACGAATAGTCCAGTAAATTTGTATTCAAAAACACTATTAGCAGGAAAGTTGTGGGGCGATTTTTTCCATTTATAATGTATTTTTGGGGTGCTGAATCCGAATCTAAGGTTTGGTAATAAAGTTTGCTGACGAAAAATTAACAAAAATGAGAAAAATAAAAAACATTTGTAATTTTTAGACGTTTTTGGCCTACAACTCAGAAATTATCAGTTTTTCGCAAATAGCATGTATTGTTAAAATTAAAGTACACAAAATTTGCTACAAAATGGACCCCTTATGTATTATACTCCGATGGACCGTTTAGGCACATGAGATATTTAAATTTTTTGTTACTTAGTATAACAATAATCGTATGGCTTTTAGTGATAAGGTCAGCAATTAACTAAGAGTTTTCTTGCCTGAAAGGCCAATATTTTTTTATACAGGTTTGCTGCAATGGGGTGTTTTTCAAAATGTGAGTTAGTCAATAGTTGGTGAAAGTAAACATAAATTGTATCAAGATCTAGCACGTTCTACTTTTCTTCTAAATCCCATGGGGGTGAGTATGTAGGTTTTCCACAATATGGGTTTTGTAAACAAGTATAAGCTAACCCCTATCTAGATAATTTACATTCCAAATTTAATTAAGTTATGTCAATAAATAAGCAATTCATTTGCTTGATTTCCCATAAGAATAATAACAATGGAAACGCAATTTTGGATTCAGTTAGCTAAGTAAAAAATTAAAAATACAAAATTGTTTCTTTTTGGAGCTCTTTTAGTGATGTTAGTTAAAATTTATGAATTTAAAAATTGAGGTCGAAAATGGCAAAAACCAATTTTGACCCTTTTAAAACCCCATGAAACCCTGTTAACATAATCCGATCATTATGGTTTTCAAATTCATAAAACTAGACCTGGTTTTACATTTTTATACAAAATTTCATCAAAATTAGATATCCTGGACTTATTTCTATAATGGTTACTAACGTAATAGTACATTACCTGTAGGGGAATTCGCCAAAAATACGCCAAGTTTTAATTATCTCTGCAGCGTAAACGGTTCATCGAAGGATAATACATAAGGGAGCCATTTTTTTTTTTTTGCAAATTATTGTGTACATACTGTACTTTTATTTTTTTTAATACAAGCTATTTACGAAAAGTTTATAATTGCTGAGTTATAGGCCAAAAACGACAAATACTACAATTTTTAAATTTTTGTCATTTTTCAATGTTAAGTCAGGAAATTTGGTTAGCAAACCTCAGATTCGGATTCAGCACCCCAAAATATATGAAAACTTGAATCAAAACTACCCCACAACTTCCTGAGTACAAACATCAAATAACTGAATTATAATATAATGTACTAAAAACAAATGAGAAAGTTTTGTCGTGCCTAGGTCCTTGTGCTTAGGTAGATATACAATAGGTACAAATTTATTACTACAGTATATCATTTCGATTAATAGAGGATCCATTTAATAAATATCAAGATACAAAAGTTATTGCACAATTGCTTACTATATTTCCTTCGTTGTCAAACAAAATCCAAAGTCTTCTTAAAGAAATTCACCTGTACCGTACTTAAAATTGTCTGGTAACCGAAATAAATATTTAATGTGATTGGAGTTCTCTCTAGATAGTTTCACTATGTACTACTTAATACATTTATCTTTAATACCGTTATTGAAATGGCGAACTAAATAAATAGGTAGTTTAAGCTAAGTATGAATGGGAGATGAGTGTAGGATGATTGTGGCGCGATCTGGTACTGTAGTCCTGTTACTGACTAAGACCGACATTCTCCTTAGACATGACTGTTAATTAATAGCCCAACAGATAATAGTACCTAGAGACCTACAGTTTAACGGTAGGTATCTATGGTAATTATGAGTATGATCTTTATGGATGAACTAGTATTGATCCCCACTATATTAATCCCCGGACGTTAATCCCCACTAGGGAGTATCGCATCCACAAGCCATCGCTCATAACTATCCACAGTTTGTGACCTCCAAGTAGTTGGATTACAGGATGACGCCACCGTACAAATTTAGCTGCAAGTAAAACTGTTTATTTTTATTGTATTTATGGCATTCCCTTAATATAGTTTTTTTTCTTATTGCAATTGTTTCTTTGAAAGCAATTATTGAAATTAATTATTTAATTGCAGAACTCCTACTTTTTTACAGTACTCAAACTATGAGATTTCTTGACAGCTCCATCGAGCTTGGTGTATCGTTTTAATAGAAAATGAAGATGTCCAATCCAAGGGATGTCCAAGAAAGATTATCGGTAGGCATTTTCCACCATACTACCACCGTGCAGAGACCATAAAAAATAGTATCCACGATGTTTGAAAACGTGTCTTCCCATCTCATCCGTTCCCATTCTCCTCCAAACCCAAATCGGTGCCATCTCATCCGAATTCCTGAGTGACCCTTATAATCCCCTGCCTCTACCGCGGCGGCGAACAGCGGCGGCGAACCGCGGCGAAGCAACCCCGCCGCTCATATCCCCCTTCTCTCACCCCCCCCCCCCCCCAACCACCACTTTCCAACCACCGCACTCTCTCACTCACAGCCACGAATGACTATTAATTTCCTTAGACTGTTTGTTCGTCAAAGTATGCGTCAAATCTTCCTTTGGATTACATACGCACACCCATGAAATTTCAGTCAATACTATAAAATTAAGAACGGCTTTTAGCAAACAAAATTAAAATAATTCTAAGTGGTAAATGTGGTTGCTAAGCGCTGCAACAGTAATCTAGTGGATACGAATGGAAACGTAACAATAGACATATTTGTCTTTATTGTATAATGTAACCTAAAACTTAGAGCAATCCGATAGTGTGTAAATAAATAGGTCTAGAGCAATTTACCCGAATTTATGTAATTGTATAGTAACATACTGATTAAAAATTATGAATTTCAATGGTTTGGCAAAATGGAAGTAGAATTAACTTACCATATATAACAAATTGCGCAATTAGCGCATGGCACCGCTAGTCCATAATTTAAAATGAGAAATTTTCCAGTAGCCTATTAGAATAACAGTGGAATTGAATTGAGCATTTTAAACATGTAGGATAGCTGTAAATAAGTGTAGTTTTTTTTTTTTTTTTTCTTTTTTTTTTTATAATCACAATATTGAATTGGTCGACTATTGAATATCACAATATTTAATTAGGCGGTTCGCCGCCGCGGTAGAGGCAGGGGATTATAAGGGTCGATCAGGAATTCGGATGAGATGGCACCGATTTGGGTTTGGAAGAGAATGGGAACGGATGAGATGGGAGGTAACCTTTGAAAACTATTCTGAAGGTTATGAAAAGTTTTTCACACAAAACTTCAAAGTAGGCATTGAAGTGAAGTGATAAATCTCCCCAGAACCCGCCCCGCCGCGGCGCCGTAAACCTCTCGGGCTGTCACCAGAGGTGATTCGCTCCCCGGTCGATCGCGTCGCCGTCAGTGAAGTGGCGGAGTGCGTCAGTGAGGCGACACTACGCGTGAGGCCGACCCGTCAAGGGTCACCACTCTCTCCACAAACAAGATGAGTTCCGAGCTTTCCTGGTCCATTCTCCGGAGCCGGTCCAGTGATATAACCGGGGCCGACCCCTGGGCCCAGCAGTTGCGTGCGGGGCCCCGGGCGGTCACTAGCGCCAGCCCCCGAGCTCGGAGCACACGCCATGCAACCTCCGGTGGACGTGGACAATGGACTCGTGATGGGGTAAAGGCTCACTTATGGGGCTCTTATGGCAGTTACAGAGTAATGCGCAGTGGTTAGACCACGTTACTTAGGCGTCGGCTTGGGTTTGAACTGCGGCAACTGCCAATAGCGTTTTATGACGGGATTTTGCAGCATCTGGGTGGTCTGAAACCTTCAGTAAGCTTTGAGTGCGTGATTCTAAATTATTGGATGGATATGTTTCTCGTTTTAAGTCGGAGCAACGATGTCGTTGCACTGACATCGTTAAGTTACCTTATTCGTCTCTAATCCAAATAGTAGTGTTGAGCCCCCTGTTCAAACGTAGTTTTGCATCATGATTACGTAGATGCACATTTAAAAACATCAAGCCAATATGTATTTATATCTGTGTTCACAGTGCAAAACACTATAGTATTCATCGGAGATTACTTAAACCCCATTTTAGTCATAGCATGTTCGGTATATTCGTTTTAAAATTACTCAAATAAATCAAATACCTCAGTTTTTGTTTTTGTTTTTTTTTTTTACAAAATTATTATTGATTAGAAATAATTATATTAGCTCTACAATAAATAAACGAATTTATTAAATAATAATAAACTCTAGCTTAGAATTCATAATGGACAATTTTCCTTAAATCAGTAGTCATGTCACATTTTTCGTATTTGTTTCCTTCCCAAGAATATAAACACACTTAATCATGCTCGTAAGCTGTGGGAACCACTTTCTCCACATTAAATTTCGCCATTATATCCCTTCAACGGCCGTATTAGTGGGAGTTGAGCCAAATCGCTGCGGGCAATGCCTCATAAACTCCGTTTGTTGCTGAGACATGTCATGCAAATGTTTTATAACATATATCCAGACATCTGCTACGTCCACGTCTAATAATAAGAAACTACAATGTTATGTAACAAAAAGGAGACTTAGATTTTTGCCACTAACTCGTTTTAAAGGAAAATAAAACTACACTATTCTTGGATAATGCTTAAACTCTTAAAATGTGTAAAAACATACAAGAAACACAATTTTCAAATGCATTTATTCACTGGTCGATGTTAGACAGCAACAAGACTGGGGTTTGGACCTTTCCCCGTCAAACCGTAAAAAAATGCCGCTGGCGTAGAAACACCCAAAATAAAAAATAAAAGGTAATTCCTATAAGTTGAAGACTTACCAACGGTGATCTCCGAAAAAAAATTTTATATGTGAAAGTGATTTTACACTATAAATATTGTTCGTACATTTTTCAAAATAGTAACACATACAACATTAATTGATTAAACCGTTATTTTAAATTGTGTTGGTATTTATAATACGTTTTAAGTTGATTTACCCACATTAACTATGTTTCATAGTTCGTGAAATCAACCATTTTATATATATATTTCCTCAGAGTGAAACAATACCTTAGTATTTTTATAAAACCATGCCATTTTAAAGCTTTAGGACCACTAACGCCTTTACTAAATAGGAGGGGTGAGATTATAAGAAGAAAAATATCGTCAAAGCTTAAATATCTACGAATTGAGCTCTGTATACCAATTAGATTTTTTGTAAATACGAATAATAAAATTACTGTTATGAAATTAAAAGAAGGTCAATTTGTTCGTTTGTTTTGGTTGTTTATCTACCCATATCTAAAAAAAAAAATCCAAAGCCCTGGCTGACTAATTCAATCATTACTAATTATGCAAATTTACATTATTTTAATTTTCAACTAGTGGATTTTTTCATATAAGCTACTAGTTACATGTATTCAATTACACCCTTCGTTACTAAAAAGGCATTACACCCTAAAATACCATAAAGCTGGTATTTTCTTTGGCACAAACAGTTTTCTTAAGTACCTCTAAGTTACTATTTACTAAGTTACTAAGAGTGTCATAGTTGTTGGAAAGGTGATGCACGGAGACATCTCCTCCTCACAGTCACAGTATCGGTATCGTCTAGGAAAGTGAGCGTGTAGGGAAACAGTTTCTCCGACCATTGTACGCCGTGACTCGGCCCTCAGACGTCTGGTGTGGATGACTGGGCTGCTACTTACCGGATATCTCCTGCCAGCCGTCATTGCAGGAGCTACAGCCCGGTGCCTCCAAACACTATTTGATATAATTTATTTTAGTTATGATGGTTATTTGTTCTACATAACAAATTTTTACCACGATCAGTAATTTGTGTCGTTAAAAGTTGCTGTTTCACCTGCAATTAATAATCCTTTACTGTAAATATGAATAGGTTTGTAAATTGTAGGTTGTAAATATGAATAGGACTTACCACGGTTTATTATGACTAACATTTATGCCAACGAGGGTGTAAAATGATGAAAGCCTGCGATATTTTGGACTTTGGCCAAAGTGTGGCATAAGCAATGCAGAAGCCCTTCAATGGAATAGAGATCAACTCCTCTAAAGATGGCACACTCTGGACGCTGTGTGATAGGGTGTTTGAGGAAGCAGTTTTACTCTTCACCAAGGAGCTGGCTTTGGAAATTGGATGGTAGTCAAGTGAAGCAGGTGACTGAGCATGATTGCTGCTGGAAATTTTATTATACACTATATCTTTATAATGGCTCTCTAAACAGGGCTATGAGAGCCATTAGTGGTAACACTCATGGCAACCCCCGCCCCCTGGCTCCCAGTCCTGTGTAATATCGCTCCAACTGAAATCAGACGAAGGGATGCACTCATTAGGCATTATACTAAGATATTATCTGCTCCACATCTGCCCATCCATGATTACCTACCCCAGATGACGGGCCGATTGAGGTCCCGAAAACCACCACCCGGACAGCAACCCAGTTGACGGACTCAAACTTTTCCATCCATACCGACTGGACTGCCTCCTTGGAATTTTTCCTAGGTCGGAACTGCTTTCTGATACCCGACCTTACCAGTAGGTGGTATGGATCTTCTTCGGAATCAGTGGACTTCATTAAATCGATTCCGCACTGGAGTAGGAAGATGTAATTATTGGAAATACAAGTTGGGAATGGCAGATGATCAGTCATGTAGCTGTGGTGCGGAGTTTCAGACTATGACTCACATTGTCACCGAGTGCCCTTTGAGTGCTTTCCCGGAAGGGCTGATGGGACTGCATTGTGCAAGTGAAGCTGGGCTGCAGTGGCTTAGCGCCCTGGATTTAGCTTTATAAAGAGATTATAAATGTTTATTTTAGTTTAATTTAAATGTACTGACGCAGGTGCTTTGCACTGCAGAACATTTTTTATTTGTTTCATTATTATTTTAAGTTGGTAGCTGGCTATGATAGCCATACGGTATATATATATCTTTATAATATTTTTAACTATATGACCGGTTGGAGTGCAAACTATCCTCTCATTATGAGGAGGCTGCAACATACAGTATACTAGATTGTGAGAGCATCGGTGCTTATAGAGAGGCACTAACTGCTTGGCTATAAGAAACCAGGTCAATCTCTGGAATTGGGAGACTCTTTGGGACCTGTCAGTTCAAATAATAGCCATAGGACGATTAAGGAAGTAAGATTTACTTACGATATATTTATCGTTTTCCAACCAATAAACTTTTCACTGACACTTAAATTTAATATAGTTTTATTGGCCTAACTTCATTAAACGCTTGTCCTTAAAAGAAGTTTTTTTATTGTAATAGTTTAAAGTTAAGTGGCTTTAATTAATTTAAGACTGGACCCAGTTGCCATTGATTGTTTGCCTATTAATTAATGACCCTGTCTGAAGAATCAGCTGACCTTAGACAGTAACAAAGCTCTAAAATGCAAAACAACTATTCTATGCTCATCCTTCGTTCATATTCACATAAAAATACGTCATAGTATTGTAAGTGTCTTATGTTAAAAGTGATTATGTGGTTCAATCAAATATTAATTATAAATTGTACAATTCATGCCACTTGTTACAAAGTTTGAAGTCTAGGATTGTACCGTAGTGAAATTTATAAACAAAACAGATTCCTCACATAGTTAGCTATCCCGAAGTCAGAAATGCTCTGGTGGGCGATATTCCAAAGTCATCAGGAATTATTTTCAATTGTCTCATTTCAATAATGCAATTGCCTAAATATTAGTAACTAATATGAGTTTTTCATAAACAGGTTTTTATTTAGGGCCACCCATGACGTAGCCGGTTTATAGACTAATGCCAAAACCGTCGGGACACCGGGACTCGTCCCTGTACAGACGTGACATAACAACTGGCCTCTACAACAGACCTCTAACAATTATCCTGAAAGTCTCATTATCAGTAAATAGCTATCAATCGGACTTCCATCTAAGTCTGAATTCTTTTTAGAGAAATCAGACAAACTTTACCATAAGGAGGATCTTCTCTTCCATTTACATTCTTTTGCTTTTACGATTTACTTCCGGAGTATCTACAATACTAAGTAACTAATATTTTAGTTTTAAATAACCAATTTAAAACAAATTTTTAGACTGCTGTAAACGAAAGTTATAATGAACTGCCTGGATATTTAATTATTGAAATGAAATGGCATCACCATGTTTGCGGTTAACGCTCAACATCATGGTCACACCTCAAGTTTGGTAATATTAATTTCATTTTTTCTCCCTTGTTATTAGTATTTTATAAAATAATTTATTTATTAAGAAATTACATCTTTCTGCCATTGTAGATTGCATACATACAAATAATTCCATACAATTTAACTATACAAATGATTTCTTATAATTATTATTGAATGTTTCACTGCTGTTAGCGCAATTTCATTTAATTTTAATTTAGAAAGTTTGAATTTTTGCCAAAAATCTGTAAAAATTTTTGGTATTGTTCCTCTTGAACTTATTAATAAACCAACTACTTAAAAATTTTCAATTTTGTATTCGTTTTTGTAAAATCCAATTGTTGGGTGGTATATATTATGTTTTTCTAAATGTACCTCTTGAGGCATTTCTTCGTTTCCTTCAAATCTTACTGTGGGATCAATTATGTAGGCTTTATTTTCTTTTCTATTTATAACAATGATATCACTACGCCGAATTGAATTGTTGTCTGCAACACCTGTAACTTTTTCATAAACTTCATAAGATTTAGATCTAAATTCATCGGCTATAATTGTATAAGTTCTCTATTGTATTTATTTCATAATAATTCTTCAAGGTTTTCGTTAATGATTACATATTTTGTAATCAGATTTACTTTCTTATTTTATAAAAAAAAAATGTTAATGTTTTTGGAGGCTACATGGATAAGTCAGTAGTTGATAATTGTAGTAGTCAGACATTGAAATGTTTATATACTTATTTGGATTAAAGATATAAAATACTCAAAGGTTTTTCTGGATTTTCACATGTAAGGTAATTTCAAGTTGCAGGTCCATAACTATACTGCCAAGTAGTTCTATAAGGGACATAATACCTGAACACTGATAATATTTCATCGGACTGTATTCTAAAATACCGGGTTTAACAACGTTTCATTAATAATGTTGTCTACTTTGTTTTGCATTTAGTTTCGATTGTATGTTGTTACTACACAACTAAATTAAGCCATGTATGCATGACATGGCTATATGTCAATAACTAGTATGCCATGAACATTTCCGATTTTCATTGAACACCGTAATAGGATGGCGCGAGAGAAACATTGCTGCCATGAACGTTCGTATTAAATACTCCATCCTAATCTCTACACGTACTACAACTTAAAAACCATAACTATATCACTACATCACTATTTTTAGACAGGGACCTTACTTACATAGTGGGTATATTAACCTGAATATGAAGGAGAGGTGAGTGTAGGATGATTGTGGCGGTATCTTGTAGTCTTGTTACTGACTAAGGCCGACATTCTCCTTCGACAGGACTGTTAATCAATCATTGGTACTATGATCAAATGTTTTACTCAGCAATAAATAATAAAAACATATTTGAAACGCTTACCGATATGAAATGTTTTGATAAATATTAAAAGGTTTGAAAGTCACTTGTTTAAATAATCTATAGTGTTCAAGAATACCTACCTTTTTTATAAAATAAGAACTAACAAGATTATAGTGGAAAACGCTACTAAAATAAACACTACTAAGGTTTTTTATTTATTAGAAACGCTAAGACAATAATTAATTGTACTACCGGTAGCTATTTAAGCCTTTTTGATTTTGTTGTCTTAGCTAAATAAAACATTTATTTAGAGATTTTTAGACGACCCTTGAAGAATTTGAATCATAGACTTTAAAATAATGAGAAGTTCGTTGAGAATGATCTTATCCGGTATTAAAAGAGGCGCTTACAGACTACTGAGGAGCAGTTGGCTACACTGGGTGTTTAGTGCCACTGCAGGTTTACCAACCGCTACAATTAGCAGCTATTATGACCCAAGAACAAATCTGGGTCAGTTACGAGCTAATGGCCAGAGCGGTCTAGCCTGGAGTCGCGAGCCGATGGTCGGTGGCCGCCAAAACGCCGCTGCAAGCTAAATTGATGCAATGCCGTTTACACTTAAATACCGTCATTTCCCCGTGTCATCACCGTTAATGAGGATATTGGTTGCTATCAGTCAAACAATCTTAGAAATTTGTATTTACGATAACCCATGTTCCCACAAACATTATGCATGGGAATGTTTTATGACATTTTTAAATTTTAAGAAATACTACGAGCTCAATGCACAAATTGACAAATTGGGCTCAGTGCTCAAATTGCACATTTTGTAAAATATTTCTTTCTGTTTGTGAGAAACTCATGCACAGTACAATTTGAAGGAATTATATGACTTAAATGTAGATTATAAATTTCTAAACTATACTTATACTGTTTAATTATAGACTATCTAATGAAATATAAATATGTAATACTGTCAATACATGCAAAGTCTAGTTCCTGATCCGCTTTAAGTCCCTTTTAAATAGCTTAAAGAGATTCATAGTTTTATTAGTCAAATAAGTTTAATTTGTTTTCATAAAGCTTCATTTTTAAAATTAAATGTTAACTTTCATGTTATACTGTCAATACATGCAAAGTCTAGTTCCTGATCCGCTTTAAGTCCCTTTTAAATAGCTTAAAGAGATTCATAGTTTTATTAGTCAAATAATTTTAATTTGTTTTCATAAAGCTTCATTTTTAAAATTAAATGTTAACTTTCATGTTATTTTGTGTACCTAGATAAGTCACTGTTTTTATTTTTAATCACTTTTAGCAGTCCTTACACTAAATATTTCATTTGGTACAGTGAAATACAAAGCAAGTCCATGACTGTTAATTTTTACAACGTTTGTTTTTTATTCTTTTTTAACAACGCGCCTTAAGGTTAAAATAAATGAATAAGAATCCTAATTGTTCTCTTTTTATATGTCTCTCGGTATCTATAAATAATCGGTAAAACGATAAATTTAGCTGTCTAGAACCACAGTTATTTGCAAAATGTCTTGTTTCATCAGCAAACACAATTAATATTAGTTGCGTTTTGAATATTCATATTATCGTCTGATCAAACCGGTGTTACATCTTTTAAGGTTGAAAGCAGGTAATGCAAAATCCACTAGTATATAGAATGACCCCATCTCGCACTGATGGAGGGGGCGACCCCGCTGACCGACCGGTCTGTCGAAAGTTGAAGTTAATCCTTCGATAATTTGGTCATAAACCCGGTTTCTATTTATATAACGCACTCAGAGGATCATGTGTGAAGGAAGGTCCTAATGATTTGAATCTGTACTACATAATGGGTCATTAAAATGTTCGTTTTCTAAAACGACTTGATAAAAAAAGAAGTAAACTACTGCATTTTAGGTTTTATCCACGACCGTTGCATGAAGTACAGTTGGTTGCACGAGACGTGAGACAGCCCGCCATAATTTTTGCTTTATATGGACAGGTTGGCTCTATCTTTTGCAACATGGCTTGGATTAATCATTTTAATGGTATAAAGTAAAATCATTACTAAGGACTTCATTTCAAATTCAGGCTGTTAAACTGCAAATGTGTAGCACAAATCCTGGCGGGATGTCTCACGTCTCGTGCAACCAACTGTACCAATAATGATACTAAAATAGCGGCATAAATACATTTTTAAATTAAATACAAACCCGTTGCATAATGAGTTAATACTGATTGAAGATTCACAGGTATTGTTACATTAGGATACAAGTACCGTAATATATCAAGAGAGCTCGGCATTTGACGAATGTATTGTTATAAAAGAAATTATGACATCACATCAGCTGATTGTTCCATTAAGATTAATGTTTTATTTTCCTACGATAAGCACCAAAATAATTATTTTAGAAGTAACATCATGAAGTTACGTTATTGAACTAAACTCAAACCCGTTGCAAATAGAGGTCTTAAACGTACAAGAGTTACATTAAATACAGGCTCTAGACCAATGAGAGTTCGGAATTTGACAAAAATAGTGTTATAATAGAAAGTGTGAGTGGACGAGCAATTGCTCGGTAAACGTCTTTACAGTAATATCAGTTACAGACGGAGCACAAAATTCCAAGTGCAAAAAGCATTTTTGTTTTTCCTATATAGTAGTAGGTCTTCCATTTTATAATTTAGTTATTGGCTGCAATGCAAAGCCACGTGTTTATACTTTAACACGTGGTCTGCACTTTGACCGTTGATACAGGTGTTTTCATTATTTCTGTGTTTTGATATTTGACTTCGTAAGACCAATATAAATTTTTTTTTAAATTTCAACTAAAGATTATAATGAAATGTGATTTTTCCTGCCATGGGGGCCTGCATTTTTAATAGTTTTATCCCAAAACTAAGTTTTTTTGCAAAATTTTAAGGAAACCGTTTGAGTAGATTATGAGATCCGTGTGCAAATATTACATTTAATCAAGCGTGATAAAGTTTGATCATGCCTGATGGTATCTGATAGGAATGATAATTTATGATCAGGCTTAAATGTATTTTTTGATCAGTTCTTGTCAATATTCTTTATGAGAGTTGATCAATTTTGTTGAAACACGATCAAATAAGTTTCAATCATTTTCAAGATGGGATTTTCTACGCGAGGTTCGCCGCTACGATACATACCCGCAGCGACTGTGTAGCAAGTCCGCTGGCCAGGTGACAGAGAGGACCGTGTCGGAGGAATGTCGAGTGAAAGTGACCACCGGGGGATGAGGAGTCAAGGTCTCCAGTGGTGAACCAGTTCTGGGTTGCGTCACCGGTGCAGTCGCGGTCCCGGTGTCCAGTGCTCCACTGTCACGACTCTGAACTTGCTCCAGTTCCCCAACAATGTCCCGATCTGGTCTCCTGACCTTCCGACCATCTTTGTACTTGCTCGACTTGTAACGGGTCTCCTATCGTTTCGGTCAAGTGTAGATGATTCAAGTGTCTTAATATTGCTGGTTGGCAAACTTCAGGAGTGCATTGGGGCAGCTATATTTTTAAATGCTAACGAATTCCTGAAAAGCAATAAGGATACAATTTTTTTTATACATTGATTTCATTCCAGCAATCTCTAAAAACTATTGAAAGATTTTTATTTTCATATTCTATTCAATAAAATAATTTAAATTTATTTTTCTTTTGATTCTATTAAGAATATCTACGCTCTCTTAAAACAATCACAATCAGCACTACACACTTAAAAACATGTTCTGGCTCTGTCCTATCATATCCTCAGACATAATTGTACCAATATAATCAACTGCTTATGTCAAAGGCAGAACCACAGGACAAGCGTGTTCTAGAAATCAGGCCTTTTCCATTAATTTTAAGAACATAGACACGAAGAAACAAAATCTTATTTAAAAAATATAAATATAGTAAAACTGATGATGTTTATACTGCCAGGTAGTAACTAGAATATTATGAAATGTTTCACTATCTGATGTCATTACAATATGACATAATGTCTTTTTTACTATATCCACTACCAGCAATTGATAAATACCCTTGTAAACACACCGTTTTTATCCGCAAGCGATGAAGATTGTAGAGTTTCAGTCACTAGTTGTGATTGCGCCTTCTTATGTCGACCATATGGCCTGCCTATTAGCGCGACATATCGCCTACCACTCGCAATGAAGCACAGATTGCGCAATTACGTCATTGCGTCGGTCTCTACCATGATAATTTTTGTTCCGGTTGATTACTTGTCTTGACCCATCTTGTATCGCCGTTTTGAACAAGTGCCTTTTACTCTGTATCGGTGAATTTTATTGAATTCCAAACAGAGGAAGACGAACGTACGCTCTTTTAAGGAGAACATAATGGAAATCCACACATGCTATATAAACAGAAACTTCCACTAAATAAAAATTCAAGAAATTACAAGAATGGGAAGGTTGAAATAAACTATTGAACTATTTAAGAGGTGGCTAAAGAGCCGCTCTCAGAATGCCATGCAATGTTTCACCTGTTCCAATTTTGCCCCTTTAGTTTAAGTCCGATAAAAGTGGGAGGGGTTCTTGATGAAAGCTGTTTAATGATTTGGGCTATTTTAGCTACTTTTTTACATTTTATTATTTTTAATCCATATCAAGCCATAACAAGGACTTAGATCAAAGTTGATCAAAGTTGGATAAAGTTGGATCAACTTTGATCCATTATAGCACCATACAAATTTAAAATATATTAAAAATCTAAAAGTAGGTCAAATAGCTCTAGTCTCTATCTTTCATTTTAAATTACTTCCACTTTTATCTGACTTAAAATATATGTGAAAAAATGGAGCAGGTGAAACACTACACAATGTATTTTAGACCGGCGAGACCCCCGATACAGCCAGCCTCTGTCGGCAGCCGCTGAAACTGCTGGGTGCGCAGGCTGTATCCAACCAATAGCATGTATTAATTAAAAGTCCTACTTTACGACGCCAAATCTCTTTCCTCACTATCATCCACCCCTGAGTCTTGGGTCTCAGATACGTGCTGAAGTGTAGCAGCGTTCCTTTAACCATAGTATTTTACACCGAATACTAGATATTGTTTTCGCCCTCAGTATGTTTGTAAACAATGAAAAACTTATTCAGGTAGTTCCAACAACGTCCACTAACCCTTTAGCCCTCTCGAGCCAAACAAATTAGCGTGTGACTAATCAACACCCAGACGTAATCAATTTTCAATGGGAATTTAAATAATAGTTTTTAATCAATTTATAGTAATTTAAAGTTCCAGTAATGTTTCGGCATTTATTCTAAATACGTTCATTATACCTTGCAATTGATTTACTAAACAAGACAAGATTGTTAGCATTTATTTTAAGTAACTACCTGACCTTTGAATAATTGGGCATTCAACTTCAAATCTCATTAGATAATGATGTTTCTGATTGGATTTCACTGCAAGAGAAAAGCACGATTCTGTCTGCTCGTGATCCATGTTCATATTTTCGTGTTCACTTCCGACATAACGCGATGAGGAATCTGTCAGGAACGACCTAAACGAAATCTTATAACAAGTATATTGCGTTATATAATTCAAAACTCTGAATTTGCATTAATGACTTAATCTCACTGGATAAGTAATCTAGAATGATTTGAAAACTGCTCCCTAGGCTGCACATTATTGTATCTGTATTCTAAAACATTTATTTAGCCCTTCTTGCTCAATGTGACCTTCTTGGATCTTCATCTTTAATAGTTTGAGTTGTTGTCCCAGAAGTTGTTCTATAAACCTTGTTTTTTAGTTCTATAAAAAAGGAATATCATGATCCTCCGAACATAGTATTACTATTTCACATCCAAACACTATCACACTGTTATTCGTTAATGACTATGCGAACTGCACTCAAGACTTGTAAAAGGCAAGTGCTCAATGACAAACACTTTTAGCTCCGATCACTTTTAGGTTTCCCCAAGTGCCAGTCATTAAGTGCGACCCGTAAAGATGAAAGTGAAGAAAGGAGGAAAGAAGATTATGAAGATGGTGGGGGCGGCTTGGGTGTATATTAGCGTCAGAAACACTCTGTCAATATCGTACTTGTTGTAAGGCACCTCGTGCTGCAACTACGCACAATATTGCTGACCATATTCCAGCTTTTTCAAACTTTGTATAAATATCCTAAAACTGTATTGGAAGACCGAAGACAAAATTCTTGTTTATGCTAACACCTATCTAAAAGATTCTTTTATTACTAATTATTTAATTAACTATTATTGATCCCTATAAATTCAACCTTTTAAATCGTGTATTAAGTGCTATATTACACTGATGCCCCTTTCACTTTGCTTGCACATACAAATTAATAATCTACGCTCTTCCATTTATTGTTTCATGTATTTTTTATTTAATATTTAACTTTATGAGATAAATTATAACTTTTTAACAATGTTTTGCGGGTTGTTTCTTTTTATAAAAACACCTTTTAAAAATAAAAAAGATGTACAAAGATTAAGTAGGATTTTAAATTATTTTAATGCGTACCAAATATTCTAAAAGTAGGAGATTTAATACAAACCATACAATACATGAAACAAGTTATTTAAAAGTTTAATGTTAAAAGGTTTTGATATTAGTATTAAAATTCTATGCTTTGTAAATATTTTCTCAGCAGTATATAAAAACATTAAGAACCTTTTGTCTCGTGTGGAAGAATTATAATGCTTATGTCTGCAAAGCACTTTTTTACAACAAAATTAAAATTTATTCTTTAAGTTAAAAAGCAAACGACGAAGGGAGCGAAACCCTACTCGAGCAATTATAATGTTTGTCAATTAATTTATCAGGTTTTAAATATTGAATTGCTTCATCCTGAATTAACCGTAAGATTTTGTCCACATTCGCTTATCTCAATAATGTGATTTACAATAATAAACTACTATGTTAGGGCAAGTAATTTAAGATATAGTCATGATAACTAATTACGTGAAACTTCCTTTCCAATTCTTTTATTCATCTATTACGTGGTTAGGTATGGGAAAATTATGGTTGTTACCGTTCCGTTGTGCATTGTTTTTAATACATACAATCCATCCTGTAGAAAGTGCAATTAATTACTGACATTTCTGGGAGGGTTATCCAATAAAACAACGCATTGGACATATGCAATTAAATTTGGCATCATTAATTACATTTACATATTGCATTAATTAACACCTCCATTGAATTTAAAATATTCACATGAAACATTCACAAAGGCAAAGGATATGACCACTTTAACTAATGAACTGTTGTATGATTAATGACTGAAGATATGTGATAATCCTTCCTATATTTAAATTAATTGATAAATGTTAAGCTTTTTAGACCGGTTATTCTTAAGTCGAGCCATGGTGATTCTGAAGCGATTGAAGTAGCTTACATGCAGGTTGTTATAAAATTGTCAACCCAAATGCCTCCAAGTTATTTCTTAGGTCTAAACAAACAAAATTCTGTATACATCTTGCTTAGTTTCCAGCCTGGTTATCTCTAAGTCATTTAATAAATCGGTTTTATCCAAGTTGTGGATTAAAATGTCAAATAAAACAATTGCATGGTGCTTTATGCCATTGACATACATTTATTACATTTACAATGGTTACACACTTATTTTAAGCTAACTATTGCCAGATTTTCATTAGGAAAAGTTATATTTGTTTTTATACACTCACTAGCTAAAATCTGGCATGCTTTTCATTGCCTACCTGATGAGTTTTTTGCTATTCAGGTGAGCCCGATCACTTCGCTCACTCGCTGTCACGTTCAGCTAGTTCGCTGCGCTCACTCGCAGCAAGTCTATAATTACCTCTAGTTTCTTATTACCGATCTCCCCCAATAGTTTAAATTAGACCTTCCCTAAATGGGAACAGCTGTTCATAGAATACATTATAAACACATCTTTTGCCATATGTTGCATTTATAAAAACTTAGATTACAAATTCAAAAACATCCTAAAATGGGTACACTTATGACGGTTCAGAGGCTAAGCAATGAGGGTTATACAAAAACAAATGGCTTACAAACCTTCTCCATAAAATTATCAATATATAAAGTTATATAGCAAACGTTCCAGTGGTTTCCGAGTCCATCCATCACAAATATATTAATAAATAAATATGTAAGCATACTCTTATATAAATATAGATGTCATGCAGACAGACAGACGGAAAGCTAAGCAAAACAATATTGTAAGATAAAAATGATATGTTAATTAAATAATGATTTTTTGTTTGGACCTAAGCAATAAAATGGTGAAGTTAGGATTGATAGTTTTTTTTACATCCTTTTTAGTTGCCTGTAAGTTACACAATTCGTACAAAACGCTCTACCTGTTTCCTCAAACTCTATGAGCCAACATTAATATTTGAAATGCCAGACGTCTCGGTAGCTGAATACAATGGACAATAACATGATCTTTCACGCCGAATGTGGCTGTTGCTGCACCCAAAGCATGAGAGGGAATAGCCAATATGGGTACAAACCCTGCCCTTCCCCAGGAATAAACACAAGTTTAATTTTCCTATTTTGCGCGGGTTAATGTGTTCTAAAACACCTAAAAAAAGAGGAAGGGGACTGTATTTTATGACTTTGATGACGAAAATACAATGCACTTCTAACCAAATCCCTGTACGTCACGATAGCGTCACTCCAACCGTTAAAGTCTCCAGGTGATCGTTAGCCAGGGCTCCCGAATTGATCACTCCATCATTAGAAGGGGGGGGGGGTGATTTGCTTATCAACTACCACCTCTTTCCATAAACATTTTATTGGTTTTTGTTTATTTTTCATCTTCCCTTAAAATATAATTTTTTAAACGTCTCCTAACTACTTTATGTATTCACTGAACAAACATTTACTGTATAATGGAGACATTGTTCGTTGTTCTTGGGAGTCATTTCTTATTCACACTATAATTCAAATTATTGTTTTCGCGTGAAATTTTACTTTTTGCTCATGACCTCTAACTCTTCACTTACCCCCTGCTCTCGATTTTTATAACTATTAACATCTTATAGCTGTTTGCTGCTACTGACTTCGCAAAGGCAAAAAGTAAGTTAAAAGGCATTCCTTGTAACATGCAAACACTAAAAGTAAGATTCGTTAATGAAAATTTGTTTGACTAATTACTATTTTAAAACTATTGAACTGTATACAATTAGATTTAGTTTTATAACGATAAAATTATGTATCTTCAAAATAGTTTTAATTGTCATTGTTCCAGATGAACTAAAAATTATTTCACTCCTAGATTGGATCGAAGAACCTATAGCCTACATCTCTTTAGGTATCCGAGCCATGCCTATTCATCTGGCAGGAATGGTCAGATGGAATGCAACGTTCTTACAATACTACACCTACTTTATAATCTCGTGTACCAATCTGAGCTGTGAATCAGATTCTCTTAGAGGGTCTTCACTTAATTGCCATATTTTGGATAATCTTATTATAGCTAGTTAAACTTATTTATTTTATGATATAATTTACATTTGCTATCATACGGTAAATACTTCACAAAGGTCATGTTTTAAACACAACGTATGAAGATGGATAATTGTGCATCTCGAGGGAATGGTCAGCAAGGACGTCACGTTTACAGATAACAATACCTACTTTAGACTCTTGCTAGAGGTCTGAGCTATAAAGCATCAGTGTTATCTCTGCAGCGGCAGGATGGTGCTTGTCCACACCTCCAGCTCGCTTGTTACTCCCCTGTCGCTGCAGCAGCAACTCTGCGGCTCCGGTGGGGCACCGATCCATCAAAGTCCGTTACCACCACCCGATGTTCGCGGTACCGGTGCCGTTGCACAATACGCTATGATAGGTAAAGGGCCAAACTTTCGCTGCTGGCGCGGCGCGACCGGCCACTCTCGCTGACCTTAGAAAGCTCACCTCTCTCGGAACGGGGAAATACCCGATTAGCCGGCGCGGCGCGGCGCGGAAACGCTTACATGTTTGCGGCGCGGCGGCGGGGTTGCGTCACAATGCCGTCGGATCCCAGTGACATCCCCGTCCACATCTTCCTGGTTGCTCAACGGCGATAAAACAAACGGCACTCGGCGGGTCTCGTCAAAACCCCATCCACCGTTCGTTACAACTGACCAACGACCGACGGCCAACGAGCGGCCGTCACGGGACCGGCGACAATCGCGGAATTAGTCGTCGAGTGGTGTCGAATTTTTTGTCAAATTAAATTACGGTTAGGTCGTAAAATTTCTTTCATAAACGACATTATGTGTTTTTCGTAATCTGAAGGTTAGAGCGTCTCAAAATGTTCAACAAGGATTATATTACGCGATCTTTATATCATTTTGAGCAACGGTTACTTGCGAAATTTTCAATCTGCACCATTTGAAAATAACATATTATGTTTTTATAAATATTTTATTCTAAAAAAATATTGCTAATATTTTTCAATGTTAACCAATTTTAAGTTAATGATATAACATAGAATTTTATGTTTGAAAGTTAAAATGTTGTTAAAATGGTTCTGTTTGAAGAGCATATCAGAGGAGAAGGTCTAAGAGTTCCCATTGCATTTGCATACCATTATTGAAACAACATCTTGATACTGGTGGAAAGGTCGTGTTTATCATCGGATGTTTACATACGAAACATTACAATACAATATATTTCCAAACACTGTTGCTAAGAGAATAATGTTTCTCGAGTTCTTGGATACAAACTTAGCTACGACATTCTAGTAAATCACCTGTCTCCTTTTTCACTACTACTCCGAGCTCCACCTTACAGCCCGGGGCCCCAACTGAGTGGTGGTCGGGAGGTTCCCTCTTCCTCCTCTTTCTTCTACCCTTCCCCCCACATCGCTCACACCTCGGGGCCCGGGGCTCTAATGTGGGAAGCGGAAACGGCGATCTCTTCCTCCTCCTATTAGAGGAGTGCACGACACCGAGGCTGCACGCGAACCCCAACCCTCATCACCTGCCGGGACTCCCGCGTCTTGTGCAGTGCTAAGTGGAGCTCAACATTGATGTCCTTCGTTCTAACAGCTCAAAAATACCTCAGAGACTCGGATGTCAGGACATAATACGAGTGAAACTTGTGGGATGAAATTATTGAAGGATATAACTTGAGGTTTTTCAATTTTCAATAATTAATTGATAAAAATACTAAATACAGTTTGGGGGGTTTCGTCACAAGCGTAAATCACTCTATCGTTTAAAAGATTCTATAGTGACAATAGAAACTGTGGATACAACAAAAATGCATACAAGTTCATAACATTTTCATTCGTTTTATTCAACTATCTGCACAAATATTTTGACTCATGGCTCTAAAACCCAACCTTAAAACATATGAGTCTAAACTCTGTGAGAGATTCACTATGAAGATGTCGATGGATAATACTCTAACGTAACAATACTGGAAGACTTAATTTCTGCATTAAAAACTAGTCTACTATTATAATAATTACTAATGTAAATTGATACTACATCAAAAATATTTAATTTACATATTATGGTCAAATATTTTAAAATTAGGTTGATTACCTTTGCCAAAACCATCCCACAATACCAAAATAAGAAAATGTATTATGTTACATCCATACGGTATGTTAAAATAGGCAAGCACTAAAATTGTGCTCCTTTTTTCTTAGCTTGTGTGCATCGCAGGAGAAAAATCCGCTCATAGTGTTAGAAATTTAGGTTCTTAAGATGAGTGATGAATTGATAATTGATTAAAACATTATGTTGAAAGCTTTTGTTTTTTGAAACCAATGCTGGCAAAACAGAAAAAACATGTTGAAGTTATAAATTATTTTTAATAGTTGTGTCAGGATAAATTGAATATTTCGTTGAATTTTAATCAGTGGACGATCTCCGACCATTTGACATGGACGACCCGTTGAACATTTGGTAAATTTGAATCTAGTTTAATCGTGGCAAATTTGATCAACTACGATACCAAGTCCACTGACTGTCATCATTCGTCACGTCGGTATCTCATATCAGAACTTTACTTCATTGCCATTCCTTTTCGGTCACTGGTAAAAAGAGCTAGAATCGTCAAGTCCTGACCATTCTCAGCCTGCCGCGAGAACATTATCCGAATGCCTCAGCGTCATAGCGTCATCCATCAGTTGGGACGGCACCACAACTGTCACAGCTGATTTGTTTGGAAGCGTCTGTTGATTTAATCATCAGTTCCCGCTTGGCAAGCAATCAACCTCAATTAATAGCTTGTGAAAGTGATCCCGCCATGTTGAACGGCCGGCGGTGATTCATGTGCGAATGACGACTGTTCTGCCACCGTGTTTCCAGGTTCCATGCGGAGAAACAGAACCCATACAAGTGTCAGGGAGACGTAATCGATCCATTCAAAGTGCTCCAACATGCACTTGGGCGTCTCAGTACACTAGACTAACGGGTTCGGTTAACGTTGCTGAGACTTCCGTCGGTTGTGTCAGGGTTCGATTCGTGAGTGACCCATGAAATTAAATTGGGTTGCACGGCTATCCTTTAACGTTGTTTATAATCTTTAATAGCACTCTTGTCTTTGAGGTAAAAATACAAGACCCTTAGTTGAGTCAGTTGTATTGATAAATCAGTTTGAGAATTTAATTAATTTTATTAATACATCATTAGTTTAATTGATTTTTTCTACTTTTTTTCATCATGTCATTTTATACTTTATGAAGCTCTCACAGTTTATGAGAGTTGACATGCAAAAGTACTTTCTTTTGTCTCAATAACCACCATTTAAATGTCATAAAGTATATATTCATGGAGAAAGAGATGACTTAAGAATGAGTACTTGTGATTTGAAAATTCAAAATCCGTCCATGTAAAGAAAATCTTACAGGTAGTTTTTAATAAGTATCGCCCTAAATTCTGACTTAGTCAATGTTGTGGGATGCAGAACGTGCATATTTGCCGTGACACAAGCACTTCATCGTAGTTTGCTATGAAAGTTAATGCGAAGTATTAATATTGGTTCTATTTATCCATGTCAGTATACAACTGTGTATCTAACATATATACTCCCGCAGGTGTAACTCACTGATGTATATAAAAGTTCGGACGGAACCGTTCAAGGTAGAGACTTGAAATTTGGCATTCCCTTAGCTTACACGACTTACATTCAGAAAAAATTCTAAAAACTAGCAATTTTTAATTTTAAATCAATAAAAAAGGTAAAAAATCTAGTTTTGTCGGTAACGTAGTACATCCCATGTTAGAGCATAACATCATGTCGGCAATGTAGATTACTTACCAGGTTTAGTTCTCGCTCGTTTTTAAATAATTTCTTTCAACTATACCCGTGTTTGAAACGGACCATTCTTTCTATTGATAAATTTACAAGACTTGTGAAGATGTAATTTACTATTGAATATTTCCTAATTGGAAATTTTTTGATCACCCAGTCCTTTTAGAGAGAAACGTTAATTTATTTTCGTTTTCTGCTATAGCTTCAATAACAGTTAGTCCTATAGAATATCTGAGACATAGCGAATATATTTCATTTTACTACAACTACAACTTTGTTTGAGTTATACTTAAACCGATATATGTGTTATTTTTAACGTCTTGTTGATCCTTTACCCTGCAGTCAGTTTTTAAGATAACTTATTTATTTATGTGGGTGGTTTACCATATGTACACATTTTTATAACGACTGTAATTTTATTCATTTCCTTCAATATTGCACATGCACATATCTTGTAAGGCGCCGATATCAATAAAAGTACCAAACATAAAAAATAATTGTGATGAATGCCAATATTATGTATTTTTATTTTGCCTGTTAGGCGGAACGGGGTGTTTTTTTGATTGTTAGGCAACTGATTGTTTTGAATTGTTTGTTCCTTAGCGATGTTTTCCATTGTTTGTTACTTACTGACCTAAAACTTGGGCCTCCAACTACTTGAGGTAAATTTGCAATTTTTAACTAATATTTGAAATACTTTTGTTAGTAATTATAGTAATATTGTATTAAGAGAGTTGAAGTTTTGTATTAACTTAGCTTGACAGTGATATTAAAGGAAATTCACTAGGTTTAGAACTTTAAGAATTTAACAATATTGATCTAAAAAAAATTATAATTAATGCCTGGTAATACTTGTATTATGGGTTTTTCTTTAATCTGTTCAATATGAAGAATTACTCTGTTACATAGAATATTGCGAATGAGGAACATAAATCTAACTTATAAACATTTGACTTTTTGTCGTATCTCAAATCGTTATTTTAAGACCGTTTTGCAACTTTTAATATAACTGAATTTGATATTCTGTAACTTGTTACTAGGCCTAACTACAGTTAAATTGTATTTGAAGTTCGAATTTTTAATTCACTGAACTTATACAATATCCTTGTAACTTCAACAGGATTTATGAGCAGTAACTAGAATAATTATTCTAAAATTATTATTTCATAATATACATTTTTATTTTGTAACGAACAGTATTTTTGTGAATAGTCGTTGGCGGGTTCCAATCCGTCTGTTCATATTTTTCTATTTTTGGTTTTTCTGAAATTATTTATGTTTTTATTGATCTGCAAAATAGTTTATTTAGCTTAGTCATTCTACATTTTCATTTATTTTACATCCCCTGACGATTAGTTTATTACAGTATAGTTGCTTTTATAATCCATATTAATAATACTCAGATATAGTACATAGAAACCACACATTAACCTACACTCATAACCTGATAAGTACAGTTAGAGTATCAAACAAAATTAACAATATTAACTTAAAATTTTATGGGAAGATTTTGAATGTTTGAGACTTGCTAAGCTACAAACTAATTCGGCGAACACAACGTGGGGTTTGGGGGTGGAGGCCTCTCAACTAGCCTGTTCAGTGCTCGAGACTTTTACAGCAATTAAAGAATAGGGGCAACTAATTAATGGGATTGGGTGTGGAGCCTCAATCCACTATAATACCTATAATATTTGCTTAGTTGATTATGATTTCACAATTTTCTATTGTTTTACGAACTAACGAGAACTAAGAAGTGGTTTTAAAACGAGCTACAGGCTCTTTTCATATCAGCCGGCTTTCTTACTGTCTGCGGAGCAGTTCTTCGGTGTAACCTGCTACAACTCTACTTTTCAATAATTTACGAATTTAGGACAACCCCTAAGGGGGAATGGGGGCGGAGCCCTGCGTCCAGCATACTACCTAGAATATTTACGTAGGTAATTATAATTTCACAACTCTTAATTTTTATACTAAAATAGGATAACTACGAAGGGGTTTAAAAAATAGCTAAAGGAAAATTCAAAGCTTATTATTATTATTGATTTGAGTAGTGTGTATTAGCCGGTGTTACTGTCTCGGCTGTCCACTTCTTCCGTGGAACTATCCTATTTCATACTTGAATTTTTATTAATTTAATAATTTAGGACAACCACTTATTCGGGGCAACCCCTAAGGGGGCATGGGGGCGGAGCCCCCATCGAGCCGTAGGCGAGTCTATAATATATACAGCCCCATGTGTAACTGACTCACTCACTCACTCACTCACTTATATGGGATACGAAGTTCTGACATAACTATTTAAGCTAGAGACTTGAAATTTGGCATACGTCTAGCCTGAACGGTCAATGCTAAGTGTAAAATCTTAAACTTGCAAATTTTTAGTTTTAACCTAGTAAAACAAATTCAAAATGGCGGATTTCCGAAATTGTAATTTTACTTTTTTGACTCTAGCGGCCAAACGCTTCGTCCTATCTAAAATCTGAGAACAATACTACGATAGGGAATTTAATTTTCTACAATTTCGGTCCTTTGATTTTTTATCGTATCTCGAACCGTTAAGCCTCCAGAGCGTTTTTAATGAAATGCCGTTTTCGGTTTTCGGGCTCTAGTGACTAAACCGATGGTCGTAAAAATGTTTTTAAGGTTTATTACGATAGATCTTTTTAATATCTACAATTTTTCCCCTTATATATTTTGCCGTATCTCTACTCGTTTACTCACAAAATTCATTTTTCACTTTTTCCGGATTTTGTGAGCATAAGTAGTGGGAAAACACCGGTTCTGGGACACTTGAGAAATCGTAATCTTAGTATTTCAGCTTTAGCTGCCAAATGTATCTCTTCTCGTTTACTTAAAAAATACATTTTTCACTTTTTCCGGATTTTGTGAACGTAAGTAGTGGGAAAATACCGGTTCTGGTCCACTAGAGAAATCGTAATTTTAGTATTTCAGCTCTAGTGGCCTAACGGTTAGTCTTATCTGAAATCTGAGAGCATATTACGGTAGGGAATTGGATGATCTACAATTTTGGTCCTTTGACTTTTTGTCGTACATTGCACCGTAAACCCTCCAAACTGATTTTTGTGAAATTTATATTTAGTTTTAGGGCCCTAGCGACTAAATGGTTTGTCCTACAAAAATGTTTAAATGACAACTTTTATAGGTCTTTTTAATATCTACAATTTTGATCCTAACATACTTCGCCGTATCTCTTTCCGTTTAGGCCTACTCTCAAAATACATTTTTCACTTTTTCCCAATTTCGTGAAGATTTGAACATTGAACAGTGGCAAATAGTGGGTTCTGGTCCAATAGAGAAATCGTAATTTTAGTCCGGATGAGCTAGAAACTTGAAATTTGGTACACACGTAGTTTGTATGGTCAATACAAATAGAAAATCCCAAAACATTGAATTTTCAAATTTTAACCTCCTTAAAAAAATAATTTTTTCATGGTAAAATCTACACTATGTAAGGCTTTTCTAAATACACTGTAACTTTTGAAAGAGAGGTCCTATCTCGAATTTGAGGGAAAATTCATGGTAAGGAATTAGACGCTCTACAAATTTAGTCTCGTGAAATTTTTCCGTATCTCACTCCCTTCACCCTTAAAAAGGGGCATACTTTCAAAATTTCCAAAATTTTTCACAAAAATCTCGTTATTTTAATATTTTTATTTACTAACATGGCACACGGATGCTTGAACTTTAGTACATATTATGGTCTCAACTAGATCTTACCGCAGTGGTAGCCATTGACCAATCTCAATTATAATTAAGTCTAAAAAAAAATTGGAAAAAACAACATTCTTAAAATTTTTTGTGTTCAGTGTTTGTAAATTACTTTATTCTGCCAAATATACTGCAATATTGATATTTGTTTCGCCAGTATTATATTCTATTTTAGACGCTCTACAAGTTCGGTCTTATTCAATTTTGCCGTATCTCACCCCCTTCACCTGTAAAGAGGGGCGTACTTTCACAATATCGAAATTCTTTCACCAAAATTACTCTATTTCAATATTTATTGTTTACTTTTATGACACATACATTCCTCAAATTTTGTATACACTCTGAATATATCTAGTTCTTACTATAGAAGCAGCCAAAGGCCGATTTCAATCCAAGGTTAGTAAAAAAACGGTGAAAATACTAAATTATTAACCTGTTTTATGAATAGTTTTTGGTGATTTTGTTAAACTCGGTAAAGGTACTGCCATACCGATATACTTTTTGTCGGCATTATATTATTTTTAGATTCTCTATAAGCTCGGCCCTTGAGATTTTGTAGCATTTCACTCTCTTCGCCAAAAAAGGGTGTATTTTCAAAATTCTTTCAAAAAAATTGAGTTATTTTTATATTTTTTATTTACTGTAATGACAATTAGATGCCTGAAATTTAGCTACACACACATACCATGAGCATTAAATATAAAATATAAAAGAAAAGTATCAATTTAAGCTTTAAAATATCAAGAGAATATCTTAAATGTTTTAGACTTCCTGAACTATTAAACTAAGTAAGCGAAGATAAGGATAGAGTTGGGGGTGGAGGCCTCAATTAGCCTGTTCAGTTCTTAAAACTTAGAAAAATTAACGAATTCGGGGCAACCCAAAATGGGGGCATGGGGGCGGAGCCCCCATCGAGCCGTAGGCGAGTGTCACCTATATAGTCACCTGCGGTATAGTATTACCTCATTTGTTTGACATCAAATTTATTGACTTAGTTTGTAACGATATTACCTCGTTATTTGTCATTACTATGTCTTTATAGATTTAAGTCTGTGCATAGGCCTTATTACATTAAACTAGTTGCATGTGCATACTGCGATTGTAGCCATTTTATATCAACTAGAGATCGCCTCCTGATCGAAATTCGATCAAAATTTCAGTTGATATGGACCCAAGAAGTTTAAAAACATTTTATAACTGAAACATCTGTTCTTCCTGTTTTTCTAGCAGTTGTTTTTACAACAGCTGTCTAATGATTCAATCAATTATTCTTCCCCCATAAGATTAACATTGGAACTTTGAAAGCCTGTGGGGCGTAGCCCTGGAGTCCGATGTGAATTAGAATGGGATTCTGCTCATCTACAAGACTATACCTTTCTAACGGTATGCTCGGATTTCTCCTACGATGCACACGAGCTGAGAAAAAAGGAGGAAACGAAACATGCTTGCCTATTAATATATAGATTGTAAATTTTTGTAAAATGAAGTTATCCGTTGGGAAATAAATAAATAAATATGTCCTCTATAAAATGGGATTCAATGCTTTTTTATCTGTCTTAATGAATTATCTATATTGTAACTCTTAAGCAAAGGCCTATCTTAAGCATTGTTCTAAAACGATTGCATTTATCATAGATGACTAATTGACAGTTGAATGAGCGGCTCTCGCGGCCGACAGCCGGACTGCATCAGATTGTGCAACCTCGTCATTAAGTGTGTCACGGATGATGGCGGTGATAG
Source organism: Neoaliturus tenellus (assembly GCA_030545055.2). NCBI lineage: Eukaryota > Metazoa > Arthropoda > Insecta > Hemiptera > Cicadellidae > Neoaliturus > Neoaliturus tenellus. Next base: position 152,420,459 of record CM061533.1, on the reverse strand, counting down.
CTAATTCTCGATTCTGCAAGGACCATGAACCAGCCGGTGAACTGGGTGACCGGCGACTCCACAAGGCGAGCGACTCTCGGTCTCATCAGGATCACCCGCGGTCATGCGGGGAGGTGAGGATGTTCTCATGTCAATTAGAACAGAAAAACACACACACGCACACAACACGGACACGCACACACACGCACACACACGCACACACACGCACACAACACGGACACGCACACAACACGGACACAACACGGACACGCACACACACGAGACGCGCGAGACGGCTCCAGCCGGGGCCAACGTTAACTACGGGCCGGCAGGCTTCCCCGCGCCGCCGCTGTGACGTCACCAGCGGAGGCTGACTGTTGCGTCCTGAACACTGCGAGCACCTTGATCTCCGTACACTGTACTCTCCAGTTGCCACCCTTCCGTTCAGTGACACTTGTGTTTGTCTTAATTTTTAATGCGTTTACACTTTTTAACAGTATTTTTACTTAGGGTAATCGGTGTTGTGGAGGTAATAAGAATAATGATTAAATCCTGTTTCATAAATGTAACGGATGTTTTGGGCACGGAACTGTAAATCTAATTACGATGGAACATGAACAGTGCATAAATATGTTTTAGGCTTCCATCAGACGTGTGTGTACCTTTAAATAAATAAATAAATATCGTCCGTATTTCAAGCGGTTTTCAACAACAGTTGATTTTCAAAACAACTCAGGCCAAACAATACATCCTTTAAGAGAATTAAGTGAGATAAATGTAATCACGGGGAAATTTTTGAACTAACAAAGAATTTAATTATTTTGGAAGACCACTTGTTGAGACAGACGTACATATAATAAAAAAAATTGTGCCTAAAGTGTGATAAAGTTTTATTTTCAGTTTTAACAAGTGACTTCTTAAGTTTTTTACAGCTATACTCAAACCCAATAAACTTTTGTGTGTTTGCCTTGGTTGACCTGTAAATCTTTTAAGCGACTTTTTATTTTATTTTTTTTCAGTTAACATTTCCTGAGTAATGGACATTTATTTATCTATCGTTTTGCCTTTTAGACTTACTAAATTAACAACTGAGAAAGAATAAACCTAATCTTTTACAAATTAGAGAACATTAAGAAATGCAGAGAGGTCAAGAATGGTGAACGAGGTGGCAATTTAATATGGCAATCACGATTGTTTTTTGTAGAGCACATCATTGCTGTCATTCAGCAGAGTTTAAGTGTTAATGAATTAACGGAAAACTAGATTGAATTCCCTTGAAAAATTTAAGCATCTGTTTGCAAAAACTAATAAATTGGCTATGAAAAAAACTAGTAATATAATTTTCCTCGGCCTCATGGTAAAAAAGGTTACTTAAAAAAGTGAACCTCATAGGAAAAAACTTCATAATACAACTTTCCGGGATATTCAATAAAAATAAATAAATGCCGGTAAAGAATGTCGCTCAATGTTGTGTTCGTCTGAGTTCCTTGTAAAATTCATTACATAGTAATAGTGAAGAAATGTGTTACTATTTTCGGTAGTATCCTCTTGAACAATCATTTGAAGAAAATTAGAGATAATCTGAATAACAATAAAATAGGCAATCGTAAAGTAAATAAGTTGTCATCACAGTAGGCCCAATACACTAAGTAAAATGTAAGTTTAATTCTTCAAATACTTTTGTTGTGCACAATATAATATTATTTAATTTGTACCTTTCGATTCCTTTTTTAATTCTCTTTAAAATGATATATAATTTGTAGATATCGAATACAATTTGCGCCAGTTAGAGCAGATTATAGAGCTCGACGTCGGGCGCGCGCAATGCTTTGCAATGTAACGCCGCTCGACCGGTCAGCCTCCGCCTGTGACGTCACAGTCACAGCCTGCAGGCCCGTAGTTTACGTCGGCCCCGCTCCAGCTTACACGGTGATCATTGGAACACGTGTTGTTTCGAAACGGATAATTCATTAGAGATGCTCGTCCGATCTCTTCATCACGCTGCGAACGCATTATTCATGGAAATGTTCATGCTTTTGATTAATCTCAGTAACATTATTAACCTTTCGAAACTGCACCTTAACCTAGTTATGTAACCGTGTGTTTCGGAATTGTTAAAGTGGGATGGAATAAAATTATTTATTTCTAATTCTCTTTGGAATGAGAGTTTCCATTGAGTTTCACCTCTGTTTATAGGATATCTAACGCCTCTTTTTTTCTAAAAATATGTCAACAGTTCTCATACCAAGGTAATCATTTGTCTGGTGTTTCCTAAAGTTTTGTCATCAAGTTTGGAAAATATCTCTTTTACCTGTTACAGTATGGTTAAAATTCGTTTATTGAATGTTACATAGTTGTTTGTACTCATTGTATTAGTCAACAGCCAGACAAAAAATTATTGGTTAGTTCAATACTAAACTATACTAAAATGTACAGCCGGTTATTACTGTTAATATACGCGGGTGCCCTCATAAAGAAAACGAATAATATGGAAACATTTGATGGTAAGGTAAAGTTTTATTTTCAGTCTTACCAAATGACTTCTTAAGTTTTTTATAACTGCACAAACTGAATGCACTTCCATGTGTGCGCCTAGGGTTACCTGTAAATCTTCTACTGTACGCAACTTTTAGTTAGTTTTTTTTCTATTAAAAACAGTTTTATTTTTAATTTTAGTTGCCATTCCCTTACTAATGGAAGTCACTTCAACTATTCTTCTCTCTTTTAGATTGTAAATTTAAAACTGAGGAAAAATATAAACCAAATCTTTAACAAATCCCAAATCTCCACATATACGGGGTCTTTAAAAAAACCGTGAATGGCTATGAAAATTTCTTATTCTACACATAAAAATAAATCATAAATTTTCAGTAAACTTTTCCGATTTAACCTTCGTTTAGCCGTCATCCGCCATTTTGTTTGTTACACTAAATAATTTGTATTTCTGTAACGAATAAGCTGTGTGGTTATATTGATTTCATATTTTGCATGAAACTTTATAACCTTAATGTTCATTTTCAGAATGATAATTTTTTTTTCCTACGTGTATTTTCAAAATGGCATCCAATTAAAAATTTTAATCCCAAATATCTCAAACCCAGTAAGTTTGATCAAAGTTTCACTAGACAAAAAAGTTGAAACCTAATATTATCTAACAAATGGTACCAAGTCTGTAATGATTTGACACCAAATAACGGAGTAATTTGATTTTAGTAGTGGAGAAACGCGGGAGCTGGCTCAGTTCAAGGTCACCTGAGCGATGACGTCATCGAGGTCAATGACCCCACCGATGACGTCATCGATGACGTCATCGATGACGCAATCGATGACGTCATCACCAATTACGTCAGTCTGTGACGTCACACCCATGACGTTGCAGAAATGACGTGGCGATGACGTCATCACCCCTTACGTCACCATTATGACGTCATCGATGTCACAAAGGTCAAGGTCACGCTGAAACCTAAAATTTTTAGGCACTTTTGCTGTTTCTCGCACTACGCTCCGAGTTTCAGTCAGGTTTCAATGACCTTGACAACTTGGAGCGAAATTAGACGAGAAACAGCAAAAGTGCCGAGGAAACTCAAAGTTTGCAACGTGACTCTGCCTAAACCGTCATGTGACACCGCTCGAGTGACCTTGAACCGATACAACTCCCGCGTTTCATCATTACTGTAACCGCGATGCGCACCCTACGACAGACACCGAGCGACTGACTGTCCGGCCCCGCGCACTCTAGGTATATTGGCTCGAGAGACTAAGACTCTAAACCGTCAGGAATGGGAGTAACTAACTGAATTTTGCAAGGAAAAGTCATTTCATCCAATATTTTAAACAAAACCTCATCAGTAAAACTGACATTAGTCCGTTTTGTATAAAACTTAGGGTGTCCGCGCAATAGTTTGCGCCACTTAGCTAAAGTCGAAACCCTCTTAACTTTGAGTGGTGGACAGTGAGCAACTAATAAAGTCTTAACACGACTAAGTTTCTTACCCAAAGTGTCCCGCGACATGGCGTCTCCTCACAAAAGTCCACACAATACTGAGAGACTGCTTGTAGCGCACGAGTCAAGGGAAAAGAGGTGGGGGAAACAGCAGGAGTGGGGGAAGGTCACAGTGGTGGGGGAAGGTGAGGCTTAACGCTGGAGTATCGCATCACTTCACCATGAGCTGTCCTACAGTCAACACACTGTTCTCTTGGCCCGAGTTGGCACTAGAAGAAACATTTCTGTACAGCTTAGGCTGTGAGAGCCGAGGAAGCAAAGTCAAAGTGGAAATTGTGTTAAACTCCAAGATGAAGAGTCTCCTAAATAAACTAATTGTATCCTTGCAATCTCCTATAACTTTAGAGAAATACCACTTTATTAAGCGACACCTTATACTTTGGCAAAACGAAGCGGAAATGGAAAAGATTACAGTAAAATTAATTTAACTTAAAACTTGGACTGGACACTCATGGCGATACCACGTGGCGTGAAAACGCCACCCTAAACATTACAAGTTAGGTTATTGAGCACCTCTGGTACGATAACCGATGTGCTAGAGTTAAAGTGTGATGACCTTGAGTCAAAACACTGAAATACTACAAGTCGATATCGTCCCAGAGTTAAAGTGTAGTGACCTACATTCAGAACTTGTAAAATTACTTACATATAGAGAGCTAGAGAACAGCGAGACGCACCGCATGGAAGCCGGAGACATACTGGCGAAGCGGTGTTGTGCAGCCTAGGGACCCAGTTGTGGTGGGGGTATAGCCAACACTTAGAGTACAAGTGTCGTGGGTGACCTTGACCCACTTAACTTACCTAACCCCCCCCCCCCGACAAAAAGTGCGAGCCCCCCCCCCCCCCAACAAAAAGTGCGAGCCCCCCCCACCCCACCCCCACCCCCACCCCCACCCCTGATATCCTGGGCGTGGCAGCCCCGGTGGGGATATAAGGGGGTCCGGCCAGAGCCGGCTCGCAGTCCGCTCCCGCGCGTTGAACGTGAACGATCGGGACGGACCGCCATAGGCATCACTAAACATTGAATGGCGCCTTCAGTGTTTAGCGAAGTCTACTCTAACTTTAAGACTTGTATTAGTTGTAAGATATTGCGCTTGCGTTTGGGTATTGCGAATTGTTTTATATGAGAGTGTTTTACTTGTACCCTATGTCTCCTGTGTCTTTTATCCTTTGTGTCTTGTTTGTTATATGTGTTTAATGTGTATGTGCTTGTTCCAGCATTGACTACGTTGAGCTCAATTGTGTGTTGTAAGTGTGTTATATGTTTCTAAAGTGTATACGCTTGTTTTAGCAATCCCCCCTTGAGCTTTTTCAATGCTCAAAGTAAATTGTAAAGTCAGGGAACGGGAGTAGGCCCCCGTGTAAAGCCACTTTTAATAATTGGTAGGCTCCTTGCCAGGCATGCAAAAGGTTGCGGATGGCATTTGGGGAGCATGTCCGTTTGTAAGCTGGCAAGCAAAAGGTTGTGGCGGCCTCTGCACTCGGACCGAGGACGTAAGCCATTAGGGTGTCCTCAGTATGTTTCCCTTCTGGAAACTCAAAATTATGTAAATGAATCTTTGTTAGATATTTGTGTTTTTAGTCCCCAAGGCCCCCGAACATTCGTGGTTCGCCATGGATGTACGGAGGCCGAAATTTTTTAATGTCCGTGTGGCCTTGACCCACAAAGACTTGTAAAAATTCAATGCATTGTAAATTAAAAATATTAAAGATAGGTTACGGGAGTAGGCCCCCGTGTAAAGCCTATTTTAATTATCGGTAGGCTCCTGCCAGGCATGCAAAAGGTTGCGGATGGCATTTGGGAGCATGTCCGTTTGTACGCTGGCATGCAAAAGGTTGCGGCGGCCTCTGCACTCGGACGAGGACGTAAGCCACTAGGGTGTCCTCAGTTTGTTTCCTTCTGGAAACACAAAATTATGTAAATGAATCTTTGTTAGCTACTGAAAAGACAATGCAGTAAATGTTTACAAGTCTTGCGTGGCGAAGGGTACACGACATTGGATGTTGCCTTGTTGTCATAGTTGGGTCTCTTCGGAGGCTACAGCGATGACAACCCAAGTGCCCCAGGTGGGGCTTAATTTTTTTAAAGTTTTTTCGTGACCTTGACCTAAATACAGTAATGACCCCCCCCCCTCCCCGAACTTTTTTTTGAGAAAAAAATTTTGACCTTGACCAAAGAGTTTTTTGCTCCGGACGAGAAGTGCCCAAACAAAAAATTTGTACAAAGTAGTGGATTTAGAGCAAAGATCATTGATTTATCAAACCTGTTGAAGAATAAATTGAAAATGGGTGTTTAAAAGCCAAATCTACTACATGATTGATAAACTGAATGTATATGACGTCACCTTCCCCCACCCTTCAACCTCGGGTATAAAGGGACCCGGTTGAGCGCGCTGCTCATTATTGCGTGGACATTCACCGAGTGCACACTCAAAGCCAAACTGTAAAAAAATGGCTCTTTGCGATATTTGTGGTGAGTTTTTCCAAGATGAAGATATCTTTGTTTTACACCGAGAATTGCATCATGAAGAGAACAGAAAAGAAGAGATTGTTGTAAGTGAAGAAGACTTGGATGCGTTTGATTGGTTATTGGAAAACTACCAGAAGCAGATGGACGACTGTGATAGCTATCTACAGTTACACCGAGAATTGCATCGTGAAGAGGACAGAAAAGAAGAGATTGTAGTAAGTGAAGAAGACTTGGATGCGATTGATCGGTTTTTGGAAAAACCCCAGAAGCAGAAGGAGGACTGGGCTAGCTATTTACAGTTAATGCAAAGAAGAAGACCAAGTGTTATTCAATTTGCCGGAGCTGGACCATCTACAGCTGGAGGATTTATTCAAGAGGAAATGAAAGAAAAAGTGGAAGATTTAAAACAACTGCGTACCCAAGAAGTGGATATGGAAGAAGAGGATACAGAAGAAGTGGAAGATGTAAAACAACTGCGTACCCAAGAAGAGGATATGGAAGAAGAGGATACAGAAGAAGTGGAAGATATAAGACAACTGCGCACCACAGCCTTGCCAGGACCAGTTGTAACTCATTTCAAAATTAATAACTTGCAATTAGAATTGGAAAATTTTCTAACTCAAGCTAAAAAACTAGTTGTAAAAACATTGACGGAAGAATTGACAAGATTGAACTTTATTAAATTTGGATTGGTGTTGGAGGCTATGTTTACTAATAGCGATGGTGAAAACTCACCGAGAGCATTCATTGCTAAAAACCGAACCCTTACAACCACATCTGATATCAGCGAAATTTTAGAAGAATGTTTGAATGAACTGTTAATGAAACTCCAAGAACATGAAGGAAGAGGATCTGGCTGGACGTTATCATCGATTGAAGGTATGGATGTGAGGATTCACAAGCATGGATATGGTATAAGAGGTAGCAGCTTTATCCCTCTACCAAAGGTTATCCGAGATACTAAATCATGTATCAATGTGAAAAATGAGGACAATGAATGTTTCCGGTATGCAATGTTAGCAAAATACGTGGGACATAATGCTATTAGACCTAGCATAGCATACGAAGCTGTTCAACACCGCTATAACTTTCGAGGAATGTCGTATCCTGTGAGTCTTGATCAAATTACTAAATTTGAGAAACAAAATCCAGGTGTTTCTGTTAACGTGTTCGGTTTAGATGATTCAAACAATGTGTATCCACTACGAGTAGGAAAAGTAGAGCAAAGTAACCATACTGATTTATTATTGATAACCAAAGGTGAGATTTCACATTATGTTTATATTAAAAACTTTGAATCTTTGGTTGTACGACAAGTGTCAAAACAAAATCGTAAGATAACAATATGCAAGAGATGCTTTTGTTTTACATGCAAGGAATTCAGACGTGGAGGATCGGAGTGGTTGATGGAGCACCAAAGACTTTGTAATGACAACTATGAAGTGAAGATTAGTCTGCCACCGCCATCTCGAGCGTTCATCCAATTCAACAAAACAGTTCACCAATATCGGATTCCAGTAGCCGTCTACGCAGATTTCGAATCCACGTTAGTACCACAGGAGCTTCCGAATGGTGAGGTGACTAGAAGAACCAAATATCAATTGCATCAACCTAACAGTTTTTGCTTATTGGTGAAATCCACTTTGCCTGAAGAACAGTTACAACACTATGGGTTAACATCCACTCCAATACTCTACCGTGGGGAAAAAGCCGCTAAGTATTTTGTAGACCAGTTGTATGATATTGCTGAAAAGGTGCAACGCTTATTCGGTAATGTTTTACCCATGGAACCTTTGAACCAAAATCAACAAGAAGAATACAATTCAGCATCAAGATGTTATTTATGCAAAAAGAGTTTCAGTGAAGAAAATCCAAAAGTAAGAGATCACGATCACCTGACAGGGTTATACAGAGGAGCTGCTTGTAATTCATGCAATATAAATTACAAACTACCAAACTTTATCCCTGTCATGTTACACAATCTTAGCGGCTATGACTCCCACTTCATTATCCCAGAGTTAGGACGGGATGATGGAAAAATTGAAGTATTAGCTGAAACATTGGAGAAGTACATCAGTTTCTCAAAAACAGTAGGTAAAATTAAACTTCGCTTCGTAGACTCTTATAGATTTATGTCATCTAGTTTGAGCAAATTGTCTGAAAACCTAAGAAGAGAAGACTTAAAAGAAACCAGCAAAATTGTACCTGAAGATAAATTGGACTTAGTAATGCGTAAAGGAGTGTTCCCCTATGATTACATAACTTCTGCAGAAAAATTTGAAGAAACCAGTCTGCCACCGATTGAAGCCTTCAATAGCAAGTTAAATGAAAGTGCAATCACTGTTGAAGACTACAATCATGCTTGTAATGTTTGGAACCAACTAAACATTCAAACCTTAGGGGAATATTCTGACTTTTACATAAAATTGGACGTAACTCTGCTGTGCGATGTGATGGAAGAATTTCGAAACACCTGCTTCTCCGCCTATGGACTGGACCCTCTGCACTCGTACACATCTCCAGGATTAGCATGGCAAGCTATGCTAAAGTCAACCAACTGTCGATTGGAACTTCTAACAGATATCGATATGGTCCTCATGATCGAATCAGGTGTACGAGGTGGTTTGACTCAAGCTGTGACAAGACATGTTAAGGCCAACAACAAGTATATCCCCAACTTCGACGAGCAACAACCATCACTCTACCTTGGATATTTTGATGCGAACAACCTCTATGGTTGGGCGATGTCAAATCCACTTCCCTACGCAGACTTCAAGTGGATTGACCCGACCACCATCGGTGACATATCACGGATTCCAAAAGATGGCCAAACAGGCTATATTTTGGACTGTGATTTTGAATATCCAGAACACCTTCACGACCATCATTACGACCTGCCTCTCCTAGCCAAGACTGAAGTTTCACCGACAGGAAGATGGCCCAAGCTGATGATGACCTTGGAGAATAAGAGTCGATATGTGGCACACTACTGGGTAGTTCAACAAGCACTTGAATTGGGCCTACGTATAGTGAAAATTCACAGAGCAATTGAATTCACCCAGTCTTGTTGGTTGAAACCATATATCGATTCCAACACTACAAGAAGAGCTGCAGCGACAACAGCATTTGAAAAGGACTTCTACAAATTAATGAACAACGCCATCTTTGGGAAGACATTGGAGAACAAGAGAAAACACAAAATTGTAAAATTAGTAAGTGATCCTAGGAAATTGGAAAAATTAGTGCAAAAACCAAATTTCGGAACATCAATGATTATAAACGAAAATCTAGTTGCTGTCAGTATGAATAAAACAACAATAGTGATGGATCGTCCGTTATACATTGGAATGTCGATTTTGGATATAAGTAAAACTCTGATGTATGATTTCCATTACAACAAAATGGTTAAACACTACGGAAGAGACAACATTGGAGTTGCATACATGGATACCGACGCGTTCATCTACTGGATAAAGACTTTGGACATGTATGAAGATCTAAGGAGTTTCCCATACAAAGACGACTTTGACTTCTCTGACTATCCAAAGAACCATCCAAATTATAATGAAAAGAATAAAAAAGTAATTGGAAAATTTAAAGATGAAGCAAATGGAATGCCTTTGGAGGAAATAGTTGCGCTGATGTCCAAATTATATTCCTTCAAGATGTATATGGAAAATGACATACCGACAGTGAAGAAAGCTAAAGGAGTCAAAACATCATACTTGAAGAAACATGTGACATTTGACCACTACAAGACCTGCTTGTTTGAAGATTCTACAATGTCTGCAACGTTCAACACTATTAGAAGCTTTAAACATGAGGTCTACAGTGTCACTGAAGTTAAAAGGGCACTATCAGCTCAAGATGATAAAAGGCATATTATGCCGGATAAAATCCATACTCTTCCTTTCGGCCACTACTCTCTAAACCCTATCAACTAGTAACCTATTCTTCGTCCTTATACAACTTCGACCTTATTCCTTTCTCCTTCCGTAAAAAAATGGGGAACACGGCAAGTCCAACGCCGTGTTCCCCATTTTTTTACACAAGTTTGGATGACCTTGACCTATATAAATCATGTGAATATTTAAGACAACATTCATTGTGATTATACATGTGATACATGAAACATTCAAACCTGCAATATGAAGAACTTGAAGCAAGAAATTGTCAACGAGCTTCATAAACCTGCAAGAAGAAAGTTTCCGCGAAGAAATACAGTGATAAAAGGAATAAATGATTTATATCAAGCGGATTTAATCGAAATGATTCCTTACAGTAAACAAAAAAGAGGATTTAAATACATATTGACTATTATTAATTGTTTTTCAAAAATGGCAGATGCTTTACCACTAAAAGATAAAAGTGGCAAAAGTGTTACAAAAGCAATGGAAACAGCTATACAAAGAGATAAACATACTATAAAACATTTACAAACTGATGATGGAAAAGAATATTTTAATAAGGAATTTGCAAATTTAATGAAAAAACATAACATTAACCATTACTCAACTAATTCAGAGGTAAAAGCATCAATAATTGAAAGATTTAACAGAACTTTAAAAGGTGCCATGTATAAGATGTTTTCCAACAGAGGATCACACGTATGGATTGATATGTTACCAAAACTTATAAGCGATTACAATAACAAGTTTCATAGAACTATCGGTATGAAACCAAGCCAAGTGACTAATAAAAATGAAAAACTTGTATTAAAACGTATAAAAATGAATACTAAACCAAAAGTTGAAAAGCTAAAGCCTAAAAGGTTTAATGTTGGCGATAAAGTGCGAATAAGCAAATACAAAGGTGTATTCAGTAAAAGATATCTTCCGAACTGGACAAATGAGGTATTTACCGTATTTAAGGTGCAACCTACAGTACCAGAAACTTACATTTTAAAAGATAATAAAGGACAATTGCTTGAAGGAGGGTTTTATGGACATGAAATGTTAAAATCAACAGTAGGTGATGTATATTTAGTTGAAAAGGTGTTGCAACGAAAAAAGGATAAGGTTAAAGTACGATGGTTAGGATTTAATAAAACGGAAGATTCTTGGATACCTAAAAAGGATCTAATATAATGATAGAGCATCATTTTGGGTTGAACCATTACAAAGGATGGAGATAATACCGCAAAAAGACAATTTTACTATTAATAATATAGATGAACTCACAGTGGATGGTTCTCAATTCAATACTGGGAAACACGGTGTTTTGTTACCAAACACGGTGCGTTGTCTGGTTACCGGTCCTTCCAATTGTGGAAAAACAAATGTAGTATTCAATTTGATTACAAACCCTAAAGGATTACGTTTTAATAATTTATATGTATTTTCAAAGTCACTACAACAACCAAAATATCAGTTATTGGAACAAATACTCAATAATGTGCCTGAAGTTAAATATTTTAAATTCAACGCGAGCGAGAGTGTCATGCAACCGCAAGAGGCTAAACCATTCTCAGTATTCATATTTGACGACGTATCTTGTGAAAATCAAAATACAATAAGAAATTACTTCGCCATGGGTCGACATAACAACATAGATAGCATTTATATTGGTCAAACTTACAGCAAAATACCGAAACAGCTCATTAGAGACAATGCAAACATGTTAATTGTATTTAAACAGGATGAAACCAACCTAAAACACATATATTATGACCATGTAAGTGCGGATATGCCATTTGAACGATTTAAAGAGTTGTGTGGAAAGGCTTGGGCTGAAAAATATGGGTTTTTAACAATTATGAAGGAACAACCGCTAAACAATGGTCGATACAGGATAGGATTTGATAAATTTATACTAATACACTGATCATGATGTAAAACATTCATTGTTGTACAACACGTCTTGCTACAAACATGGTTAACCAAGAAAAGTTAATAAAGGAAATAAAATCACTTAGTGATTCTATTCGAGATAAAAACAGAGCATTAAAATTAGGTATTAGCGAAAGGGAGAAATTTCTTGAATCTACTTTTAAACCTATTACTGAACCCTTGAAACAATTAAACAAAAAATTTGCTAAACCCGTTTTGGAAGGAGATGCAATTGCACCTATTACAAAGTTTGAAAGAGAAAATGTAAAATCAGAAGATTTTAGTGACGAAGACCCGGAATCCTCTACATATAGTGGTTTTACCGGCGGAGAACCCGAAAGAGAGCTAGAATCACCAGACTATAGTGGTATAAGAGAATTATATGAAGTAAAAGCTAAAAGAGGACATGAAGATGTATCAACTGCTAGTGAAGAGGAAAAAGAAGAAGAAGCAAGGGAAGGTCCGTCAAACATAAGCTTGTTGGGTGAAAACATTCATAACAAAGGACCTTTAGGAAGGAAATACATGGTAAAAATGTTACTCGGAACAATTCCTAATAAGAATTACCATAGTTATGGAGCGAGATTAACAAAAGATGGTTTAATGATAGGTAATAGCCCATTAAACGTTGACGAACATGATAATATTGTCATTGGTGATCAAAGGTATAAGGGCACAAAAGGATTATTTGAATTATTATTTGAAAATAAGCCTTCAGTATCGTTAGTGAAAGAAAAAGACATGGAAGCATATAAAAATATTTTGGAACAGACAAATGCATATAGGAGAAAGTATTTACCTGACCAGCCTCCTTTTAGATCTAAGTCTTTAAAATATAAAGAATTTGTATCCAAGTTAATACCAACTAGAAGACAAACAATGCCGTTAACACAAAGAAAACCTGTAAAACGAAGATTTATGGCATCCACTTTGGATGTAAGTGCTCAGGAACGAAGAAAAAGAAGTAAGTCCGTTACGGGTACAGGTTTAATGAAGAAACTATATAACACAAATGTGATTTATTACAATAATATCAATAAATTGGTGGATAGAATGAAACTAATACATGAAGCTAAAGAAGCGGGTCATACTGGATTGGAAAACGAATGGGTGGCTTTAGTGGATGAACTCCGAAACCGTGGGGTAATCTCATAAAAATGCGTTACTCCCTAGATTACTATTCAGTTGCATCATGAGTGTCGACAAGTTCGGACGTTACTCCTCGGATGGGTTATATTACGCAAATAATTTAAAAAGAGGTGCTGGTTTACCACAAACACCTGATGGAGATTATGATATAACTAATAAAAGGTTAAAAAACATAAAAGATCCCACAGATGAAAACGATGCAATAAATTTAAAAGTATTAAAAGAAAATATATCACCAACATTAAGACTACAGAAAAACACATATGACGCAGGTAATCATAGAATTGTCAATGTTGGTAAGCCAAATCAAAACGCTGATGCAATAAACAAAGGTTATTTATCATCAGAATTAAAAAATACGTTAAAATTCAATGGAAAAACGTATACTGCTGAAAATAAACGTATATCCAACGTAGATGATCCTAAAGATGCAAAAGACAGCGTAAATAGACGCTATTTACATTCATTAATACCTGAAAAGACAAAAGATGGTTTTTCTTTTTATAAATTTGTTATTAACGATATAGGTTATCCGAAAAATGAAAATGATGCTGTAAATTTAAAATATATAAAAGATCATTGTATTACACGTGATGTAGGAGTTATTGATTGTCTAGGTAATTGTTTAGCGAATGTTAAAGATGGTTCGGCACCATCAGATGGTGCAACAGTGGGTCAAATGATGGAAACCTTAAAACAAGAAACAACCTCTTTTGTAAAACAAGATCAAGTAGTATCAAAGCAAGGGGATGAATTTGTTCAAGGTAATGAAAAATTTAATTTATTAACATACAAAAATAATGCTTGGGATTGCATGGGTAAAGGGTTATCAAATATGAGATTGGGTTATACTGCTCAAGATGCAGCTGCTTTATCACAAACCGTACATCTAGATCCAGATCATTCTTTTAGATTTTTTACATGTAAAAATAAAGTAATAAAAGACTTGCATAATGGAAGAGATCCAAATGATGCTGCAACTGTAGGACAAACATTACAATATGACAGTGCAAATAAAGAGTTTATTTATAATAAGCAAAGATTTAAATTAATGGATGTAAATGATTATCAAAATATATTAATTGCAGATCCAAATTCATTTAGCGGATTTAGAAAATTGTCTGGTGAACAATTTATTCATAAAAATCATGTGTTTCGAAATGAATCAGACGGAGCATTAGTTAGTGGAAATTTTAAATATTTTAAATGTCCCGGGAGCGATGAAAATGTAACTGATAAAGACTAAGAATTTGTATTAAAAACTGATACGGGTTAGAAATCGAGACTAATATTATAAAAATGGGTTACACTCTAGAATGTTATTCAGTTGCACCATGAGTGTTGACAAGTTCGGACGATATTCCTCGGATGGATTATATTACTTTAATACTTTAAAAAGAGGTGCTGGCTTACCACAAACACCTGATGGAGATTATGATATTAGTAATAAACGGTTAAAAAACATTAATGATCCCACAGATGAAAATGATGCAATAAATTTAAAGTATTACAAAAAGAGATATTACCAACACTGAAACTAGACAAAAACACATATAACGCGGGTAATCATAGAATTTCCAACGTTGGTAAGCCAAATCAAAACGCTGATGCAATAAACAGAGGTTATTTATCATCGGAATTGAAAAATACGTTAAAATTCGATGGAAAAACGTATAATGCTGAAAATCGACGTATATCTAACGTAGCAGACCCTGTAGATGAAAAAGACAGCATAAATAGACGCTATTTACATTCTATAATACCTGAAAAGACAAAAGATGGGTTTTCTTTTTATAAATTTGTTATTAACGATATAGGTTATCCAAAGAATGAAAATGATGCTGTAAATTTAAAATACATCAAAGATCATTGTATTACACGTGATGTAGGAATTATTGATTGCTTTGGTAATTGTTTAGCGAATGTAAAAGATGGTTCTGCACCATCAGATGGTGCAACGGTGGGGCAAATAAAGGAAACTATAAAACAAGAAACATCTGGTTTTGTGAAACAAGACCAAGTAGTAACACGACAAGGAGATGTATTTGTACAGGGAAATAAAAAGTTTACTTTACTTGAAGAAAACAATAGGTTTTGGGATGGTAAAGGAAAGTCATTGACAAATTTAGGTATTGGTGAAAAGCCTGGTGATGCTGTTCCTTATGAACAGATAATACAATTAGAGCCAACTGGAAAACAATGGTGGAATTGTGATAACAAACGATTAACAAATGTTGCAGACCCTGATTATGCTGATAACGCTGTAACTGTTAATTTTCTTGTTAAAGTAATAGGTAATTTATTATTTGATATGCATAATTATATTGCAGCCGGACAACATAAACCTATTGATGAAAAAATGAGAAGTGCATGGATTAAACAAGAAATTCTTTATAAATACTTTTTTAATCATAATACACAAAAGTTTAGATCAACAGATTGGGGTACTTTTGATATTTAATTAAATAACACCATAAATTACATCATTTATGTGCAACCTGTCATAGAGGTAACACATAGGTTACGCTTTTCGAATATAAAAGACAATCATGGCGTTTCATTACACCAGTCCATATCGAGACACTATACGGAAAGGAGGCGGTATCACGTCCACAGCGGTTTCTCTGTTAAGTAAAGCTTTAAATCGTATTCCAGTAGGATCTGTCGTAAATAGAGCAATAGACGCTTTACCATACGAATTTCACATACCGGGAGGTTATCAGTATTGCGGACCAGGAACTAAATTGAAAAAACGACTGGAAAGAGGCGATCCAGGCATAAATAAGTTAGATCAGGCTTGTAAAGAACACGATATCGCATATTCCACGTTTACCGATTCAAAGAATAGGTCAATAGCTGATAAAAAGCTAGCGAATATAGCTTGGCAACGAGTAAAGTCTAGTGACGCTAGTATTGCAGAAAAAGCAGCAGCTTTAGCGGTAACAGCAGGTATGAAGGCTAAAACAGCGGTAGGAGGTGGAAAAAGGAGGGGTAGGAATAAAAAAGGATCAACCATGAAGAAACATGGTGGTAATATTAGACTAAAAAGACGTTCTCCGAGGAAAAATAACAAAAAACCGATAATATGGTCAATGGTAAAAAACGGGGCTGGTCTATACCTAAGACCGTATCGTGCATATTAAATAAAAGAAATCAATTGGTTATACCACATAAAGCGTTGACTAATGTTGAATTATTTAAATATATTTCCTGTTTAAAAATACCATTTTTCCGCGGAGTATTTATGAAAGACAATTTACCAAAGAAAATATGGAAAAATGAGACTGGAATCGTAAATTTGGATAATACTGAAGGGTCCGGCACCCATTGGGTGTGTTATAAGAAACTAAATAGTAATGTATATTATTTTGATAGTTTTGGAAATTTGCCACCACCTAAAGAACTTGAACATTACTTTAAATCTGCTAAAAACATATATTACAACTATAAAAGAGAACAACCTGATAATACTTCAATATGCGGCCATTTATGTTTGGAATTCCTAGCTAAAAGTATCAGTCACTATTGAGATGTCTTCCTATACGGTATCATTAACAGGAAAATCGTCCACTTTACGAAGTATCCTTTTTCCAGCGTTACGCTTGCAAAAAGGAAGATTTTGGGAGGCAGCACTGTTGGATTTTACAACTTACAACTCTATTCCCAATGTTACGGAAGGTAAAAATAACTTATTGCATTATTATAAAGGAAAAGATGCCAGTGGGAAGTTTACAGACTTGGAAGTTTGCACTCTACCCACAGGTTCTTATGAAATTGATCATATTAATGAATTTTTGCAAAATAAAATGGGAAAAGACAATATAACGCTAAAAGGTAATAACAATACAATGAAAGCTGAGCTTACTTCAAAATATTATATAGATTTCAGTAAGTCAGACTCAATTGGTGATTTATTAGGATTTCCCAAAGATGGAGCAATTTTAGAACCAAATAAAACACATTCTGGTAAACAAACTGTAACAATATTAAAAGTCAATAGTATAGACATAACTTGTAACATTATACAAGGAGCTTACAGAGATGGAGCAAATACTCATATAATACATACTTTTTACCCCAGTGTGCCACCTGGATTTAAAATTGTTGAAAAGCCACAAAACCTGGCATATCTACCGTTGAACACCACTTTCATTTCAGACATCGTGTTGAACGTATTGGATCAAGACGGTAACTTGATAGATTTCCGAGAAGAGCCTATTACGGTTAGATTACATTTAAAATCGACACTTTAATACAAAATCATGGGTTTAATATTTAAAAGCGAACAACCTACGGGAAACCGCATTAGTAGCTCTTCAGCTGTGGAGGAGTTAACACGCGAGAACATTCGTTTCTTAAAGAGAATTGGATTACAATTAACCGATTATGGATAAACTGGATATAGCGCAGGGTCCAACATTCGACGAAACCCTATGGGAAAAAGAATATCACACCCACAACCCTTACACTTCATCAAAATTAAACAATAACGATGAAATTCGTATTCCCATACAAAATCAAGACATTTACACACTACCATGTGAAAGTTACTTGTATATTGAAGGAAAAGTTACTAAAAAGGACGGTACTACTACTGGTACAACAGTTCCATTTATAAATAATCCCATGGCTTTCCTGTTTGATGAAATTAGATATGAAATATCAGGTGTAACAGTTGATTCTACTAAAAAAGTAGGTATTGCAACAACTTTAAAGGGATTAACATCTATATCATCTAATGAAACCAATTTAATACAACCTGCAGGATGGGTTTTACCTGCAAAAGACACAATCACTCCAGATACAAATGGAAATTTTGATTTTCATATTCCGTTACGTTTGTTGCTTGGTTTTGCTGAAGATTATAGGAAAATAATATTAAACGTTAAACAAGAATTAGTTTTGTTGAGATCTTCAAACGATAAAGATATTATTAAAGCTCCAGATGGTACAACAGATGCAACTTTAGAATGGAAATTAACATTAGACAAAATTGTATGGAGAGTTCCACATGTAAAATTAGCTGACGAGCATAGAATGCTACTATTAAGAAAGTTAAAGGCTGATCGTGATATTGTAATTCCTTTTAGAAGTTGGGAATTTCATGAACATCCCAGCTTGCCAACTACGGATCGACACACTTGGACAGTTAAAACATCTAATTATGTGGAACGAGCCAGGTATATTATATTTGGTTTACAAACAGGCAGAAGAGACACCATCACCAAACATGCAGGCCAATTTGATCATTGCAACTTGAAAAATATTAAAGTTTATTTAAATTCACAATTTTTTCCATACGATAATTTAAATGTGTCATTCGCTAATAAAAAGTACAGCATATTGTACGATATGTATGCAAGGTTCCAAAGTTCATATTATGGTAAAACGAATGCACCTTTACTATCACCAGAAAAATACTTAGATGGTTACCCTATAGTTGTAATCGATTGTTCTAAACAAAATGAATCGGTAAAATCATCAAGTGTAGATATAAAAATAGAAATGGAATTCAACGCGCCTATATCAGCTAATACAACTGCATACTGTTTAATTCTACATGATAAAATCGTAACATACACACCTTTAACTGGAATTGTTAAAAATGTATTGTAAAAGACCGGTTTTCCTACATTCCAATGCATTCCGCGAGTATAAAAGCAGAGCGTTCAGCTCGCTCCTCATCAGTTTGTTGCCTGTTGTTGTATGGGTAGCATCTTATTCAATATGGCTTCTCCTAGTGGTACACAAGAAAATGTAGTAGATATTGAGAAGGAGATATCCGACTTTTTAGATCTTCAAGGTCAACCGGAGGGAGATGAACACAACGCTTGCGGACAACTCCACGCCAGTAATAATATTGAGGAAAAAGGTAAAAGAAGAAAGAACGCACACAAGAGGAAAAGGGATATTGAAGATAATATTTCTCCTAACATATTAAGTGAGGTATTCTTGCGAATATTTTACCCAATCTCTTCCAGTTTGGACAAAAGTGTTTTAATCGGTGTTATGAAATCTACAGATTATTCCCCTACTGTAATTTTAACTCATGGACCCAAAATGATTTTGTTTACGGATACTGCTTGGGAATCGTTTATGAAACACTTGCATCTGCTAGAATGCTATTTAAGTAGTAACATGTTTGGAAGAAAGACAAGAGTAGGCCTTTTGGATTCAAATGTGGAAATCGATATTGTTAAACATCGTGGTGATCATCAGTTGCGGTTTAGAGACACAACAAGACATGATAACAAGATTCAACTTAATCGAGAAGAGTTTTTTATTCTAACTTGTGCAACTGAACCAATAACGAGGTACTTGAGACAACTGGTGTTTTCAAGTTCAATTATTAAAGATTATCTGGAAGACACTTTGGACAAACAACCGGACGCACCTATATTGTACGGACCTGTAGATACTTCTATATTCAATAGGGTTCCTCATGAAGTACAAATGTGGAGACAATTGGAAAAGTACGCTCAACTACATAAGAAATCAGTAAAACGTGAAAAAGAGGAAGAAGAAGGAGGAGAGGAATCAAGTGTTAGTGATGAAAATGAAAACAAGGAAAATGTAAAGATGGAAACCTAAATGACAATTAACTACACAGCAATGGTTAATTTTTAAAACAATGTCAAACACTTTGTGGGGTTAGGCCTACCGGGGACGGTGCCCACGTTAAATATACACCAACGCGCCAACAACTGTACGGCCGGGTATAAAAGTCGTACCTACCGTGGTGTGGAAATCAGTTGACCTTTGGACTTCGTCATGAGCAGACGAGTGATCTTCGCAATGGACAAGGAAGAAGAACAAGTAAAGTCCAAACCTGGTATAATTGAGTTCCAAGCGTTTCGGGGTAATGATGATAGATTTATCATAAAAGAACTTGTGTTTTTCGACATCAATACAAGTGTTCCTTATTCGTTTTTATTTAAACCACCATGTTCTTATTCATCTTTAACCAGTAAAGCCGCTACTACCAACAGATGGATTTCAAAACACTTCCATCATATCGATTGGTATGATGGTTTTACAAGTTACACGGACTTGTATCACATTATGCATCACTTTTCAGACAAGTTTACCAATATTTACACAAAGGGGCTGGAAAAGAAAAGATGGATCGAAGGATTTACTCATGTTCCGGTTAATGATGTGGATTTGGATAAAAACTACAAGTATACGATGGAAAATGTTTGTATTTGTACTAAAAGTCCAGAACATGAAAAAGATAGACATTGCGCTTTAAAAAACGCCTATAAACTCGCATCTTACCTTCAAAGTGGGGAAATGGGGAGTGGTGGGGGTAACGGGGGTTATATAAGTGAGGAGCAGACCGGGACCTGGCATGAGTATTACTCGAGATTCCGAGACGACAACATCTCCCAGCAAGAAGACGAAGAAGACGATCTATAACTTGACCATGGCATCTCACCAGTTCCTGCAAACTTTGGTTGAGCAGTTCAATGCTCACTCCAAATCTACCATACTACCCGTCAAGAAGTGTTCCGAACTTAAAGACGAGAAGCACTACATTATCCACGCCATGAAGAAGATGGAGACTACAGTTGGAGAGGCCATCTGCTGCAGTCTTAGCGAGGCACCATTCACTCCGGGGGATGAGCCCAAGTTCCAAGTCTACCTGCCGAAACGGTTCGTCCATCTCCTCCAGAACGAGGATCTGCGCTCCATCCAACCCGGCTGTCTCTACCTGGTTTCCCACGGTTGCACGGGTAGCAATTCCACCGAGTTGACCATCCACATCGCCGACAAGCAGCAGTGTTAGATTTAAGTTTTACTGTTGTACATATGTTATTGTAATGTTTTATAAATAAATAAACCATAAAAGACAAAAAAGAATACAAAAAGACGAAAAATGCAACATATCAATATGTGAAGTTTGTCACATATTGATATGTTGCATTTTTTTTTAAACTTCGCGGGTGACCTTGACCTTTGACCTTTGCATTTCACAGTTACCCCCACCACCACGCTACAAGTCAAACCTGCTTGAATGCAAAACACCCCCACCACTTTTTCATATACCTCCAAGTGCTGTGCCTCGTCTTCATTTCAACTCCAGCAGCCAACCGAACAACATCAGTATGTCTCTGAACGTAAGCTGTGCCAGCTATGAGGAGGTGACGATCAAAACGCAACAGGAGCTGAACGACTTGTACAAGGAGTTGCAGCTGATGGTGGCAAGAGGCTACCGTATAAACGTGCAAGTCTACGCTTGCAATATACGGAATCTTCGGCAGCCGAAGGAAGAGCCTGGACATTCCTCTTCAACGACAGCTTCCTCACCGGCGTCGATGAAGACCGAACCAGACAACTTGGATTACTTCAGCTGACTAGCGGTTGTCTTCCTTGTCCTTACAATTGTAGAATATGTTTATTTCTTTATTATATTAAAGAAGTAAAAAGAGCAAAGCCACCTATCTTGTTACTGACATATATGCTCAGTAACAAGATAGGGTTTTTTTTAAAACACAATTTGAATGACCTTGAAACTTCCCCCTCCACTGATTCGCTACCCCCACCACTTCACTGTTGATATACATGAGACAACATAATTAGATACCTCATTCCTTCTTCAACGGCCAAACCTACAACATCAACAATGGCTAACCTACCAACAGATGAAAGATGTCCTCACGCATGCTGTGACTTCGTACACGAGTTAGAGAAGAGGATGCAAGAGAGGGCGATAAGAAGAAAGCAGATCCACTCAGAAAATATCATGATAGTAAACGGCTATCTTTTGTTGTTCGGCCTTATCATGGTTGTACTGTTCATACTGTACGGCATAGTTACAAGCGTCGGCAAGGTTGCAGAAGAAAACGCTCGCCACCATCAGTTGGAAGATTTCAATGTTACTTTCTAGGTTTTCCTTTTTTAAAACTCCATTTGGATGACCTTGAACTTTCCCCCTCCACTCCTTCCTTTTTTTAAAACCCAATTTAAATGATCTTGAAATTTCCCCCTCTACTTTTCAATAATGTTACAACTGACTGCAGCTCACCTCATTCCTTGCTTGGCTGCCATGGCGGAAGGAACTCTTTCTCAAGTTGACTCCACTACGGACGAAGCATTTCCCTTGCGGTGGACTGTTCATTTACAGGATGCGACAGAAGTGGAAGTCTTGTATCAAAAATTACTCAATGTATTCAACGGGAACCCTGGACCTCTTGAATGTAGAATGGATTTGAATTTTGATGCAACCAGGGTCGGCACAGAACCTTCAACTTCAAGCCAGCCTCAGCAACGAGATTTTACACATTTATACACTCCAATATCACCGGAAGGTGTAACTGTCTGCGAGGCTGACTCAACTACACGTTATGTTCAGCCGAAGCCTTGGGTGTTGATTATTAACAATGTGTACAAAGTGGAATTGGTATGTAATAGATTAAAGGAGTTGATGGTACAAGATCCAGGCCTGCGCTTTCAAATAGATATACATTTCATCTGGAGAGCACCTGCACGGGGCTCTTCGTCTGACAGCTCTCCAAGTACGACGGACGAGGAGGACGACTAGTCATCTTTTTTAAAACTCCGTTTGAATGACCTTGACCTTTCCCCCTCCACTGAGTTTATTTAAGGTGCACTCTCACTGACTACAGCATCATTTCATCGCGCACCTTCACCGCAGCAACATGGAGAGTCAACTCAACTACTGTTGCGAACAGAAATGTTTTTCATGGCCGAATGGCATTGATGTGGTGGATGGCCTGGCTTGTAGAACATGTGAAGCTTTTAGTCAGTGCATGTGTAAGTGCAAGTCTTGGAAGAAGCCGAAACCGAAGTTGAAGACATTCCATGTGTACCAAATGAGAGGGCATAAGTACACTTGTTGCCCTGAACGTTGCATTGAATTCAAACTAAAACAGCTAACTGGCTGCAAATTGTGCAACAATCATTTTGCAGGTTTTTGCAAACATTATTTAGGAGCGTGTCAATACAGATCAACTTGGCATACAGAAGCACTCACTATCAATGAAATCGCTATAGACTCACAAGAGTAGTCTTTCTACTCTTTGACTTTTTTAAAACTCCGTTTGAATGACCTTGAAATTTCCCCCACCACTTCCCCATATATCTAGAGTACGCAGGGCCCGGAGGTCAGTCGCTCGGCGGCTGTCGTAGTGTGCACATCCGTGTTGTGCAGTCTGCTGTGCAGTTTTGATTTTAACCAGTTCAAGGTCACCACACTTAAACTCTGGCAAAAACGTCAAGCTGTTAAAGACAATCCTAAGTCCCAGGTTCACAGTCAACCTCAAGGTCATCACACTTTAACATGTAAATTTAAGGTAGCACCAAAACGGTGCTACCTAGCTTGACATTTTCAAGTTTCCCGAGGTCATCACAGTTCCCCCACCACTTCCCATATACCTAGAGTGCGCGGGGCTGGACAGTCAGTCGCTCGGTGGCTGTCGTGGGGTGCGCATCGCGGTTGCAGTAATGGTGAAACGCGGGAGTTGTATCGGTTCAAGGTCACTCGAGCGGTGTCACATGACGGTTTAGGCAGAGTCACGTTGCAAACTTTGAGTTCCCTCGGCACTTTTGCTGTTTCTCGTCTAATTTCGCTCCAAGTTGTCAAGGTCATTGAAACCTGACTGAAACTCGGAGCGTAGTGCGAGAAACAGCAAAAGTGCCTAAAAATTTTAGGTTTCAGCGTGACCTTGACCTTTGTGACATCGATGACGTCATAATGGTGACGTAAGGGGTGATGACGTCATCGCCACGTCATTTCTGCAACGTCATGGGTGTGACGTCACAGAATGACGTAATTGGTGATGACGTCATCGATTGCGTCATCGATGACGTCATCGATGACGTCATCGGTGGGGTCATTGACCTCGATGACGTCATCGCTCAGGTGACCTTGAACTGAGCCAGCTCCCGCGTTTCTCCACTACTGATTTTTATTCTAAATTAACCTAAATTTGCATGTATTATAATAGAAAATTAATGTTTTTATGTACAAAAATCTCAATAATTCCATTATTTGTTGTTAAATAATTCTAAACCTGGTTTCAATAGTTGGGTTATTTAATTTTTCAACTTTTTTGCCCCCTTGTCAAATTTTGATAAAGTTTACTGATTTTGAGATATTTGGGTTTAACAATTTTAAATGACCGCCATTTTTTAAATACACTTAGAAAAAATGATTTTTTCCTGAAAATTAACATTTATGTTATAAAGTTTCATGCCAAATATGAAATTAATATTACCATTTGTTACGGAAATAAAAATTAAAATTATTTGTATAAAAACAAAATGGTGAATAACTTCTAAACAAAGCCGAAATTGAAAAAAAATTACTGAACATTTTCGATTTATTTTTATGTGTAGAATATGAATATGAATATGCATAACCAGTCACGGTTCTTTTAAACACCCAGTAAATTCAGAGAGGTCAAGCGTGGTGAACGAAGAAGAAATGTAGTCGAGCCATCAAGACTTTTTTATTTGTTTTTTTAGTGCATTATAGGTAAACTGCATTGTTGTCAATCAGCTGTTAACAATTGAATGAAAAAAACTAGATTAAATTCCTATGAAGCAATAAATGTAAGATACACTTCAGCATGTGGCTAAAATGATGTATGTACAGCAAAGATATGAAATCAGGGCAAGGACTTTGTGGACACCCGGTATATCAGTGCCCTTTAAGTCCAAATCACGTTGAATAATACTAAGCCATAAATATTTTATTTCCATTACTCTTCCTTTTTATTTATTTACTGTTAGAGAGCCTCGTTCTCATTCATTCAAGGAATTATGATTGCACTATCTTTGAGTTTTGATCGTGATTGAGTGGCATAGTGCCGATCAGTATTACGTAGCCACATACCTCTCCTCATATGTTTATTTTCTCAGTTGTAATGTTATTTTATTGTTATTTTTACATTAACCGGGTGTACATTAAACTTCTCTATTATTGTTTAACAAATCCAAGTAACTGAAGGCGAATTGCGTGAAACCGTTTCTGTGAATTTCATCTAACTGCACCACATTTTCTCAGGAATTTTTTTTGCTAGCAACTACACAAACATCCGCTCTCCACCTTGACAAGCAAAAAGAGTTACGGAATCGTAAAACCCCGAGTTAATTCGTAGTTTCATCATCATACCACACTTCCCGACCCAGGGTAATAATTTAAAAGGAAGTGCAAAAAGGTCGCTTCAATGTTTACAAATCCTCTTCCTAGTGTTTTTACTTTTGTGCTTCAAGCCTCAAGCTTCTTTGGCTGAGTTATAAATCAAGAGCATCTTAATGATGAAAGACTATACCACTTAAAACCCTCCGAGGGTGACCTGCATTATCTTGACAATGCGTCATCTCAGCCCTTCCCTTCTTTGACTTTATTGACGGGATATACCTTCGTCGTATATCTAATGGGATTAGTAACAGTGTAACTACTTAAGTTCATCATCTGGACAGGATAATGTGCTCATACCCGCCATGACCACCTGATGCTCACTTTCCCTCTCTAAGATCGTCCTTGGTAAAGGATAACAAGAACTCCCGTATAGCATCTTTCACGAGGCAGGACAGTTGTGGGTCAACTCCAGGCTGGAGGCAAACATGTGTGACTAAATACACTCGCTCACACGCACAGGCACACACGCGAGAACACCGGGCTTGAGCAAATATCAGCCACTGGACCGGAGCAGACTGTTTGCCTGTAAATATTTACTTGAACGTCATTGGCTTCTGGTGTAGCCTATTGTAGGTTCAAATTGAAGAAGACGTAACCCTCCCTAATCTTTTCAAATATTTAAGTAGGCCTACCGTAATCCACTATTTGATTTAGGGAAAGAAAGTGATGTTGGGCTGCAATTTTCAAAATATTTTTCAAAGAGGTACGCTTTGCCTCAAATCTAATTGTTATCAGATAAGTAGTTACTTGGGGTGGAGGGGGGGGGGATGAGCACTTGCTCGATAAACTTATACAGTTCGTTGTATTAATAATATCAGTCACACACTGAGCACTAAAATGTCAAATGCAAAAAGGACATTTTATTCATGACGAGCTCATTTGCTTCGCTCACTCGTTTTGTATAATATTTCAATGTAGGAACCTGTGCTACATTCTTATATAAATTTGTTGAACGACATGCTGAATCTGTAACACTTACAGTTGATTGTACGAGACGTGAGACAGCACGCCAGAATTTGGGCTACAAATGGGCAAGTTGGCTCTATCTTATGCAGCATGGCATGGATTAATCATTATAATGATATACAGTAAAATCGTTACTAAGGTCTTATTTCAAATCCAGGCTGCCAAACAGCCCATGTGTGGCACATATCCTGGCGGGCTGTCTCACGTCTCATGCAATCAACTGTAGATTCCAGGGCTACGGAAGTAAATAAACAAAAGAGGCCGGTGACGTAATCATTTTGATATACATGAGAGTATAATCTTTGACTATATACACTAACGTGAATAGACTTCTCATAGCATGGGCGTGTTTGAAACCTATTGACGGTGGTAAAATCTTCTGCGGCATACATGAAGTACAAGTGACATATGATAGATAAATCAGTATTACCACTCTTCACAACTAAGGATGAAACATTTTATAACTGAGGGTTATGTTTATGTTTTGGTAAAGTGTTTGCAGCACTGTAAATCTAGCTGAATAATATCAACATCGATTGCAGCGAATTTGGAGCTGCGACACGAACTTTCCAAGTTTTGGTATCAAACAAAAAGCATTGGATGAGAAGTCTATTCACGTTATTGTACATAGTCAATGGTAGTGCTATACAACTTGTAGTGCTACCAACCGCTGACCGGCTACAGCTGACACCGCTACGCAGCTGGAGATGATCAGCTGACGCGTGACCGGTGAGTTGTGCGGGTCCCGGCACCTCCCCATACCTCTCGCACCGCGCTCTGCCGTCCTGTTGCACTATCACGTCGGAATGCAGTTAATGCAGCTCCGTTTAGCCCCGGTCACCGGGGTGCAAGCGACTGGTTAGCATACCTACACCGCGACACTCCGACTACAATGATGTAATTTACTTTCATCTTTACTACAAGTGCAAGCGTTACAGGTCAAAGGTATTTTAACTGTACACTACAGATGGAATATTTCTCTATAGATATAAATAAATAACATGTTTCAGTATTTATTTTCTGTATATTTCAATTTTTTCAAAAAAACTTTCTTCTAAAGCCGTTCTTTTAGAGAATGTCTATTGTCCGGAGATGACTTGTTGGCCAGTGAGGGGGTTGCGGGGTGAGGGGGAAGCTGAAGCACGCCATTGGCCAAAACAATTTGCTTTTTGTTTTTGTTTTTTTGTTATTCCACCATATGTTAAGCTATCAACAAAACCAAAAACATACATCATCCCTACGATATTTTCTTTAATTTTGCAGTCAGCTGTCTTTCTCTACATTGAATTAGGCTATAGCTGGTTTGTCAACAAAGATAATTGTTTACTTTTTCTTAGCAACATTTTTTATGTAGAATAGTACAATCTATGTTTGTTTTTATTCCTTAGTTAACGAAATGACCGGTAGGTTTCGGATGTAAATTTCCCCTCGCCCCCCAACCCCCTCAGTGGCCAACAAGTCATCTCCCGACAGTAGACGAAATGCCATATGTCATAACCATTATCCTGCATCATTACAAGGGTATTTTTATGTTTTAAGAATCGTACCACTACCTAACCTAAACAAGTTAGGGAAATATTTCGGAGGTTATAGTTCTGTATGTTAATTTTAATGCAAAATTTGTATCAACTACAGTTTTCGAACTGGTTCTCAATTTAAGATTTCCAGGCTCTTTTCCAACCTTCGTTTTAAACATAGTGTAATATTTTTTTAAGTACAACCTGTGTTAGAAAATATAGATTTTAATTTATTGTTACCTTAAATTTTTATTTTAGTCTCAAATTTTACTCCCTACTTTCATTGCGGTTTTCTTGTTCTAGCTTATTTTCTTGATTATCAGCTCGTTGCAAGAAAGTTTTCTTAAAGTACATGACTAATGGTTGGTAATAAATGAACACAGGTAAATACTTGCCAATGGCCGAAGAATAAAATTTAGCTTAATCAGTGATCATAATGGGCTAATTGATACAGTACCAACGTTCGCCAAGCGAGCTATCGTAGCGGAAATCCTTGTGCTTCTGATTCGGAAGGGGACGCCGGATTCATATTCCTTTCCTGTCATTCTTGGTTAAGTTTCTAGCGTCATTTATAGAAATCGTTTCACTAAATGCCGTATCTACCAGGTTAGAGGGTAGGAATGTCTCAACCTCCCTTGTTAAAATAACTCTCTGAAAAAATGTATTAAACTGTTGACGTGTATAGTACCAAACATACAGACATCACATTGTTGACCTGGTGGAGTTCTCCTCGCCACTGCTGCCCACGGGTCCTCCGTTTTGCGGGGACATTGCCGCAACACGAGGAAGATGAGACAGTGACGTAAGTAGGGTCAGCTGCCCCCCCCCCCCCCCGCCCACAAACCACGGCACTTGCTGTTCCCACACATTTACCCAAAATACACCTCACGCTCATTTGTTGGTGAAAGTGTTGTTGCTATGTCTACTAGCTAATGACTTTGTCTCGCTCTTTGCACTAAAGCGATCTATTATCTGGGTATCATGTTGAAATAAAGCATTTTTGAGGAGCAATGGCTAAAATTTAAGCGGGTATGGTACTACGAAATTGAAATTATTCCAAACAGGTTTGTATTGCTGGTATTTATATGACCGTATCGTATCACTAAATCACTAAATCGCTAATACTGCACAATATAGTGGTTTAAAATACTAATGTTTGTAAAACAAAAATTAAATCATCCAACATTTTTTAAGTATAAGTGGTCAATATTAAATGGACTGTCTTTGACACTGAACTTCTTTTATTTGTAGCATAATCATGAGTGTCCTGTAACTATACTGTAACTATGTCCTACAATATATCTATTTAAAATTGAACTCTATTATCATCGATCATAAGCTTTGTGACAACACATGGCTTTAAAAAGCTAAATAGAGTAACGAATAATATGAACACTCAATTTTAGGGTGCTTACGTTTTTACAGTGAACTAAAATAACTAAATGCATACCGTAGCTCTTGTCATCTCCAGTTTCAGTGTCATCTAAACAACCCATAAAATAGTTTCACACATAAATTAATATAATACCTATAAAAGTCAGTTGTTCTATTAGACCTACTGGTGTACAAATTTAAAAGACACACCAATAATGTTATTAACAGCTATGAATAGGGTTTAGAAAAGTGCTGTAAAACAGCTGTTGCTGATAAAACTACACAATTAGTTTTTTACTGTTATCAATAATTCATGTTTACTAACATTCTGAAAAACAAACAAACCCAACAACTTTAACAATAAGAACGTGTTTTTCGAAATTTTTTATATCACCAAAATTTTATTGCATACAAGTAGCTTTATTGTAGCAAAAGAAAATCATTTAATCGCATCAACCTAAGTAATGTGAACTATATGTGCAAACATTCTGATCAGTGATTTTAGATTTGTTTGATTATCCATCTATGGAATCATTCATCCTGAGGTAGCGATGAATGATTCATCGGTGTGCCATCGTCTGTGATACTATCCGCCCTGCTGTCGACGGAGAACTGCCACCGCAGGAAGCGGCGCTCCCTGCGCTCACTGGTCCTGGACTGCAGCGAGTGGCTAGACAGCACCGGTTGAGTCTCCGGAGCGATGCCCACGTTCTCCATGATGTCGGCGCCGGCGGTCCGCTGCATCACCTCCACCAGCCCCAGGTAGATGCCGGCCACCGCCACCAGCACGACCACGCACAGCAATAGGAAGTACCACGAGTTGCTCAGCCACACCATCTCCACCTCCGGGGCGCTCACGATCGCCTCCATCCACTCCCTCGCGTTGTACACGTACGAGAAGTACGTCACGTACGTGTCCACGCAGCGAACGGAAACGCGGTACAAGATCCTGGGCGAGTACAGGGCGACAAGTTCTCCGTCGCAGATCAGGGGACTCCCCACATCGTCCTTGCACGGCATTATGAATGGGAAATTCAAACAAAGCCAACACGTATCCGGTGGACCGTTCCCCCTGCATTTCAGAATTGTAAACTGAGTCTGGTTGAAGTTGATGACCTTGAAGTGGTTTAAATCGAACATCGCACGGTCGCCGTACCCGGCCAGTCGGCAATTGGTCATTTGGTCTTCGCGGTGGAATTCACACTTTGTAGAAAGAGCTGGAAAGTAAGACTGTTGAGAGCGCTCGATCATGATGACGGCAAAGTCGAAGTGGCGGGAGTGTTCGCGAACAAAGTAGCGAGGGTGGACAAATATCTTGATCGCCCGAAGACCATCGCTCATGTGGTCGGCTCGGCTGAAGACCCTCGTGTGTAGTGGATTGGGGGAGCTGTCCAGATCCATCAGGCAGGAAGCGGTGGTCAACACCATGTTGGCGCGAATCAACGTCCCTGCAATCATGTTAATTTCTTAATCAAAAATAAATTTTTGTATTTATGATGTCCATATTTGTGTTTTTCTTTTGACTTAGCATTACATTTTATTTTTCTCGTCAATAGAAAAAAAAGTCCCAGTACGTTAATTCGATCTTAATTTAAAGGATCTTTAATTCGGTTTGGTTGACAAATTTCTCAAGGCAAGCGTTAAGTCTTGGATGATACCCACTAAAGTACAGTCCTGAATACAAATTAATTGATTTTGCTGTCCCATTTATGGTGGAAATGTGGCTGGTCATCTATGCAGTATCTGAGAGGATCAAAATCATACTTACAGTAGGAACCACTTCAAAATATACCATAAGTCTATTGGAAGAATTATTTACTCGTTTTGGTATCCCAAGGATCTTAGCGAGTGATAATGAAACGCAACTCACATCCTATGAAAACATTTCAAGAGTTTTGTAAAAGGTTAAACATAAAGTGATAAACATGTCATAAATAATAACATAATGTCTCCAGAACAATGCTTAATGACCAAATATTATCTCAATACAACAATCCGTTACGGAAATAAAAATTATTAGTGTTAAAAACTAAAATTTGGGAAGCTGTTAAAAAAACCATTTTATTACAAATCAAAAAAACAAATAAAATCAAAAACAAAACATCTTTATTTCAAACAGATACATATAAGTAATACATACATAGATAAATAAGAAATATTATCTCACATAAGTTTGACACTTGTGCGTGAGATAGAGTCCTTATAATTATTTTATTTACTACATAGTAGGGAGATGTTAGCATTAACAAAAAATAACTAAAAAGAATCTATACAGCGATTTTGATAACTTAAACTAAAATATTACAATTGTGACTTGGTACAAATTTGTTAATAAAAAAAATATAAAATAAAAGAAATAATAAGAAATTAATGAATAGACGGTACGGAGTCAATAGTGATGCGTAGATTATTTACAGCGCAACAAGACTAGCATAGTACAGTAAAAAGAAAGAAAAAAAAGTAAGGGATGAAAGCTAAACGGACGGGTGAACTGACAATTCCTTATAAGGCAATAATCGCTTCGTTCCTAACGAGAAACCCCCCTCCCCCCACTCGAACACATTCGCTCGTACACACACACACACACACACATCCACGCACACACACACACACGCACTGTCTTTCACCCTATATCTGCCTCTCCTTACAAAAATTAAGGTCTGTAAATTGATGTTATTATACGTTCTGTGTTTTCAATTCCAATACTATGAAGCCAAGATTTAATTTTTAATTTATATACTGCTAATGAACATGAAAATACTTTAAGTTCGTCCGGTAAGTTTCGAAAAATTATATGAGCCACATAAAAAGAATTTGTGGTTGAGAAGGTTTTAACTAATTTTGGAATATTAATATTAATCGCTCCTAAGTTGCTCCTAGTTGTATAATGGTGAGTTTGATAGTTAAATATGGTGTGAAAATTTTTAAAAATGTAAGTTGCCATTACTCTGACGAAAAGCTGTCTTACGTCCAAAACCATGAATTCAGAATACAGAGCCTCGGACGAGTAACGCCGACTTCTACCCAAGGCCGCTTTAAGGATTGCTTTTTGCGTTACAATTAATGGGTTAAGATTTGACCTGTAAGCTGCCCCCCACATTATAATTCCTCCCTCCAGAAGTGACTGCGCGTACGCATAATAAGCCATTTTGATTTCTTGCAAGTTTAAAATTTCACCTAACTGCCTAAAAACGTAAATCAACTTCCTAAGAATATTGTTCAAATAACAAATGTGGGAAGTCCAACTAAGTCTATTATCAATCACTACCCCTAGGTATTTATATTTGTCCACTCTCTCTAGAGATTCGCAGTCGCATTCAGTATTCCTTGGATCGCCACAGGAATGTAGCTTGATTGTATTAATTTGGGTATCACTGCTGTCTCGAAGAGCTATGGGCATAAATTTTGATTTTGAAATATTTAATGATAATAAATTCTGATCAAACCATTTTTTAATCATTGATAAATCTCTAACCGCCTTATCGAAAACTTCTTCCCAACTTAACCCCTGAACAAAAACTGCAGTGTCATCTGCAAATAAAGATAATTTTCCGGATATTTGAACTTTAGAAAGATTGTTGATGTAAATTAAAAAGAGCAAAGGTCCTAATGTACTCCCCTGAATTACCCCGTAGTTTACTGTTGTTAATTCACTATTGATGCCATTAATTGTTGTTAATTGTTCCCGCTTGGATAAATAACTTTTAAACCATTTAAGAGCATTATTTTTTATCCCCACCAATCTTAATTTATTTAGTAATTTATCTCTATCAACGGAATCGAATGCTTTGGCTAAATCTAGAAAAATTAATAAACATTTTTTTGCTTTTTTACATAAGTTTATATGAATTGTTTGCTTATTTTGATGTAAGGAATATCCTTCTGAAATATTGGAAAGATTTCCCTAACACCCTGTACATAGATAAAGAGTTATAGGTATCTATGAGTCTGTGGTACTGAAAGATACCTTCGGTTTTGATAAAATTTTGTATGAAGGTGGAATGAGGTAACCAGGCAACAAGGCGTATTAACAACGTCCATTTTCATGCGTTCTCAAACCAACATTCGATTGGATTATGGTAACGGGGTTCTATTAAGTATGATATGGCCAATGGGTCTAAAATGCTGTTAAGAAAGGGAGTGCTCTCAGGCAAATCCCTTCATTGTAACCAACCGGGAAAATCAAAAGGACTGTATCAAAATAGCCCCGTCACCAGAGCTGGTTAGCAGTGTTGAGGACAGCCAGACTAATAAATAAAGAGAAATCTACCTATATATATAAAACATGAAGTATGTATGTATATATGTATGTTGCCTATGGACTCGGAAACCGCCAAACAGAGTGCCATGAAACTTTCAGACATCATTAAACATTATTCAAGGAGGGTTTGTGTTAAGTTTGGTGCAAATCTGACCAAAAGGCTCTGATCCAGAGGGCATACAATAGTTTGTAAAAAAATCTTAAAATTTGTATTTTATCTATTATTATTTGTTTCTAAGGAACAAATTCAATGAAAACTTCTAATTTTATAGGTATTCTATCAATTTCTCATGTATAAGGTGAGCGTGACAGCGAGTAAGCGAGGTGAACTAGCTTAATTACCTTTAAAATAAATTCAATAATGGACGAGGCCGTGACGGGAAACAGCTAGTAAACTAATAAACTTTAAACTTTGAAATAAAAACTTTTTACCTTTAAATGTTTGTAGTCTACAATATTTTTACCCTATTTACAACACTAAATATTGAAATCTTATTAATGATTATTTTTATCTGGGTTGGTTTCATACCATAACTGATATGACTTATATTTTTATCTTGCAATAATATGCAAGACTATCTTTCTTTGATCTTTAAGCTTAATATGTCCAGTAGTTTTTGCTTGATAAGGTAACAGACAAATAAAAAACGATTGTAATATTAGTACTTTTAACTTGTTGATTGTAGTAATTGGCTCAAGCTGATTAGTTGTTATATACATAGGGAAAACGAGACTTCTGGTGAAACTATAACCGACTCTACAGTATATTTAACAATTTTACTGTGAAACTGTTTTGAAAGCATAATACCAGATTGTCAATTTTATAATTCAATTCTTATTCTTAAATTATTGAATTGGATTGTTAGAATAAGAATAAGAATTGAATTATAAAATTGACAATCCAATTCAATAATTTGATTCAATCCAAATTTGATTTATCATCCAATTTGATTCAATGCGTGATACGCCACTGGAATTTACTCAGGTATAATAAAAATACAGTAATGAAACAATAAAGGTAGATGAGTTATCCAACCTGTGCATGCCATCTCCTGGTACTGTGGGCTGAAGATCACCGTCACCACCAGGACCACGAATAGAAGCTCTGAAGCGAATCGCCCTTCTTCCCAGTCCGTAAACAAGGACTTGTCTTCAAACTGTTTAATGTCTCCTGCTTCACTCATCAAATTTTAATTTAGGGTTTCGAGTTTCCTCCAATTTTATACGTTCTACTATTTAATGTTTAAGGTTACGATGAGAGTTACAATTCTAATATGACAATTATATTATGTTTGTTGAGGACGGGGTTAAATGAAAGAAAATAGACCTCACGTAGAAATCTTATTTAGTTAAAACATCTGATAAAAGGAATTGAAAATAAAACTATCAGAGTGGGCAACCATTAAAAACGAAATTGATTATGTAATTTATAAATGATAAAGCTTTAACTATATTTCTGTAAATACATCGATATATACATATTAAAATTTACATCTTTGACCCTAGATATCCTGTAAAAAAATTATATGTAATGTTTATAATATGTATGTATAGGCCTAAGTAAAAATAACTCTTTATCATAATCTAGTATCATAAAATATTAAATCATATTTTCAAAAATTCAAATAAACGCATAAAAATATTTTGTGCCCGTATAACTTATATAAATGTCTGTTGGTAAAACAGGCTAATTGTCTTTCGATTTTAATTTAAAATGTTTTGGAGAACAAAAATTATAATCATTAACTTTATGAGCGTCTATACAGCTCTAAAATAGAAAATAAATAGAAATAAATAAATAAAATCAATATAGTAGGCCTACTTGGAGAAATATCTTGTAATACGCAGGATTGAATTTTATGCATGTTAGCATTTCGTTTCTAACATAGAAACCAACTAGTTGTTCCCAGTTAATGTACATTTTAATATCATTAATTTATTTAAATTACATTTTACCAAAAAAAACGGAAAGTTGAAGAGTAAACTTAATTAACTATATATATATATATATATATATATATATATATATATATATATATATATATATATATGTTTAGCTCAATACTCTTTATAATCGTTTGACCATTCCCAATTTGTAAAAGACAGCTGTTTGTTTTCATGAAATGAATCATATGCTACGTAAACTTGCTAAATTTTGTCTTATGTTTAAAATACATGGAACTTTAAAGTCCAATGGGGCGAAGCATATTGAAATGAGGGTGACAAAAATTATTCCATGGCGTCTACCCTTTAATTTGACACCTCAATCATCAAAATCGGTTCATAAATGAAAGAGTTTTGCTGCTTACAAGGAATTCCTTACGGAATTAGTAAGATAGATAAGCCCATGATTTTTGTGATTAATGAAGGTTCGCTACTGACCATCACATCTATACTTATTTAATACGCTAAGGTTTTTTTTTGTCTTGAGAACTCTTCCTTTCAACCGATTTTCAAGTTTTTGGTGTCGTTGGATAGGGCTTGGTCTGTAGTTGTTTCCGCAAAAAATTGATGAGAATCGGACTGAAAATAAAGGCGCAATCCAATATTGAAATCTCAAAATTTCCCATATAAATAACATTGGGACTGAATAAAGCATTTGAAACATCTGTTAATAATCAGCTGTAAATACGTGTAGTTATTGGCGATTGAAGATATTCACATTATTGGATTGGTCGGATGTCATTGATTTAGAGCTAAAGTAACATTTGTACTGTATTTAAATAAATTACTCGATTTCGAGCAACACGTATACTAGTATCCTCTAAATATAGATGTACCGTACTAGATTTCCCTTTTACAACACTTTTTCCTTCGAGATATTATATTTTTTGGACTCTTTTATGTAATATTTATGAGGACTCGTCCTCTAAAATAGTGTATTAAATGTCTTAAAGCAATCGTGGCGATTTAAAAATTAATTATCTCAAAGTAATAATAGCACATATAAGCGAATATTTGTTAAATGTTGAAGACGGTTGTAATGAATACTAGCTGATCTTAAAATGGTCAAGTGAGAACAATTTTCCTTTGTATGGTTAAAAAAAGCAAAATATCAACGATACATCGAATATATATCTCAAGTGTCCCTCTTATCACATTGCATATATCGCAAAAGAGGCGCAAAATAATCCATATGCTTTAATTATAAAAACAGAGGCATTTTCTCAGAAAATTATGTACATGTCACATACTCTTCGACGTCCTGATCTAAAACCATCACTTAGGCTTTTTCTTAAAATCAGGAACCTAATTTAAAATTTAAATGTAAAATGAGTAAAATTACTGGGACGGTGGCGACGTCCTGTATCCAGCTACTTGGAGGTCACGAATTGTGGATAGTTATAAGCGATGGCTTGTGGATGCGATATTCTCTGGTGAGGATTAACGTCCGCACTAGTGAATACTAGTTCATCCACAAAGATCATCCTCATAATTAGACTAATTCGTATATATGAGGTCAAATTGTGGTTCGGATCCCACGTTAAACTGTAGGTATCTAAATACCATTGGCTGTTGGGCTATTAATTAACAGTCCTGTCTAGTCGGCCTTAGTCAGTAACGACTACAAGATCGGGCCACAATCATCCTACACTCATCTCTCATTCATATTCAGGTTAAAATACCCACTATGTGAGGTCTCTGTCTCAAGATAGTGATATAGTGATAGTCCGATAGTTGGAGGAGATACAAGTTAGATAACGGGTCAATCAGCTGATCGAGGAACTGGGCGGATCGGCTGCAGCACTGTTGCATGTTGCGTCACAGGAGGCGGGCAGAGGCAGGATCGGTACCGGTAGCCGCGGTATCGCACTGGACGAACACATCCCTCGATCATGCAGCCTTGTACTTCCCGCTCACAGGCTGATGCATAAGGAAACGAAGCCTTATGAAACAGTGATCGGAATGGTAAAACGGTGGCCAAGGTCGTGTTTCAACCGTGTAAAATGTTCTTACACTAAAGAGAAACAGTTTTGTTAGCGTAATCAAAGAAAGATACCCTGAGAATAAAACCTGCAGTAAAAAAAGGAAAACACTTGAAAGTAACGATTGTAATACCATTCCTTTAATAATATTATACAAAATAAACACTAAATGCGATTTTAATAATACATTATGATGGAGTATTTAATTTATGATATGGGTACCACGAATACTCGGGTCTTTTTAGAAGAGGGCCTCCACTATTAAAATTGGTCAAAGACGAATTAATTGTTTACAGATGGGTTCCTAGTAAAGAGGGAGCCATAGATAAATAAAAATACATCCTCACTATGCGCATATACGGAATTTTAGATTCGTTGAACAAGTCTTATCTAATCAGCCGTTACCTTATCTCACGTCACCGCGTTACCTATTCTGGCCGATAGAATTGTGTCAGACCTCCGAGAAGTTGAGCAATTTGTTTAACGTTAACATTACGTTTTCAACTACCGATTAACCCTAAAATCTAACCTAAGTTAACTGTCTTAACCATACAAGTGTATTGGTCAACACATCCTACCTCGAAGGAAGAACCCAACAAGTATTAATAGAAAATAAATTATCAAATAGAGAAAATATAGCTTATGGTGTGCCCCAAGGCTCAATTCTTGGGCCTATACTGTTTATACTCTATGTCAACAATTTAGATGAATTAATAAATGTTGAACGAATCACACAGTATGCCGATGATACAACTCTCAGTTTTACAGCTGATTCAGTTGAAAATAGAGAGTATATCATACACACAGGTCAATTGTTGTGTTCAATTTTTCAATAGTTTAAACTTAAGAGTAAATTATTCAAAATCAAACTACATAAATTTCACATTAGGTAATATAGATGAATGCAAAAATCCTGTAATAATGATAAATGAACATGTTTTAGAGCAAGTTAAATGTGTAAAATTCCTAGGTTTACACTTAGAACAAAATTTAACTTGGGAACGCCATATTGACCATGTCTGTAAGAAAATTTCCTCTGGAATGTTTCTTCTGCGCAGACTAGCGTCATTTTGTAGTACAAAAATTTTAAAAACAGCTTACTATGGTATCGTTCAACGATACTTATCATATGGATTACCTCTATGGGGGGCTTGTGGAGATTGTAAATTTTCACGAGTATTTATTCTCAAAAGAAATCTTTAAGAATCTTGGCAAAGATAGGCAGAAGAGAATCGTGCCGATCAGCTTTTCGTAGTTTAGAAATTTTAACATTAGCAAGTCTTTATATTAAACAATTAATTATTTTATAACAAAATGCAACTCAAAAATTGGCACAAATTTTCATAATTATGATACAAGGAGTAAAAATTTATATAGATCTGATTTTCACAAACTTGAAATTTATCATAAATTGCCAAGTTATGCAGGAGCTAAACTTTTTAATAATCTTCCTGATGATATTAAAACTATCAGTGATAAAAGACTTTTTCAGAAAAAAACTTAGAGAATATTTAATAACTAATGCGTTTTATAGTGTGGTAGAGTTTATAAACCATCCCCATGCAAACACTTAAATTAATAGTCTTTTAATAAATAAAATGCACTTTGCCACAATGTATTTGGGTTTAATAAACTGGTGGCTCTATCTTTTAAGGCATATTTATGTTAGTCATAGTCAGTCATAGTCAACACAATAATGCAATTATTGTACATGACTTAATAAATAAACTAATTAGGTAATCATATTCTGCGATTTGGTAACGGTTGGTCATTTAAAACCTTGAATGGGAAATTCGTTGGGCACAATTTACATGTTTTCTGTCTTTTTATACCCCTGTGATCCAAAAATCATTTTGGTAATAATCTATTACAGTTTCAGAAAATTTTAATAGTGGAGGCCGTCTTTTAAAAAAGACCCGAATCCTCGAGAGGAGGGAAGTTACTAAAGGTTAACGAACGCCTAGTAACCCTGGAGTACGGGTAATGTAACCCTGACCGAGGTATGGCTCGGCGCGGATGGTGCATGAGTGATTCTGGAAACATCCGAAGAGCAGAAGGTTTTCGAAAACATCCAATCATGATTTCATTTGCCTTTTCGGAAATTCTTCCACAACACCAAAAACCACTGTAGTGTTTAAGAATACTTTCTCTTTTAAAAGTTTTAAAATTTGTACTTTGCAGTTCATTAAACTTGAGTTATCAATCCTTGCCAAACCTTAAGAAAGTTACCAAACAAAAATTACTGAGACGGCCGCTTAATCAGATGACTAGTGAAAATAGCTACTGGATGGTGGCGACATGACCACTCATCACAAGAGTGACAAGAGAGACTCATCACCAAACCGGTGATACAGGGGAAGAGAGTCACATGACTCAACATTGTTCGTTCATCAGGGAATCGTTACTTAAAACTTTTAAGGAACCTAATTGTGTTAAAATAGTGTCCGTGAAAGATTCCATCACAGAAACGTAAAATACCGTTTTTGTAATTACGGCAGGCCTATTTAAGTGGCCAATGTGATGTGACAAGATGTTACACTATAGCGTAGTGCAGTGAAGTGAGAATGGTTTACAGTAGTCAACTACACTTCATAAAAGTGACAAGAAACCAATTAAACCCCATGAAAGTAGTAAGACGCACACTGTATATGATTGTACATCACATAAAAGCATCAGCAAGAATTCCACTCTTATTAAAAGTGTTGTAAATAAACTACACTCTTTAAAAGTGTCGGTAAGTATACCGCTCTTTATAAAAGTGGCAATATAGGCTATTCAATACATATCAGCATAAAAACGGCAAAAGAGAAGTAAATTGATTCCATATAGTATCTGGTTTCTCACTCGAGATATCGTCTGGGGGATCGTTCGCTAATAAAAACGCTAACCTGACCAAATTGTGTTAATCATTACGGAAACCATGATAAATGTAGACATGTAAGGGGGCGTCATAAGTAAAAAACTGAGCCTCCAGTTCATCAATCGGTTCATGTTTTCATGATTCCTTGCATTACATTAGTTTTCGTTTACTTTAGTATTTTAAGTGATATACTTGGTTTTAAGATTCGGACAGAAAATGTCTGTTTTTTATGGACAGAGGGTTATGACAGACTTGAGCAACCATAATTTATATCGTTGTCTCCGTATTTGGCTAGTTGTTGGCCCAATTAAGTCTCAACAATACGGCAATTTCAGGACATAATGGGACATGAATGCTAACGTTAGACCACCACATAGCTCGTGAGTTCCTAAAATCACTGTAACTTTTCCTCGCTTACGTCATAACGAGATGTAATTATTTGCGCTGCTTAGTACCGCATAATGAGTGGTAACATTTAAAGGTATGAAATGTGACATTAATAGGGCCTCGCCTTTTTTAGCTACTGACAGTGACACTAGCTATAATATGGCTAAAAGGTTAATCCGCCTTAAGCTTAGAAGAGTTGAGAGTGATCGTATTCTACAAAAAAATAAAACAAATTCTTTTTACCAAAGTTGTTTGAAATCCACAAAATATGTTTTAAAGTTTTGACGAAATAGTTCACCAATCACTTACATTAAGCGAATCAGCCTGCTACTTTGTAAGGTGTCAATAACATCGTTTTTTAATCGCACTAAAGTACGACAAATGAATTTTTTTTCTATTATATATCTTAATGAAATCAGCAGAAACAGTGAGCGACAGGTTATAGTTGTTGATTGGGAATGGTGTTTTTGATTCGATGCACCTGAAGCAACAAATTGCAATAGCGGTCTATGTATTTTTACTGTCAGGATTAAAATCTCAAATTAAAAAATATATATTTCCAAATGTTTTATGAATAGATTTACAGATAGATGTCCAATTCGTCATTTTATGCCGTGATAACTCATGTTTGTTTTTGAATATTTATGTGGAAGTAACAGCTCGAAATAATTGACCCGTTTACCCAATAACTTCAAAATCCTTGAGGTTGTCCTTTACAGCAGGGCCTAGGCATTTTTTTACTAAACCTTTTACCCCTCTATTTGCATAAGACCTTGACATAAATGTTAAACTCCCTCAAATACTCAACAGGAGGTCAGAAATAAAATAATGTTTTGCGCCTCTTATAGGTGAAAACATGTAATTACAAAAAAATCGTGTGCAAAATTTTAATAATTTCATTTGTTGAACTTACCATGATAAAGTACCAATTAAACAATTTTGAGATCGATTAATCTTGACCGTAAGATTCTTAATCTCCTGACAGAAGTGGTCCTATGATTTTCGGGATAACGATTATATGCTACCTAAAGAAAGGTCAATATCCAAAAGAAGAGTTTAATGATATTAGCTCTCTCTTACTGTTTATTAAAAAGATCACCAACCATATAACGAATAAATCTACCTATAAACAAAACATAGCTTATATTATACAGACTTAACCTCAAGCGCCTTCATTCCATAAACACTTAGTTGCACAACATTGAAGATGTCTAAATTGCCTACAGCACCATTTAAGGCGCTTGAAGTGTTCTTTTTGGCATGCTGCATTGTATTATGATCCTAAGTTCTGACATTTACGTTTACCACCTTTCCCTGTAATAAAGCTGGACTAACCCAAGCACTCTACTCATTAAAGGAATACAGATTGTATAATTCATTCTCATGCATTTTTATCTAGTCGTCTGCTTTATAGCCATTTGATACGTACCAAACTTTGAACTACAAGTCGACTTTCACATATTGTAAATACAATATTAGATTTAAAAAATTTACTACTTTTCTTAAATATTGAAAGCCCTCCATAAACATTGACATTTTGTACGAAAGTATTGTTATGTTAACATTACAACAATACTTTTAGAAACAGTTGACAGTTATATAGAAACACTGCATTCAAAATACTATTCACAACCATTCTACCAAAACCAACATTCAAAATTGTAAATGTCTAACATGAGCAATAGTCAGCTCTTTACCGCTGAACTATTCAGGGTTTTAGCGAATTTCCCTATAGGGAATACGCTATTACCGTAGTAGCCATGGTAAGACCTAAGCCCGGGACAACTTTACTTTTTCATTTTGAGGTCCCCAGAAGCCAAAAACACCATTCGTTCATTTTCATATATATGTATATACCGTGGTACTGATAACTTTTGAAGGGGACCTCCGATTTTGATGAAATTTGGTATGAAGGTGTAAGACCAGGTCTATTTTCATGAGTTCGCAAACCAGCATTGTCGGGTTATGGGAACGGGGTTTTATGGGGGTTTTAATAGGTTTTTGGCATTTTTGGACCTAAATTTTTAAAATTCATCAATTTTAACGGAAACCATTTAAAATGGCTTAAAAAAACAAACAATTTAGTATTTTGAATCTTTAAAATAGCTTAACTGGTTATAGAGAAAACTCAAATCAAGTTTCCGATGTTATTCTTATGGGTAAATCTTTAAAAAGTTATATATCGCTTATTTATCAACATATCTTAATAAAAAAATTTATGAACCTTCACTAGGTGGTGAGTAATTAAGATTTGATCAAAAACCCACATGGCAGCAAACCTACAAGCTAAATCCCATGGTATTCCCATGGAAAATAAGTGTATAATGGGAGCAAGAGAGATGGAGATAATAAGGTATCTGTTCCTAATCAGCTGATCAGCTGTCTTCTGCATATTTGTCAAATTTGAAATGTTTATGTTAATTGGTTATTTGTAAACAAATAATTCCTTTTGCATGGAAAATTTGGATGTGCACTTTTATTACTGTAAAAAAGTCATTTATTGAAATATAAGTACAGTATCCTATACTCTTATACGAGCAATGTTTGCTTGTTTGCTTGCTTGCTTGCTTGCACAATTATCTCAAAAACGGCTCCGACGATTTCCTTCAAATTTTGGAATATGGGGGTTTTGGCCACCAGAAATCGATTGGAGCTGGTCCCATAGCTGGGAAAAATCCGGTTTTCGCGCTAGAGCCCTTCAAAAATCCCATGTTATCCTTATGGAAATTTTTTAACTGAACAAAAATCAGCTGATAACTGTAGATAAAATAAACCAATGTGTTACATCTTTAACCTGTGGTTTTAGGAAAATCATACCAATGTGCAGCAAACCTTCCGCCTGGCGAGTGAGCGGAGCGAACGAGCTTTGTGTGAGAAACGAAAGTAATAATTTTACCGAGCTTAAGCTCGGTCCCCCTGGTACTTAATATATAAACTATTAAATAAAAATAATTTACTCAGAAACATAATGCCATTAAATATACTAGGTATACAATGCAGTTGTCTGCTTGCAATATTGAGTGGAGCGACTATTTTTAAAATCAATAATAGCAAATGTTTGATAGGTAATTCAAGTGAGCTCGTTCACTACGCTCACTCGCCATCAGGGTTTAGCTCGTTCGCTGCGCTCACTCGCCATTTGAGTCAGCTCGTTCGCTACGCTCACTCGCCGTCAATTTAGTTCGTTCGCTGCGCTCACTCACCTTTTGGGTCGGCTCATTCGCAGCACACACTCGTCGCCAAATTTAGGTTGTTGTATATATGTTTACAAGATATTAAATGGTGCGTCGTCCAAGATTTGCATCTCCTCTCCGTAAACGTGGCATTTCATTCACGTACAAAGGTAAACAAACCACTAAAATAAACAAAACAACAATTTCACATAAAACTACTGTATTCACAAACAGCTGATAGAACAGTCTGCAGTTAAATTTGACCCTTATAACAGCTGTATAATCAACACACAGTAAACAAACCAAATAAAATATTTCTCCTATTAAAATAACATGGTAACTTTAAAGGGCAGTAGGGCAGAACCCTTATATCCGATTTGGACCATTTCAGATTTATACCTTCCCATAGATGGTTACTATGACCGAGCAAAATTTCGTGAGGATCACTCTAGCCGTTCAGGAGGAGTACTTGTAAATAAAAAGCCAGAGTGTAGTATAGGAGCTTCGCTCGCTTCGCTCGCTCCGCTCAATTATATTTCCCTGTAAAGATTATTAATTATATAAGATAGCCAAAATGTTCTTTGATGTTGAAACAACAATTCTTTGGAAATTCGCTGAGTACG
Organism: Neoaliturus tenellus; assembly: GCA_030545055.2. Classification (NCBI taxonomy): domain Eukaryota; kingdom Metazoa; phylum Arthropoda; class Insecta; order Hemiptera; family Cicadellidae; genus Neoaliturus; species Neoaliturus tenellus. The sequence continues at coordinate 152,375,774 of CM061533.1, read as the reverse complement.
CAGGTCTGCTGCGACGGGGGTATTTAGAATGGTGCAATAATAAAATGTTAATGCTTCTGATTACAAGAAATGAAGCTGACGTTTGTTGTATAGATGGAAAAAGGAAAGGCATGCTTTATTGTTTATTTTAATTGGGTTTTGTTATATCTTAGCCGCTTGTTGACTAACTCTTAACCATTAATAAAAAGATTTACATCAAAAAGTCATAAGGAAGGTATTATTTTATAGGAACATTATATGTATGGCTCATTCTGCATCGATATAATATGTTCTAGGATGTTGTTTTCTGTTATATGGTGACCCTACACACAATAAATTTGGAAACATGAGTTGTTTCATTGTCAGACCATCGGACTGACGTTGCTCTGGACTCAAAAATCTGGTGTCTGCTTGTGTCGCTCAGAGTGGAACCACACCGGCGCCTGCGATTTGTTTCACTTACCGCACTTTACCTGACATAGGCTACTACATTCATATTTTTATAGCGGGAGTACTGGAGTACAAATTTAAGACGATTTTATTATATACGTTGAGATTAAATAATGTTGGCGCCTATGTAACACTTTTAAGGTGCGTGTACAACTTCTGTTGTACCAGGAAAAGTTGTAAACTTTTGGCTATCAACCTCTGTTGCAATCGCACCTTTAGGTCTTAGAAAGTGCGAAACATAATTCTTTTATGCAGTTTTGTAGTTTTATTTTTTCTCATCTACTAATGAATCTACAATGTTTTCGCCCCATTTCTTTCTTCTAAACCGTGTTCGAATTCATTACCACAACAATCTTACAGAGACTTATGAATGTATCGTGTAGTCTTTGGATTTAATTGATTTCTTGTTGTTGGACTGTGTAGCCGAAGACCAACGTGACCCCGGGGCTCAATCAGTAGCCTACTCAGTCTCAGCTCAGAAAAGCTAGCAAAACAATGGTTTATGTTAACTGCCTATAAATGATCCAATGGAGTTGTAGCACCACAACAGCTGTTTCGTGCTCTTCGTGAACACATCTTCGTGGTGCAGAACACTAATTAACACATTTTGGCCGCGGAAGAGTTGGTCTTAAAACGTAAAAAGTACATAAAGTACACGAAAACACATTCATTAGGCCTACCTACCAACTACCGGTGCCGCATCACGTACGCTGATCGGTTTCCTAGGCCAAGTTTTTAAATAAATGTGTTTTCGTGAACTTTATGTAATTTTTAAGTTTTTGGACTAGCTCTCCCACAGGCGAAACGTGTTAGTGTTCTTCATCATGAAGTTGTGCTCATGAAGAGCATTAAACAGCTGTTGTGATACTACAACCGCATTGGATCATTTATATGCAGATAACATAAACCATGTTTTTGCTAATTTTTATAGTCTAGAGGCTATCCATCATGAAGCAGGAAAGCTTCTTCTCCGTGATGCCAGGCACCATCACCGGCGGGCGGTGAAGGGATGCCATGTCAAGGAGGCCGACACGCTCTCTTCGCCGATTGTGATCCACAGAAATTTTCGTAATCTTTACATTTATTGCCATTTTATGCAACCGGTTTCTCATTAGATGCCCGCCAGATTTATACACCCATGTAAGCGGCTGGGTAAACTGCAGTTCAACAATTACCCATTTTATAGACCAGCCAACACGTACGGTACTGGTGTTTGAATACAAATTCCTTTCTAATGTTTATTACAGTCTAACACTGTATTGCGTTGGACACTAAAGTGTTCAAACGTTTACCGTCATTATTTAGCCATTACTCTCTTCAATATTCTTGTTAATAGGTACAACTAATGTTTTTCAGTTATAACGTATATCTAAATTTATTAAAAACGCTAAGGCTTTTTGTTTATCAGAACTCCTCTTCAACCGATTTTCAAGTTTTTGGTGTTGTTAGAAGGGTTTCATAATATCTTAGCTAGGGCTTGGTCTGTAATTGTTTCCAAAACAAATTTGTGAAAATCGGACTTAAAATAAAGATGCTATCCATAATTAAAATTTGAAATTTTAACATTAGACTAACATTGGGATTGAGTTGAGCATTAAAACATTTATTAATGTACAGCTGTAAATCAAGGTATTTTTGTGTACTAATACCATTGACTATGTACACTAACGTGAATAGACCTCTCATCAAATGAATTTAGTTTGAGGCAAAAATTTGGAAGTTCGGTGTACGCCGCACCAGAGTCGCTGCCATCGATGTTGTTACTATTCAGCTGAATTTACAGTGCTGCAAAAACACTTTACCAAAACATAAACATAACTTTCAGTTATGAAATGTTTCATTATTGGTTGAGAAGAGTGGTATCTATAATATGCTACGTGTACTTCCATGTACGCCGCACGACATCGCACCACCGTCAATAGGTTTCACACACGCATATGCTATGAGAAGTCTATTCACGTTAGTGTACATAGTCAATGCTGAAAGACATTATAACTTTTTTTAAACGATATTTAAGGAAATTTAATGCTCGAACATGTTTGTCACGAGTTTAAATTTTTTGTTTACAGTTTAAATCCCTCCCCCACTCCAATATTCTCGAGAAGGATCCGGTTAAAAAAACTACCTATAGAACTTATTTAATACGCTAAGGATTGTTTTGTTAAGAGAACTCCTACTACAATTCTCAACCGATTTCCATGTTTTGGTGTCGTTGGATAAGGCTTGGTCTGTAGTTGTTTCCGCCAAAAATTGATGACAATCGAACTTAAAATAAGGGCGCTATCCACAAACTAAATTTGAAATTTTCCCATTAAAATAAAATTGGGATTGGGTTGAGCATTTTAATCATCTGTTAATGTACAGCTGTAAATACATGTTTTCTTTTGTTTTTTTTGTTGTTTTTTTTCGATAAGTGTGGCTATTAGTGTACTTTATCACAAAAAAGTCTTCCTTTTAAGAGGTAAGGGCATCTAATCCTCGTTATACCCTTGATAATATTCCGAAACTTTTGTGAACGAGAGCTAATTCACAGTGCTGCTTTTGTTTTGAGGAATCAGCCAAAAGTGAACTTTATTACTGATATTCACAATATTGGTTTGGTTGAGTGTATAAATTTAGAAAAAAATGTACAGTCCCTTTTTTATTTTATCAAAAAATTGCTCGGTTTAGAGCAACAAGTACACTAGTATTGTTTGAAAAGTCAAATAATTCATTCGAATTGTACTGTAAGTGCTCACAAAGGAAAAGAAATTTTAACAAAATGTGCAATTTGCGCACTGGCCACCTAGTTACTTTGATTCAACTTTTGGAGAAAGACATAAAAAATATAATTAATTATTTTAATAGATTTTCATTTTTACCTATAAAAAGTTATTTATGTTACATCGCTGCTGGAAGCGGCTCGACCAGAAGTCGAATGGCAGCTTGAGGATCTAGATCTAGACTTTTACTGTCAAATAAAAGTAAATTAACCATGCAAAATGCACTTAAATAAATAAATACGCTCTATTGAAATAATTTAATATTAATCTTCTGCTTCGGAGATTTCAAGGGTGAACTGGCTCGATTTGGATGTTTTTGGAATGCGGAGCAGGTGGACCTGGCTCGATTTGCCAGAGCCCCATTGTACGGGACCGGGGACTTGTCTCTAGGGTGGGTGCTGTAATATGTGATTAATCATCCAGATCAAACATCTATGAATGTATTTATTCGAATTCCAGATGGTTTTAGGCAGAACCATTTTAACCTCGTTGGGCAGAGCCCTGAATACAGGTAAGCCACAATGGAATTCAAATTTGGACCTAAAAGAAAGACAACAATTTTAAACGCTGTCTCAGTGAGAAATTTAATAATTAGAATTAAAGATCGATTAATCAAATTAGTATTAAAAAGGTGTACATGGTTATTGTGACTATTATTTTATTTTAATGCAAAGCAACTAAGTAAATTACCTCCTAGCAGTGTTTGATCACCCAATAATGTAAAATTTACTCTGATAAATACAGCGCATTGCGATGCTTAGGACCCCTTAGTTAAAACTATATTTCCTATTGAAGAAATGTAGGCCTAAGAAACGACAGTCATCGATGACTCAAACAAAACATTGACGCATGCGAGATAGTCGAATTACGAGATTGCACAACCATCATGGAACAATATTTTGACAAAATGAATTTATTTCGTTTTATTAACTTCACACACCTCTTGCTACTTAGTATATAATTTTATTTACTTTCCACTTTATATATAGTGTTGATGTGAAGTAAAAATGCTATTGTTAAATTAAATAAATTTATGGAATAAAATATTTTTTTAAGGAAACAATTTAAGACACAAGGTGTGTGTGTTTTTAATTTGTTGAATGAAGTACCTGACACCAAATAACACATAACAATTATCACAAAACATAACAAAAAACATTATCAACCCTGAATTCGCTACAATTGGAAGTCAGCAACCCCGTCCATTGTTTGGGATGGCAGACGTATTTCTATGCAGACGTTTTCCATATCATCTGGGTCACCGCGAGAACTTGACATTCTAGGCCGCATATTCCAGTTGGCCGTTCCGAGATAGTACCCCCTCGCCCAGATAGAGTGCGTTGACAGGGGAGCGCGGTGTGAGGCCACCCTGACCTAGATGAAACCTCCCCTTCGGAGAACGACCCCCCTCACGGGGTGGCCGGCTGCCCCTACCAGCTCTCGAGACTTGGCAAACAGAGTGGGCAAGGATATGGTTCTATCTGTTTATACCAACCAAAATGATTAACATAGTTTGAAACAATATTTCAAAGGTTTGTAGTATTGCCTAAGATATGTACAAAGTGCGAACCTGTTTCAATAACTGAGGATTATAATATTAACCAACAGTAAATTTATTTCATCCAAACTCTGTTAGTAGTATAACTTTCCGTAAAAAAACAGCCAGCTATTCATTGATAAATATTCTATTAATCGTGGTACAAATTTCGGAGTGAGAAATAAAACAATTGCTCAATTAATTTTCTATGCCCTAATTACCGTGTAACTCTTTTTTTTCTTATTTTTACTCAAGACTTTCCTGCGTACTGAGTTAAGTCTATTATTCTAACGCTCCTTGCACACATCACGTTTTTAGCCGTGCGGGAAAAACCGCACGATTTAAAAACCGTCCGTCACACCATACAAGTAATTGGCAGCCGGTTAAAAACCGTAGCCGTGCCTGTGTGAAAGGTCTCATAAGATTCTATTGGAATGTCCGCCGTGCGATTTTTAATCGTACGGGCAAAACCGTGATGTGTGAAAGGAGCGTAAAGGACCTTTGTTTCCCTGTCTTTCTTACGTAATAATGTATTTACTTAGAACCATTTGCACGAATAAATGATAAGCCGAATTAATTCAGTTAAAATCATCTGGAGGTGGAAGTTTAACTATGCATGTGCAACTGAATTTTAGGTTAAACTTAGGTTTAAACTGAAGATCAGGTTTTTAAACTAAATTGGGGCAAATGGCCCTAAGGGCTATTATTGTTCTACTAAATTAATTCTTTATTATTTTCGTAACTCCCTTCAGAAGAAAATATATGACAAAATAGGTGTTACCTCACTATTCAAAACTATAACGCATTAGACGAGTTGAAATATTATATTATAAGCAATATAAAAACTTTCTCGCCAAAACCTTTTAAAGAAGTGTATTGATAACTAAGAGCTGGGTCCCTATGCAGGGTGAATCTCACAAGGTGTCTTATATGTATATGCGATTTGCATAAATTAGTACTATATTTGTTTAGTATAGGCTACTCTATATCCGTGACAACTTGGCAACGGTATTACATAGCTTTAGTTGCCCCTACGAAATAGGCAGTTTTAAAATTAACACAAATTTATTTTGACGTTATACTAACAGGATGCTAATTTTCATAGAGAAAGCTAACTGAAAGGTTTGAAATGGATAGCTTTCCTAAGACGGTCAAACCAAGCTATGACATCACACAGAGCTATTGGTCAAGATAGATTCATGATGTAACATGAAATGTTGAATCTCGAGGATGTACATAAACATCCCAATACAGAATGCATAGCAGATAAAGATATCTTCATCTCCGACATCACAAGCGACGTCCGATAGCATCGAGTGTGTGCATACTTAGCCATAGATGGACATCGACTTTTAGATTAGATCTTTATTGACATGAATTATCGATTATTTCTCATGAGTAAGTCTTTGTATGAAGTCAAAATTGTTATGCAACGTTTATACATCTATGAGCATTTATGTAGCTTATTCGTATTGGCCCATGTCTCCTTATGAATCATCAGATTACATCATACAGTAGTTAGTTTTTATTTTGTATGTATAAGCCAAAGTAATTTTTTTATGATTCGATAGGGAACGGTGCACTCCCTATTCTTGTTACTATCTAACGTCGACGTGTTATTAAATGGTATTAACCGATCGCATTTTCGACCATAATCGACCACCTTAGGAATCAAACTGACAATTCAATTTTGAGGTGAGCCCTATAATCACTCAGCTAAATAGCAGTCAGTTACATGATTACAAAAGTGCCTAATTTTACAGCAAATTTTGTTTTCTCCCCCCCCCCTTTTTTGCATCGTTCACTAATGGAATTGATATAATAAATATGTGTTGTATTCCAAAGATTATTTTAATAATATATTTAACAATTATAAAAATCACAGCAACTTCGGATACTATGAGAGTTTTAGAGAAAATAAAATGAAAAATAACAACTTACGAAATTCTACAACCTTATCTTTCAATCATTATTAGCTTCCTGGTCTCTAGCTTTGTATATGTCACCACACAATTAGGCAGACAGTGAGACATCTTAAAAAATTATATCTTATTAAGAATAAATAAAACGAATATAGTCACTAGATAATTATTTTTTCTAAATGGTCGGTGACGTATAGGGGAGAAATAAAAAAAGGACAACACAAAGCAGTAATGGAAGCGGTAAACAACGGTGGAACAATAACTAGTACTAGTAATAACCAATGAATACAAAAACGTTAAGAAGGTCACATCCCATGTTAAAAATTGGCCAACATTTTATTCCGCTAGGAGCGCTGTAAACTGAACTTGAGCACTCCAAGTAGAGATAGCGCCAGAGGAATCGGCCTAAACATAGTACGAGAGACAGGGAAATATATAATTTCTTATTAGTATTGTGTCGTTAAAACACTATTTTAAACATTAGTTACCTAGCTTATTTGGTATCATTGGAAAGCTTTTTTCAAGAAGAATCGTTATTTTAAGTCATCATATCCTTTTATTGTTAAGACTTTGTCGTATGGGCTTTCAACTTTAATGTTATTCTAATGAAGATATTTTATTGAATCATATGTTTACAAAAATAAACTAAGTTTTAAACGTCGTCATGGTATCCTGCTATTTTCAAATTTGTTTACTTAGGTTCCAAAATGAGCACTAATGTAGGCGGACGGAAATAGTGTTCCTACATTAATGGTGAGAATTGGTCCAGTAATGGTTAAACTGTTATAGGTTATGTATATGTGAGTGCAGCGTGAGGACGAGATTCTTTGCTGGTGACCATCTGCAACAAAGTCGGAATGTAATCTGACTAATAGGTCATTGTCTCGTGCGCGCTCTCATGGTGGAGTGCGCTACTAAGTCAACACAAACTTTCTTAACCATTTCTTCCATAAGATGTGACCTTCTTAACGTTTTTGTATTCATTGTAATAACTCTCCCCGATCTTAGGTTTGATTAAATTTACGAACCTTCCTTTAATACAAAAACCACAATTTGTGGTTCACTCTACAGACGATGATGGCCGATGACCTACCGGTTACACAACGCGTTCTCTGAACCGGATCCGGAAGAAGATTGTAAATACATTACGTGTTTATTAGTGCGAGAACTGACAAAATGAAGAAGAAAGTGGCACCATCTGAGGATGATGCGAGGATCGCAACACAGCAAGATAGACATTAACATAATTATGAACTTCCCGTCCACACGGACAATGGGGAACGCTCAGACGGTTCACCGGCCACTTACGCCCACTTCCTACGATCGAACTGATGTTTTCGAAAAGGAATCTTTCTGTGAGAAAAATTGGAAGTTGTACAATAGCATTACGAGAGCGGAGAATGTACAATGCGTACAAGCCCGAGGCAGTGTGTTCTCATGAGATGCCATACTGTGAGTTGATATTTCAAAACACGCTGTAAGGAAGAAAGGTCTTCTTGTAGGGGGTTTTAAAATTATTTATGCCTATTATTCGAAAGTTATGAAGTAAATGTATGAGGATCTTAAAAAGTTGTGAAATTGTAATTTAAGTGTATTTTTATAATATGTTGTGCTTTTAGGCCTAATTGGTTTTGAAACGTACTCCATTTTTTAACTAACTAATCTGATTGGTTTCCTAACTTTTTCGGTAACAACGACTTACAAATTATTATCACCCCCGTAGTTTCTTTATTTTCAACTCAAGTTTTATAACTTGAAAGCCAAAATGAAGGCCTAAAAAGCAGTTTATGAAGTAGAGTTGAAGTAGCCTACGCAGTTTAGTTGCACTTACCCAAGAATAAATTAAATAGAACTAGAGAGAAATAGTGCATTGAGCACTGTGTAATAATAATACTGAATAATAATACAGATTCTACCACAAAACATTTCCTTAACATTGACATAACTGACAATGGAGTTTCAAATTTTAGGCCCTAACTCCTGCATTTGTGTGTTAGACCTTATTTCTTGAACAAATCTAGTAAATCTAGTTATTTCTTGTGCAAATCTTGTAAACTTATTTCAAAGTAAATCTAGAATATTTATTTAAACTCATAAAAAAAGTTTAGTATGTGCAAGCATGTATAATTACTATCCAAATTCCAAAGACCATAGAGTTAATACTTTTCATAAAATTTTTTGCCACAGGATTTTTTATTTTTATCCTAACTTTAACACAAGATTCAGTGTTGCCGTCCCACTATAACCTTGTGCCAGGCAGTGCAAGTACATCGTGTTGTCAGCTCTCGATACATAAATTCCACTAGTTCATGCCAGCACACCACAATTAAGTCAATTGTATACACAAACCGGCACGCGTTGTCGCTCTGATATCGTTATCACTTCCAGCATCTCCCAAAGCAGTGTTGCCACTACTGCGACACTAGAACGAGGTCTTGTTTGCAGATTCGCTATTTCGATCGCATCAGGGAGATGAGCGTCAGGGTCGGGGCGAAGGGAGAAAGCAGGAGGAAGAACAGAACAGGAGTCTTCTGCAATTAGTGTATAACGACCAATAAACGGTGATTAACTGTTGTGTAACACGGCAGTCCTGGGGACATCGTTTTGTCAATGGACAACATGTGTTTATAGCATACGACTGACACGGTAATGCTAGAGTTTATGTCTAAATTGGTCTGGAAATTGCAAATAAAGTATGGCGAATTTATCCTATATGTATCATTCAATTAATGATAATAATATCATTAATATGAGTAACTTGTTTTGATTGCACTTCAAAAATGGTGTAACACCTTGAAAGGTCAAACGTTTTTCCTAAAATGTTATACTTTGTTATTATATTTTTCAAACAAGATATATGTGATAAAAAAATCATGATTGGATGGGCATATTTGTAATTATAATAAGTTTGTATAAGGATAAAGATACTACACAACTGTGTATTTTTTATATTTTTTTAAGATAAGAATTAGGATTGACAAGATGGATTTACATATGGTGTTTAAATTTTCTGAGTTTGCAAGAGTTTATTTGTACGTAGGCCTACTAAGTATAATAATTTTGTAGGCTAGTATTATAACAAGAGGTGTACAAATTAAAGCAATTCTTTTCAATTCAAAACTTGTTACACACGAAATTCTGGAAAGTCATTTTTATATTTCTTTAATACATTTCAGACTATTTTTGCTGAATACTCTCCTCATTAAGGCACTACTTCCGAGAAGGCTTAACAAATAACACCGGCAAGAACTTTCTAATAGCAAGTTCAATTACACCAACTATCTCTCCGGCTCGTGGCTTCTTAAAACCTGAAACCCAGCGATATTGCGCAGTTTATCTGATCCCCGCAAATCGCAACCAGGCGTTGATCAGCTGCTATACCGCCCCGTGTCCGACCGCAACGGGGCCTGGTGGCTGGCGGGTGAGGCCAACTCTGACCCGACCCCGGCCACACCGCTTCCCACCTTCCTTTCACTTCCCTCTCAGACCAATACTATTTTGATGCCAATTGTTATTTTAAAATAGTTGAATCCATCTAATACGAGAGTAATGTAGTCGCACCAACTCGACTTCCTCACCTTGACGAGAAGATATTTTCCCCAACAACTTATGGAGGGAGAGAAACATTTCAAAACTACAATAGTGTCTAGTTAACCCTATTAAATCCCGAATTTACCTAAAAATGTCTTTGAATTACACATACAGTCCATAAAATTGACAAAAAATGGGGGGTTACCTCTTGAAAATTTTGACTTATCAATCAAAACCCAATTTGGAAAGAGGAGGTTGAAAATTTTGACACATTAAGAGTTTTCTTTTTGGGACACTAGACTTCCATAGAAGATTATCTTGTTACCTGCATCTATTAGACAAAATAGCAAGTGGGACACCCGGCATTTGAAATCGATGGACTCGGAAACCACTGGAAAAAATCATGGTCTTGATACAGAAGCCGAATCAGCTTCATTTCATACTTCTTTTATTTATAAATGCCCAGTAATGAGGTTAAACTCAATGTATCTCGAACAAACCGAAGTAATTGACACAAACAGCTTATTGAATTGGTCGCAGCTATGACGTCATGTTGTTTAAGAGTCATCTTCACCTTTGACCTATTAACCATAGATATAAACAAAACATCTGAATCGGTAACTGAAGTGACGGAATAGCGCTAAAATTGAGCCGGCTTCCCCCACCACTATTTGGGATTACCGCCGCCGCCACGCTGCGCCTAATGTCAGCTGGCATCGTTTATTATTGGTGTGTCTGGTTTGTTATTGTTTACATTCTCTTATTTCAGCTGAAAGCGTTGTTATTGGTGGATCCCAACGAGGTTAAATAGATATAGAGTGCTCATCACATGTTAATTTTTGTGTCCCTTTTTGATTTGCGCCATTTTACCCATGATTCTCGCCGTTTCCTTAGCAACCATCCCACACTTTACTCTCGTTTCCTTGGTTACTAGTTTTAGCTATTCTGATTGGTCGCTAAAAGCTTAAAAAATTACTGATAATATTTTTAAAACATATGCTTATTTGTTGTTTGTTTTTAAATTAGTTTGATTTGATATTCTATGAGCAGGCTCTTGAAGATGGTTACCATAGAAACGTCGGATAGGTGTGGGTAAAACGGTAAATTACTGTTGGAAAAGTGTAAACAAAGGACCGGTTACCAAGGAAACGGCGGGAATCGTGGGTAACATCCCTATTTCTTGTTATTGTTGTTGATATGTTAACCATGGTTTTGCTAGTTATCGATTTGTTGTTTTATTTGTTATTAATTTATATTGTTCATAGTTCATCACACTGTTGGTCATTGTACATGATAGATTAAGAAATCATTATTGTATCACTTGTCTGCCATGTTGTACATATTTTGTAAAATGGAGTTTTTCCGTAAATAAATAAATAGATAAACATGACGCCAGTCAAAAAGGGACACTTTTTCCTATCTGGTGAGCACTCTATATCTATTTAACCTCGTTGGTGGATCCACTGCATCTTGTTTCTTTACCTTCTTTTACTTCCCGAATTAACCCTACACTCCGTTCAAAATAAATGTGCGGTCGAAACGCAGATTACAATTCCCCATATTTCCCGTTCCTCCCGTTGCCAAGAATCCAACCAATCAGAATCACTGAGAATTACTACAGCTGTTTAATATCTCATGTCACTTTATGCCAATGTTTTGATTCTTTGTAAACAAATATTCTAATTTTGACGTTTCTGATGTAAGAATAAGCGCTTCCAACAACAAGCAGGTGAAGTAACACGATCATCAGCGCTATTTTCTACTCTTAATTTTAAAGACGAAATTAAAATAACATCTGATTGTGAAAAAAATCGGGGAATTGAGGAAGAGGTATTGAGGGAATTTTCAAAGCGGTGGGAAATATAAATCTGTCTTTCGACAGCACATTTATTTTGAACGATAGTGGTGAGGGTAAATGCTAATTTTCGCAGCACGGAGTTAGCTATCTAGATGTTTTGTTTATATCTATATGCTATTAACCCATTGTTGAATAGTCGGCAATGTTAACCATTTGGCTTTTATGCAAAACAGAACCAGGTTGAGCCTTGCTCGTTGGTTTTAGCGAATTTCCCATTGGGAATAAGCTATTACCGTAGGTCTCATGGTAAGACCTAAGCCCGGGACCATGTTACTTTTTCGTTTTAAGGTGGCCAGAGACCAAAAATAATAGTCATTAAAAATATATATATATATATATATATATATATATATATATATATATATATATATATATATATATATATATATATATAGATATAGATATAGAGTGCTCATCACATGTTAATTTTGTGTCCCTTTTTGATTTGCGCCATTTTACCCATGATATATATATGTATGTGTCCCTAGGCACGATAACTCTCGTAAAAACGGTCCGATCGACACCAAAATTGGTAGAGATATGTAATCCTACGTTTCTTCGGATGAGTTCGTAAACCAGACATATCGACCTACCGGAAGGGGTAGTTTTGGGGGGTTTTGCACCCCAAAAAGGGTTTTTTTTGCATTTATCATGTGTAATTTTAAAAAATTTTAAATTTTTACTTGGACCATTGGATTTAGCTAAAAAAAACACACAATTTAGTATCTGAAGCTTTTCTGTATCTCCATTGGTTACAGAGATATTACAATAGTCAATCGTACACAATGTTCATCGTAATAACATACAATGTTAATCGTATGGAGAATAAAGATGTGTTAATATTTCACTTATTAATTTTATTATTAATTTTTTGATGAAACTTGGTATCTAGCTTCTTTTGGTTGAGATTCATCCATTTAAGGTAAAAAATCTTGTTTTTTGTACTTTTCATGGCAGCAAACCTGCATACTCTTTTCCCATGTTAATCATATGGAGAATAGGCAAAACTCTTTTATTTATGGACAGATATTGATGAAATTTACTATATGGCTTTATATGGTCGAAATAAATTTTTTCTATGCTAAAAACCTACTTTTAGTGTCACCCATGGCAGCATACCTTCATACTTTTTCCCTATATTTATCTTAAGGAGAATAGACATTTATTTCCCTATTTATGAGCACATGATGTAATTTTGTTTACAAGTTTAGCTGGTCAAAATTAATATTACTAAATTTGGAAATTCGCTGAGTACGCAGGTCTGCTGCGACGGGGGGTATTGATTCTCTTTTGTTATAGTGTCATGGTAATCAAGCTATTAAATCTACCAGACTCTTTACAGATAACAGCTGTTAAAAAACTGCTTAATTAATGTTTCTTTATTTTTGTTTACTTTTAGTTGTTATTTCGTTACCAAAATAGCAACCAATAAGAACAATGTTAAAAGTTACGACTTTAAAACTTAGATTTAGACCAAATAAGATTTTTTCTGAGATTGAGGCTGTTTCCAAACTTATTTTTGTGCCAAAGCACTCTTAAATACAAAGTTTAAGCAAAATCTAACCGCTAGATTTCGAGATCTTGGAACACACATCCCTTCAGACATTGCTCGTATTATATTATAGGATTGTATTTTATTCCTGTTTCGGACGCCGTTATTATTAGTTATTTTAGGTTCCTCATATCTCAAAATTTTGAAATTTGAAAATATTACCCTCTGTGACGTTGCAAAGTTACTTGATTTTCCTTACTTTTAAGATTTGTTGTACTTATACCATTAATTTTTATTCATATATCAGGTATAAGGGACCTAGATCTAATCTTAATCTACAATAAAACATAAATTTTACCAATAAATATCCAAAAACACCGTCCAAAACAGGGGAATACGAACGCATGTTTTCAATGTTTTTACAAGGGTGAAGATGACTCTTAAGGTACGGCTACACATAGCAGGAAAGGATACGGAAAAGAAACGGACAGGACACGGAAAAAATTTTGATGGGGTGGCTACACATATCGGGATACAGACAGGACATTTCTGAGGAGGGAGGTTGCACTTAGCCGTCTGACACTGCTCATCCCGCCGGCCGTCACACACCACACACTCACTATACAGCGCTACCGTCAGAATTTTCTGATAATGTCGGAAAGGGGTGGCTACACATACCAGGACGGGATACGACATTTGGCAAATGAATGCTTGTCTGGCAATCCATCCGACACGACGAATGTCCTTTCCGTGTCCCGTCCTGCCATGTGTTGCAGCTCCCATTTGATAACACAGGGAGCATTTGAGTGTATACATTTTGCCCCGCAGTTTCATGAACATTTCAACAGGTCATTTGCCAAGAAGGATTGATAGATAGATCAAATGGTAGATAAGAACTGGGCAGTTGTCCCAGCAGAAGAGGGGGAGCTACAGCCCCTCCCCTAATGGCGTACTCTATCATCTCTCTCGCTCTAACTCTTCCTAACTCACACGGCTTGGCCATGCTATGCAATGCTCTGTTGCATGACGTCATAATAAATTAGTTCAGTCCCGTATGAATTGCATTGCACCCTCTTGCTTCGCTTTCCTCCAATATGGAGGTCCTCCATCACGACTACATGCGAATGCCACCAACTAAATCATTAAATCATTTTATTTAGCCGTTAAACAAAAGTAATAGGCCATGCCAAATTAACAGGAGTTTAAGTCCACTTGACTTACAAACACAGTCCATGCTCAACTAAAATACGAAAATGAAAAAGCTAAAAAAAAACAAGCAAAAGCAATATACATCACACCATGCCACACCATGCACAAAGTCAAACTCAGCAAACAGAAGCAGTTACTTCGGTCCATTCCACTCCACAGGCTACTTGGTTCATACATAATTCACCATTCCATGCAAGTCAGCTTAACAGTATTCATCAATTTCTAAGAAGGGATTGTTTAACAGCCAGGCCTTTACTACAGTTTCAAAGCGCTTTGGGTGGAGCTGCCTCACTAGTACAGATGTGGCATTGAATAGCCTATACCTAGAACAGGGAAATAATTTAAAGTTTTGTTCAGCCTACACCTATTCCTAAATATATTTAGATTGTTCCTAGTTACATAGGTGTGAACATCACAATTTTGAGGGAGGTTGGCTTCGATTTTCTTTGTTTCAACCAAGCACTGAAAGATGTATTCACTATGCACTGTCAAGATTTTCTGACTAACAAACAGAGGCTTACAGTGTTCAAGGTGCCAGGCATCACACAGGATCCTCACAGCCTTCTTCTGCAGCAAAAGTACTCTGGTGACCCTGGAGGAAAAAATAACCTTCATACAAAATTTAATCAAAATCGGAGGTCCCCTTCAAAAGTTATCAGTACCACGCACACATAGATAGACATGGATAGACACCGCCTACCGGACAGTCCGAGCCTGCCGTCCTGGTCGTCACTATATCACTATATTGACAGAGGGACATAGTGGGTATTTTAACCTGAATATGAATGAGAGATGAGTGTAGGATGATTGTGGTGAAATCTTTTAGTCTTGTTACTGACTATAAGGCTGACATTCTCCTTAGACAGGATTGTTAATAGCCCAACAACCAATGGTATCTAGGGACCTACAATTTAACGTGGGATCCGAACCACAATTTCAACCTCACATATACGAATTGGTCTATAAAAAATTATGAGTATGGTCTTTATGGATGAACTAGTATTCATTAGTGCGAACGTGAATCCTCACCAGAGAATACCGCATCCACATTAAGCCATAGCTCGCACAATTCGTGACCTCCAAGTAGCTGGATTACAGGACGACGCCACCGTCCCAGTCATTCCTGTCAAGCTCTTGGCAGGAGAGAGGAAGGCAATTTATCAGAGACAAGGCGAGATCGGCAAAGACACGGCAAGAACAGAAGAGCGCTCCAGAGCCTTCCAGAAGTGGCAACACAGCTGGGAGCACGACACCCGAGGACGATGGACTGCGCGACTTATCAAGCAGGTCCAACCATGGATGGAACGGTGGCATGGGGTGGTGGACTACTACCTGACCCAACTCTTGACAGGTTACGGCTATTTTCGGTCGTACCTGAACCGGATGGGCAAGACCGGTACACAGGACTGCATTTATTGCCCGGGCGTTCCCGACGATGCGGAACACACCTTCTTCAAATTAACAATTGTCAATCAAGATAAATATTAAACCATAAATTCTACCGTAGTTATTGCTTTGAAATTCCTTATTTTAGAAATGGTTGAGTCAAAAAATCTGCAACGCAAACGAGAACGATTATTGTGTCCTCCAGCGTTGGCAACACTATTGCAGATAACAAAGAGTAAAATGTTGATGTTTTAACACCTTTTTAACCAACAAAAACTCTATGGCGACATCCACGGATGTCGCAGAAACTGACATCATTGCTCTTAAGGGATGTAGCTCACCTGGCACTACAGCCATCTTGAACAAGACTGGGGTTTGGACGGACCTTTACATCATGGGTTTGGACGGCCCCCATCTAAACGTTATAAAATGCCACTGGCGTAGATACACCCAAAATAAAATAAATAAGGTACATTTTTGTTAATGATTGTATTAGTACGCATATCTTATCTCAAATGATTACAACTATCGAATAATTGCAATATCGAAATTTCCACATTAAATTAATAATAACGTTGAAGTAAGATAACGAAGTTTCGCCGATAAATTGAGAGACTTTTCATAGATTCAAAGATTGTTATTGCCATTCGATATAAATCCTGTGCAATAGGCATTGTCATACTTAATCTAAAATAGATTAAAATACATTTCAACATCATATTAAAATTAAATATCCATATTAATAATAAAAAAATTAAGAAAATTTTTGGTTACACTGAGATTGTTGCCTAACTTGCATCCTCTAATTCGATCTACGTTTTGTCTTTCTCCTTTAATTCCGGTTTTCATGTTATTCTTCTTCTTTTTCTGCTCTCTCCGTTCTCTATTTTTCTTAGATGTCGCCGTGGGATCTCGAATTGTGAATCGCCATTTTGTATTCTGTATTGTGTCGATAAGTGACTGTGTAAGCTGTTTGAGTTGGAAGTCTCTGTTGTGATTCATCTCAACTAGATTTAGTCTCATCTCTGTGCAACCAGGTAAGAAGAAATGCTAAGAAGTTGAACTATTTACGTGAAATACATCTTGCGTTCACATTTCACTCCTACAACTTGCCTTCATTGGAAAATTAATATTTTCTAATCTGAAGAAGGTCGGGTCTAGCAACCATACCGGCATTCTTCCCTAAGGCCTCTAAAAGCGCTAAACATAATTAATCATTTCAGTGGGTAGGCTAATAAAAATTGGGCTAGGCCTACATAACTTTTGAAAAGTGCTGGGGAATTATGGATTAGGGCCTAGTCTACCTTCCAAAAAAAGCTAGTATTTCCGAGAGGGCAAAGGCTAGCCCTTTGAGATAAAAAAATAAGATAATTTTTTTACATACAGTTTTGATCCAAAAGTCCTAGAGAGCTATAGGCCTAGGATATTTTCGGGGGTGGCTCGTGAGGTTTTTAGCGCCCGTTCAAAGACAAAATTTGCCGCCCCCCCCCCTTCAACACCATATCAGCCATTCCCGAATGTCTTTCTCCCTCCCGATCACCAAATCCTTCTCCCTTTCGGGTAATTCATAAAATTGACACAACGTCAGGTGCGCGCTTCACCTCGATTTCACACCCAAGCTCAATAGACGGTGAAAAATAGGCTCTAGGCTATTTAGCTTAGACTAGGCCTACCTATTTTTCAAACCAAGAATTTTTCAGAATAAAGGTTATTTTCTTAGACTAGGCCTATACAACTATAGGCTAAACATATATGCCTATCCTATGCATTTTCTTTGTCTTTATTATCCTTTTAAGTTGATCTGGTACTCTTCACTGCTTATTATTTGGACATGTCAAACCAGAGCTTTATTTAAAACATAATAACTTATAGGCTAGGCCTAACTGGTAAGACATGTACACCGTACCGAATCTCGTTAGGCTATTAAGTTATCTGACTTAGCCTAAAAGAATGCTCTTATTAAGTTAGGCCTAACTTAAAATATCAGGAATTTGTAACAATTAGGAATCCTCAGACAAGAATAGTCCATAAGGTGCATTCACACTTGGCTAGTTACTAGCTGCGAGTGACAGCTGTATTAAAAAACAATCCAAAAATCCTGCTAGTAATCGCTTGTAAGGTAATTTTACATTCACACTACGCTAGTTGCTAGTAGAAGAAGCGAATGTAAACATGTTTTGCATTGTAAACATATGGTTTATGAAAATTAAATTATGGACAGAAAATTAGGTAGGCCTAGTATTTAAAATAAGAAGAATATATTATAAAAACTGTTTAGGGTTAAGACAATATGTGGAAAATATTTATTATCATAATGCTACTAATCTTATTTATTTTTTTTTTCATGTCCTATGACCACCAAAAACGAGCTTGGTGTGTCGATCGGCTTCTCCCACGACGCATACAAAAAATATATTTTCATTTTTATTTGGGTACACAGTATTTCTTGTGCTTCAATGTTATAATGCAAAAATTTTATCTGAATTCCTCACAATTTTAATTATTTTACGATAGGCCTAAATTTTAAGAATTTAGTTAGGAGTTTCACGTGCGTCTGACACTGACACTAGGCTGAGCTATCATCGCGCGGCAGGCCTACTGCTACTGGGCTTCATAGATTTAAAGTATTTTTCTGAAGCTTCTGACGCTCTATCGATTTCCCTCGAGGTAGTTGTAAACACTACGACCACGTCTATTCTAGTGTGCACCTTAAACAAGAAAAGTTGAAAATGAAATATCGCAAAATTTTGATATTTTTGGGAATATGAAAAATTATTTGGGAAGGCATTAATCAATAACTTGTAATCTTTTACTTTATGACTTGAAGCCCCAACTTTTTTAAGAACCTGTGAGCCTTATAAATAAATACTGCACATATATTATTTGTATGAATATATTTACAATTTTTTAACTTGTTAGTGGTCATATTTCTTGTAAAGGTTTCTGTAACTTAACAGTTTTAAATCATACTACATTTGATAAAGAGAACGAAATACAAGTAATTAATTAATAAGTACAAATACACTGTGTACGCACATACATTAGTATAACAAGTTTCTTCTCTGTGGGGATATTATGCTATACGGTTTCTGCTACAGGAAGTCATCACACACAGATACCAAACTCAAACTGATTTATCAATTTAAAACATTCCGAAAACTTTATTGGCGTCCATCCATAAATGATTAGTTTTTAAAATAAAAGGTTATATTACCTTGTTGCCGTCTTCGTGACTTTGTAAAATCCTTTTGATTTTACGCGTTTCAGCACGTTATTGTGCCATCTTCAGAAATCTCAATTAAAACCAATTAAAAAAAATTAAAACCATTATGACGACCTCTTCACGAGGGATGTTTTAGTCTTGGTTTGATATTTCTGAAGATGGCACAATAACGTGCTGAAACGCGTAAAATCAAAAGGATTTTACAAAGTCACGAAGACGGCAACAAGGTAATATAACCTTTTATTTTAGCTCAAAGTGACTTGGAAACTGAAGTAATAATGAAGATTAGTTTTTAATAGGTAATAGCCTAATAATGTTGCATTCGATCTTCTAAATACAGTTAATCTTAATCATTTCTACTATAACTAAATTTAATAAACTTTAGGTAAAGTCACACTGTCACACTTGATAGTTATTCTTTATAAAACCACTTCGTTTATGGCTGAAAGCACATTTATTTAGTAAAAAGGTCGAAATTGTACTGGCGGTAATCTAAATAAAAAAGCCAACGACTGGATCAAAACTGTCACCCGTTGTTTTATGTATCGAAATGTAATTTCCAGTTTTGTTTTTGGGGTGATTGCTTTTCTTTCTTAGTCTTATATCTGATTTCATGAAATTTTTGTAAAGGCACTCGCATCACCCTCTGAAATGAATCACAATCTTCCACTCTCAGCTCATCAAATAGCGTAGATGAAGCTTCAAGTTCCTATCTTCGACCAATCCAGGGTCCCACCATCTCCTCTCTCTCTCCTATACTAATCTCTTTGTCACACAACTCGGAAATTTTACATTTTAAAATAGGACATTTTAAAATATGTTTATTCCTTTTTAGGGTTAGATCAAAACAATAATATAAATAATATGTCAGCTGATTCGTACACATTACAAATATCATTACACGAGCTAGTGGAAGCTAGCTTGCTGTTGGCTAGTTGCTAGTCAATCCAAAAGTTAATTTTGTAAACAAATAACAACTAGCAGCGAGTAACTAGCTAAGTGTGAATGCACCTATAGGCTACCAAGGTAGACATAAGACAGTTTGCGAAAAATTTTATCTGAGCAGATAACAATAAGGCGCGGCAAATAAGTCTTACAACATTCTGATTCCAAGAATTGAAGCGACAATTTATCAATGCATTGCAGGAGTCGTAACTAAGACTTTACAGTATAGCCTACGCTTGTGGTAGTCTGGCTGGATTAATTAACTTATTGTACGATAAAATCAATTAATAAGTTAATTGTGTACCGTTGAACTAAAATAAAATTTTAACGAGCAAGTAAGTTAGTCATCAATATTCAGTCTTCAATTGCTAATTTTGTTTCTTTTACAGTAGGCCTAATCATAAACCATACAGTAGGCCTACTAATATGTTTCAGGAAGCCTATAATTTGTTTCCAATGAACACGTAATTTTAATTTAATTTAGCAATAACAACTTGACAAAATAGGCCTATAGCCTACTGTATGGTAGCCGTAAATCTTGAGCTTGGGAAATTGGGAAATTTTTTTTCATGCCAGAAATTTTGCGCAGATTCTAAAAATGATGTTTTCCCCGCAGAAAAGTTCAAGAAGGAAACAAAAAACGGAAATGACTTTTTTACTCCGAAATACTTTAAGTGGGTAGGGCCTATTCAGACTAACCGGGATATTTAGCTGATCACAAATATATAAAAAGTTATAGGCTATCTAATTTTAGATAACTTAGGCTGCACTTCCGCAGACGCCCGGTGGAACTACCTATCGAATGAAAATTATTGATCGATGCGATTGATATATCGACTGAAAATTATCGAGATTTACAATCGAATTTATCCATAATTCATGTATAAAAATATCAGGTACTGAAAAGATAACATCTGCAATCACTCAAACCATAGACTTGTCATGGAGGGCCATAAAAAGTAATTGAAAACAAGACTCAAATCATCAAACATCTAGCTGACCAGCTGACCGCATCTAGGCCTAGCTGAATACCTCTTTAAAAGAAACATTTAAATGTCGGCAGCAGATCCATTTACCGGTATGCATTTTTTTAATGCCACAAAAAGTCTATATCCCAGTACCGGTAATTGAAAAAGAGGGGTTTTTTTTTTTTTAATTTTTAAAGGTTGAATATTTTGTTATTTGTTTTTTTGTTAAAATTTGACTGTAGGCCTAGGTTATGTTGAACCTAATGATGTTTGGTGTTTATACTTTTTAATCAACATAGGGCCTAGTTACAATATAATGAAATCTTTGCTAAAAACTTTTACTTTAATTATAAACTAGGCCTACCATATGATACATTGAGTTACGAATAACCTATATTCATAAAAGATACAATAATTTACCATTTTAATACAACCAATATATCGATCGACTCGTTCGATAATTTACATTCGATAGTTCCACAGGGCGACTGCGGAAGTGCAGCCTTTAGATAAGCCGGAAAACGTGAAAACAAGTAAGAAAAGCCAGATGAACTATTTTTAAAATATGTCATGCGAGTCACTTAGAGACTTAAAACTTACTATGGAATACAAATATATTACAGTACAAATATTAAGACTAAGTTAGGACTAGTAGTGATAAAGAGTAAAAAACTTTTGGAATCAAATAAAACCTTACTGAAACACTTACATTTATGAACCACTAGGTGGGGTAGTCGTATAGGCCTACTAGTAGCCTATTAAATGCCGGAAATTTCAATCTGATTCTAAAAGTGATAGTTTTTACTCCTGAAAAGATCCTACGACAACTTTAAAACTGGTTTTAGTTGCGAAGTTGACATTGGGTACAGCAAACGAAGTTGTCATAACACTGTGGTAAGTCTTTTGGCTGTCCACTTTGACAATTTCCCTTCCTTCAAACCCCATTCATGTTCAAGACAGCGGGTTGTTAATTCAAACTGCATGGTTAATCCCTGTAAGATTCTTAAATAAAGATGATCCAAATCATGAACAACAAGCATGTATTTCCACTAGCCATAACCTAACACACACACTGTTATTGTTTACATCATATGTTTTCTACATTATTAACATATAACACATCTTCCTCCTTACGGAAAGAATAGAAAAAGGCGTAAAATATAAAATAGAAACCCAAACATAAAACTCCAAGTTAACAAACAAATATTTTACTGATCAGTTGTTGATCGTTTGACATGACGACGATTTCTTCTGAGTAACGTTCCATCTTCCCCTTCCACCCAGTAGCTTCGTGGAGTAGAGGCTTTCTTAACAACTTTTCCTTGTTCCCATCTTCTGTTATTCATATACACTACTTTCTCTCCTTCTTTCAAACTCTGCAGGTCTTTGGCCGATCGATTGTAGTATCTTTTCTGAAGGTTTTGCCTTTCCTTCAATCGATCTTCTATGTCTTCATTTATGGCTGGCTTGAGTAGCTCCCTCGTTATCGGGATGGTTGTTTTGCATCTGCGTTGAAACATAAGCTGGGCAGGAGAGTATCCCAAATGTTTTACAGGCATGTTTCTGTGCTCCAACAATGCCAATGTTAAATTCTTACGATCGTTTTCAGTTTTTCTTATCAATCCTTTTGCCATTCCAACCCCTCTCTCCGCGAGTCCATTCGATTGGGGATAGCCTGGACTGCGAGTAACAATCTCAAAATTCCAATCGCGGGAAAACTCTCTCATCTGGGCACTATTATACGGGATATTATCTTATCATCACATCTGGAGGCCCGAAC
This sequence comes from Neoaliturus tenellus, assembly GCA_030545055.2. Taxonomy (NCBI): domain Eukaryota; kingdom Metazoa; phylum Arthropoda; class Insecta; order Hemiptera; family Cicadellidae; genus Neoaliturus; species Neoaliturus tenellus. The sequence continues at coordinate 152,352,732 of CM061533.1, read as the reverse complement.
CTGCTGAAAACTTCCTTGCACGCTGAAATAACAGATGCAGCTGATTTGTTCTGAATTCTTATGACCTCCAACCAGTTAGAGTAAGCGTCCATTAACACTAAGAAAACTTTGCCTCCATAGGTAAATATGTCAGATCCAATGCGCTCCCACGGCCTAGTAGGTACAGGATAAGGCAATAAGGTTTCCTTACAATTGCTTCGTGAAAAGATTTCACAGGTCCTACATTTTGCAACAAAATCCTCTATGTCTGTGGACATTCGTGGCCAGTATAATAGCTGACGTGCTCTAGCTTTGCATTTTTCCATTCCTCCATGGGCAGCATGTATCCTCTGTAGCATGTCTTGTCGCAGCTGCCTCGGAACAATCAATTTATGATTCATGAAGAGCAGACCATCTTCCTCTGAGATCGTATTTCTTTGGTTCCAGTAGTGTCTAACCACCTCCGTTACATCTTGTTTTTTATCTGGCCAACCACCTAGACAATATGCCTTCACAATTGCAGTATCGGGATCCTCTTCAGTGCAGCGCTGAAAAACTTTCTTTTTCTCTGCAGTCATGGGTAAAGAACTAGATAGGGTATGGACTTGAAAGTCCAATGATGGAGAAGTTTCGTTACAAGTCAGAGCAGCTCTGGATAGTGTGTCAGCAATGAATTGATCACTTCCAGGCAGATATTTTATTTCCAGATCATAGTTAATACACCTCATTCTCATCTTCTGCAACCTCCCTGGTACTTTTTGCAAATCCTGTTGAAAAATATTGACAAGAGGCTTGTGGTCTGTTAGTACTGTCACCTTGTAACCGTAAATGAACCTGTGAAACTTTTCCACCGCAAAGACTATGGCCAAGGTTTCCGTTTCAAGTTGTGAATACCTTTTCTCTGTATCCGTCAGTGAGCGTGACATGAAGGCCACCGGTCGTCCTTCCTGGAGCAAACAACATCCTAAGCCATCCTGGGAAGCATCTGTTTGTATTTCAATACGTTTCCTGGAATCAAAGTATGTCAATACCTGTTTGCTCGAAATAATGTCCTTTATAACTGTCAGAGCAGCTTCATGTTCGGATGTCCACAAAAAGTCCACGTTTTTCCTAGTTAAATATCTGAGTGGTGCCGATATGTTAGCCAAATTAGGAATAAACCTAGACAAGTACTTCAGCATTCCTAACAACCTCATTACCCCCTTCTTGTCTGTCGGTGCGGCCATCTCTGCGATTGCTTTTACATAATCTGGGTCCGGTCGAATCCCTGTTGCCGATACTATATGTCCTAAGTACTTCACTTCGCTTTTCCTAAACTGCATCTTGGCTGGATTGAACTTGATACCATATGTCAGAGCTCTGTCAAACACCCTCTGCAAGTTTTCATCATGTTCCTCAACTGTTGCTCCACCAATAATAATGTCATCGTGCACAATGTTGACTCCCTTTAGATCTCCAAAGCATTTGTAGTTATATTTCTGGCATATTTCTGGCCCCGAACATATTCCGAAAGGGAATCTACAGAACTGGTATCTACCAAATGGGGTGCTAACTGTACATAGTTCACGGCTATCTTCATCCAATACAATTTGGAAAAACCCGTCTTTCAGGTCTAAGACCGTGAAGTATTTGTAACCGCTCAATGTCACGAGAATATCATCTGGATGTGGCATCAAATAATGTTCCCTCATTACCACCTTGTTCAAGGGCATTGGATCTATGCAGACTCTTAAAGACTTGTCGGGCTTCTCAACAATTACTAGGGGATTAACCCAAGCTGTGGGTCTGTCGACTCTCCGAATCACGCCCGACTTTTCAAGCTGATCCAGTTTTTCCTTAAGTCTGTCCATCATGCTATATGGTACTCTTCTAGACTGTTGTACTTGTGGAACAGCTCCTTCTTTTAGTTGTATGTGGTGGGTAGTAGGAAAATTTCCCAGTCCTTCAAAAACTGTCTTGTAGAAACTTAAAATCTCTTCCTTATCACTAAAACTTGCCTTTAATTGCGACACTTTTTTTATGAGTCCCAAATTAACACAGTCTCTTAATCCCAGAATTGGTAGCTCATGTTCAACATTAACTACAACAAAATCGACATTAACTGTCATTCCAGCTTTGATTTCACACGGTAACACAATGTGTCCTACTGGCTTGATCTTGAATTTTTCATCCCCCCATGCTGAAAGTACAAAATCGCTGCGTTTTACATGGGTGATATTCATTTTCTTCAGATAACTCACCGGCAAAATACTCACTTCTGCTCCTGTATCCAACTTGAACTTTACTATTTCACCACCAACCTTCACATTTTCTGTCCATGACTTATCATTTTGTCCGTTTACTCCACCAATATTTACTGTGAGAGATCCCAAAATTACATCATTTTCCTCTTCATTTGAGATGGCGTGAGTATTTCTAATCCTATTGTGACAAACACGGGCGAAATGATTCTTTCCTTCACACTTAGAACATATTTTCCCATATGCAGGACATCTTCCTTTAAGATGTTTGTAGCCACAAAAGTTACACTCAATTTTCAGTCTTTCAGTTTCTTTACCATGTAAGTTACAATCTATTTTTTGTTTACTACTAACAATATTTACATTACAGGAATCCGTTTTAACCACCGAATGCTCTAGTTTAGTTTTATCATGCTCGTCAATCGCCTTACATTGGTTCTTACTAGTTTCTACGATCGAACAAAATTCGATTGCTTTTTCTAAGTCTAGTTTTGTGTCACGTAGCAGTCGCTCCTGAGTGCTTTTATCTCTTACACCTAGGACTATTCTGTCTCTTATTATATTGTCCATCTCCTGAAATTCACACGATTTAGCAGCCAGCTTTAACTGTTTGACAAATTGACTAAATTCTTGCCCCTCCTCTTGCTTTATGTTGTAAAACTTAAAACGCTCAAAAACAATATTCTTCTTGGGACAACAGTACGACTCAAACTTCTGTAGTACGCAATCAAATTTATCCTTCTCATCGTCCCCAAAAATAAAAGTGTTATAAACATCCAGTCCTTCGTCGCCTACCAAATTCAGAAGCTGCGCAATCTTTATTTGGTCCTTGATTGTCTTACCTTGACTTGTTGCAAGTAAGTACATCTCAAACTTTTGTCGGAATTTCCTCCAGTTTTCACTGACGTTTCCTTCAAAACACATTGGATCCGGTATTCTAAAAGTTCCAAACTCCATTTTAAATCCCAAGGTTCGTAATTTACACCTAAGACACCATGTAAGATTCTTAAATAAAGATGATCCAAATCATGAACAACAAGCAAGTATTTCCACTAGCCATAACCTAACACACACACTGTTATTGTTTACATCATATGTTTTCTACATTATCAACATATAACACAATCCCTAGCTGGAATATGTGTAGACGGCAGGGGGTGAGTAGAAATGCTATGGGCATGGAAACCCCTAGCTGACAGTCATTCTTTATTTGCACATAACATTCTTTACATGTGTATAGGCCTACATACAGAATAGGTGCATCGTCAAAAATAAATAAAACAAAAAAGTTTCTAAACTTATGCGACATTATTTCATTGTACATTTAAAATACCCCCCGTCGCAGCAGACCTGCGTACTTGGCGAATTTCCAAATTAGTAATATTAATTTTTACCACATAAAACTGTAAACCAAATAAAATCACATGTTCATAAATAGGGAAATAAATGTCTATTCTCATGGTATTCATGGTAAGTTCATTCTTTAAAGTATCTCTAAAATGGTTATTGTTCATGTAAGGTAACCCACCCAAATACCGAACAGTTAAGGCCATTCCTGGGTAATATACCTCACAATTCCTTAAAATATTGTATTTCAACACTAGTACTTATGTTATTTTATTTATTGATAAGTTTGTTTTAAAATTGTATTATTTTTGTATTAAAAACATAAATTATTTTTGAGTTATTTACTTTTTTTTAACACCCTCACATTCCAACTTCAATTCCAAACAACGAACGGCAACTTCCTAACAACGAATTTCCACCTCCCAACAACGAACGGCCATTTCCCAACACCGAACTTCCACTTCCTAACAACGAACACGCGTATCTCCAACACAAAATGTGCATTACTGTAATGATTATTGCTGTAAACGGTACTCAAACTGCCTGAAATGTTTATTAAGTTTAATAATGTTTAAATTTTATTAATAATTTATTTTGTCTGCATTTATTTGTCAGACAAATCAATCATAACCTTAAAATACGGCCGATGCCAATGTATTTTTTTTTTTATTTTTTTTTTGCCAAAAAGGCTTGGCTTTGGAATACTTCCACGCAGCCGAAAAAGTTTACACCTGTGACAGGATTCGAACTCACAGGCTCACACTCTATGACCCGACGCTCTAACCACCTGAGCCACGGGAGCTGTAATGCCGATTTAACGTATTTATTTGCTGAATGTACGAGGTTGAACTAAAAAAATTACCTCTTGATGTTACTCGTTGCTATATAAAATCAAACACGCAACAGAACTAAAGACTGGTTTGCTTATTGAGATTTGAAATTTAAGGACTGAATAAAATTTGAGCAAGTGTTAAAGTAATACATTTTATTATTACACGATAAAATATTTTAATATTGCCTTAACAATAAATCTCATTTCCTTTTCAATAGAAAAATTCCAGTTAACTTTATTTTCAGGTAACTAGCATGTATTCTTATAAAACATGTATAAAATAAAACTATAAGCAATAAAATATATGAAATTTCAACATGTTATGAAATTAAGACGAAATAATGAGCAACTTGAAATAAAACATAAAATAATAAATACATGTAACATAAAAAACAAAATCATCATAGAACCTAACATAAAATATAAAACATGTTCAACATCATTAAATTGAAACGAAATTAGAAACTTAAACAAGACAACACAAGAGATCAAATAAAATCATTGTAAAACATGACATAAAATATATAACATAAGTATTTAACATATCATTGTATAAAAACGAAATGAGCAATTAAGAACAAGCTAACACAAGAGATAAAATAAAATACGAAAAACTGGCATAACCTTAAGATAAACCAAGTTCAACATTTAAGTTAACACTTTACACTTGGCCAAACAAATCTTTGGTTTTTAGTTACACAAATAAATCTTTGGCTAATAAAAGATCTTGGTCGTGTACCATACAAAATTGAAAAATACTCAAGTTTTAAAAATGTAAAAAATGTTAAAGAATACTTAAGCAAAAGGAAGAAATAATAAATTTACAGTCGTCCTTTTTAAATTATACAACTAACACATAATCTTTTCTCTGAAAGAGAAAAACCCCCTTAGTTCTACATGTGGTACAGATAGTTTTTGAATGATTTCGGATCGATGCACCGATTCGTCCACATCATCCTCTTCTGGCCATGCATATTTGTTTCCCTTTTTCGTCAAAAACTTTATGGTCAGGGTTTCACCTTGTATCTTTTTAATTTGTCCTGGGAAATTAACTTTTTTGCCGTCTACCACATAAGGAACCACCACCCAAGAATTTACATGCAGGTCCTTAAGTTCTTCTTCTGTTATTTCTGTTGGTTCCGGAGTGCCAGGGTCGTCAACATCTCTCTCTTCCTCATCACTGTCTTTCAAACTGTTTTTCCTGATTTTTGCTTGTTTAGTCTTCTTCCTTTCTTCTCTCTCGATCTTCTTCCTCTCCTTTTCCATCTCTTTCTTCTGTTTCAACTCTTTTTTCTTTTTAATATATTCTTTAAATTTTTCCCCAGTTATAGTTGAGGGCATTACATCACCAAGCCTTTTCTTTTTCCCACTAGGTGGTGTTGGAAAAATCAGACACCTTTTGAAGGGTGATGGTAGGTTTGGATTGTAAGGCAGGGTAGGGCTGGGTTCCGTTGTTGGAGTCACAGGAAAAACTTGGGATGGGGTAAAACATGAAGTAGAAGGGATGGATTTTAAGAGAGTCGAAGATGAAGGGGAAGAGAAAGTATCTATTATGTGATGTTCCAAAGGTGCTAATGTGGTTTGGTCGTGCGTAGGTGTTGCTGGAGTGGATGACACTGTCGGTGCTGGAGTGTTTGTTTCTGTCGTTGCTGGAAGGGTTGACACTGTCGGTGCTGGAGTGGTTGGTTCTTTCATTGCTGGAGTAATTGACACAATCGGCGCTGGAGTGATTGGTTCTGTCGTTGCTGGAGTGGTTGACATTATCGACGCTAGAGTAGTTGGGGCTGTCGTTGCTGGAGTGGTTGGTTCTGTCAGTGCTGAAGTGGTTGGTTCTGTCAGTGCTGGAGTGGTTGTTTCTGTCGGTACTGGAGTCGTTGGTGATATCGGTTCTGGAGTGGTTAGTGCTGGAGTGGTTAAGAGTGTTGAAGAACTTGGTTGGTGATATGATGAAGTTAGAGTGGCAGCAACAGTTGGCGGAATGGATGGTGTTGAATCTGTCAGGATTTCTTCAGCCGTCAGTAGGTTGATGTCCAAATCAGGGAACAATGACATGTCAAGCTCAACGACCTCCCCTTCCTCTGTTACCTCTGCAACTAGACGACCCTCCAAAACATCCATCCCCTCCTCAGCTGGTTGGTGATTGTCTGGTTCGTTGACGTGTGCGGGTCGAGTTTTTTTACTCTCCTGTTTTTCTTTGACATCTCTCTCCAGGTCGGAGATGTCCCGCTTGATTGCCGTCCATACTTCATACAGGGACTCATCCCTAAGTAGGATTTCTCCTTCAGAAAACCTCGTTAGTTTTTCTTTCCCAATTTTAGTCTCCATATATGCCAGGCAATTTTTCGTGTCTTTAAGCTTTAATTCCAAAAATTGGATACTTGGTTGGTTCGTTTTCGATGTTCCAACTATGTTGTTAAAATGGACTTTATTAGGGTCCAGATCAACAAGGCCGGTTGCCACGAAGCCATTGGCGATTGTTTTGGAATTCAATGAGTTTTCTATAACATTCTTTAGGAGGGGTGCAAATTCGTCTTTCTTTAATCTTCTGCCCCCGTTTTCAAATCTAAAGTTGTCCACTCCTTTTTTCCATCCGGCTTTAAGAGGCCGGAAAACGGCAACATCCATCGGCTGCAGCAAATGAGTTGAGTTAGGGTAAAGGGCTACAACCTCAATTTGATTCGCTGAACAAAAATCTGAGAGGTGTTTGCTGAGGTGGGAGCTATGCCCATCAATGAACAGGGCAACCGGCATCTTGATGCCTGATCTTAATAACCATGGATGAAACACATTGGTTATATATTCGTAAAATGTAGCAGTTGTCATCCACCCATTCTCACTTTTTGAAAGTGCCCAGTCATCGGGGAAAGATTCCGCAATAGATCCTGGGATCCTCTCATAAGTGTACACAACCATTGTGGGCGCCAGTTGTCCAGCAGCATTCCCGTTCATAAGTACCGTTATACATTCTTTCTCATCGTTACCGGCTACGGAGTACACAGATTTTTCTCCTTTTTTGGCAAGGACGGTTTTCCCCTTGGGGCACAAGAAAAATGCCGTCTCATCTGCGTTGAAAACTCTGGAAGGGTCTTTGAAAATGTCCATTAGGTTTTTTTCTGCCATGTAGGTTTTGATTTCTTTAAACCAAGATCTGATTTTTTCCTCGGTGACGTTAGCCCGCGAAGTAGTGAGCCCCTGTGTCACTCGCTGAGCTATGATCGGGTTGCGTTTTAGGAATAGAAAGTACCATTTTTCTCCCGGTACTCCATTGTGGAATGGGTTTTCTCTGTTCAGATCTTTTATCAGACGGGTCACACTTTCAATAAGCTGTTGCTTCGTTACCGGAAAACCCGCCTTTCCAATGTCAATAACCCACTGGGTTAGTATGGCCTCTTCTTCCTCGGTGAGGACTGACGGTCTTCCAACGGCTGTTTCATGTTTGTATTTGCCATGTATTTTATCATGCAACGTGGTTTTAGGGATACCGTACGCCTTAGACGCAGCGCCCAACGTCATGCCATTGTATTTAATTGCCTCCAGGGCCTTTTCAATCTCCTCCTGTGAATACCGTCTCCTGGCAGTTGGGCGCGTTGGTGCTGGCATCTTGCTGAAAAACACAATATTCAAATAGAAATATTCTAGAATTCGTAGATTTTTGATGCAAACGATTTTTAAGTAAAAATTTTTAAGTAAACGATGGGCGTATTAAGTAGGCTAGGCCTATTAAATTTTAAAAAGACATGATCAAAACAAAGGTTTGTTAATTAGGAAAGCCCTTCAAAGTTGCCGAAAACAGCCGTTCGGTAGTTTGGCTTAACGAATTTAATATATACACTTTTATTTTAGAAAAGCAGGACAAATACTGAGTTTAATTTATTTAAGTCAAAGAATGTTATTAAAGTCAAAATTACGAAAAACCTCAAAAACTACGATCAAAACCTCGTATTTCGAGTCTTATTTTGAGGGCTCATCATTCCGCGAGTTTAGTTTTATCATCAAAAATTTAGAATATGGCAATTGCTTGGACACATTTTAATGTAAAAATAATGCCATTTTCGAACAAAATAACGAAAATTTTGTTTATGTACGAACAAAGTGCTACATTTTAAGAAAAACATGATCAAAACATAGTGTTCGTTAATTAGGAAAGCCCTCCAAAATTGCCGAAAACAGCCGTTCGGTAGTTTGGCTTAACGAATTTAATATATACATTTTTATTTTAGAAAAGCTGGACAAATACTGAGTTTAATTTATTTAAGTCAAAGAATGTTATTAAAGTCAAAATTACGAAAAACCTCAAAAACTACGATCAAAACCTCGTATTTCGAGTGTTATTTTGAGGGCTCATCATTCCGCGAGTTTAGTTTTATCATCAAAAATTTAGAATATGGCAATTGCTTGGACACATTTTAATGTAAAAATAATGCCATTTTCGAACAAAATAACGAAAATTTTGTTTATGTACGAACAAAGTGCTACATTTTAAGAAAAACATGATCAAAACATAGTGTTCGTTAATTAGGAAAGCCCTCCAAAATTGCCGAACACAGCCGTTCGGTAGTTTGGCGTAACGTACATTTTGAACTTCCTAATTGGCGAACGCTTTATTTATAAGTAAACCTTTAGTAAAATCTTGATATTATAGCTTAAAAATAAAGTTAATAACCACCTTTAACGACTAAAACAGTTTACATGCTAAAAACAGGCTTATAATAAGTATAATATCTTAAAATACTGACCTTCTTTCTAAGCATCGGCGGGAAACGAACGCAGGATCGTCGCCGAACTGTCGACTAGCCAACTGACCACGGCCAACTGAATCAAGTGTTTTTCGTTGACGTAAATACCCATATGACATTAAAAAACACCGGAAACAGAGGATTACGTTTTTGTAAACTCTATGTCGATTTGCGGAAGCAGACGCTTAATATTTTGGTTTGAAATCACCGCGGTCGTTGTTTGGCGGGTGTTCGGTATTTGGCTGGTTTACCTTATTTAAAATTTAGTGGCAATTCATTATACATTTTTAAACCAGCGTAGAGAGGACTTAAAAAAAAAGTCAATCTGTGCTTTGGAAGTCTGAAGATGGTGTCATTTCTAGTACTAGGCCTATAACTATGTTGAAATTGCTGGAACATATGTTCAAGACGGGGAGAGGAGTGCGACGGGCATAGAAACCCCTAGCTGGAACATGAGTGGACAGTCTGTCCCGTGCCTCACCCTTTCTCTTCCTTCAATATCCCATCCTTCCGGGGGCCTGCGCAAAATGCCCATTTTGAGGCAGACGTGCTCAACGGTTCAGCCGGAGTCTCCTTATCCACCAATAACAACAACAACAACAACAACTCCTTCGGAAAAGCCTGGAAAACAAATCAGCGTGACTGAAGTTTCAGACAAATTGAGAAATTTTTTTTTATTGTTATGGCTTTAGCTGAACTTAATAATTACCTAAATATTTAATAATTCACTGATACATCCCCTCCACACTCTAGCCTACTTAATGCAATCTTCCAAACATTAAAAGAGGAAAAAGGACAACGCAAAAATGTCAGCAGTTAGTCAAATTATAAGTTTTGTAATGAAAATACGAATTAATTTTTCACTCAAACATCTCTTCATGGGAGCAGATTCAATTTGGACGTTCATCCTCTATTGGGCTTTATTTGATGGACTTCTCATAAGGTGGCCAGTATAAGGACCTCATTGAAAAACACAACTCACAGTGGTTATCATACTATCATAAAATTATACTATTTTAATTTTTCTTACCCAAAGAAATTGATAACAATATGCTTCTCAAATCGATGATCATTCATTACAGTAAGTGGTCTGGCGGCACTTTCACTTTTGGTGGCCACTTCGATTTTTAATTACATTACATCTATAGATCTAATAATGCCAAATTAATCTTCGCGGCGTACAGATGGTTTCCTTCTGACTTTCATAGCTAAACTTGTTAACCTCTATCCCCAATCCTACCTTATTACAGTGCCATTAACAAACCTACTATTTCAAAACAGTCCTTGTGATTTAGGAATATTAGGATTAATTTTTATGAAGGCCTTTAGTTTTATGCTTGGTGGAATAATACCGTAGTAAAATGTAACATCGGAATGTTCATTAACACGTTGGCTACCGAACATCACACATATGTGATGTAATGTAAAAAAACCTTAAATATAGACCAGCGTCACATATGTGTGTTGCTCAAGGTGTTTCCAGTGTTCCGACGACACATATATATGGGACGCTCCGGTCAAATCCAGTGTACTGACGACACATATATGGGACGCAGTCACGGTTCAGTTAAATGACTCGCCACGCACATTTGGTCCACTGAATCGATGATCTAAAACCTGTTTATCGGTCCATAGGAATGTATGGCACACGTGTGTGTCGCTTGGTCTCTGGGTACGACCTCAATTTTGATTTTTTACAGATTTTCAAAGTTGACCATCTTGTCTGCTCACATGATGCCATTAGTGTTTGTTTACTAGGCTACCACATGTACTACTAGCTTGTTCCACATGTTTTTTTTTATTGTGTGACGCATTGTCCTGTATAAGGTAAATGCCCCAAATACCGACAGTGTACCAAATACTGACAAGGTCACATTTGATCACAAAATATAAGCTGTTCGTCATCTGCATTGGCTACTTTCAAAGTCAGATGAGTTTTTGGTCTTTTTTTATATGAGAAAAAATAAAAAGAAACAATTTTCCACCTTGTATAAGTTTGTGCTTCTAAGTTTTGTCTGCCCTTGCTCTTATTTATGATTTTAGTTAAGAATCTTACAGGTTTCCTCTAGGAACATAGAGATCTGGCTTAGGGAATAAATATTTGAATAAATATATGTTTGTATTAAACTTATGTTTTAATTGGAGACCAAATAATAAGGGTTTCAAATATTAATCATAAATACTGATATCTTTTTTAGCGAATTTCCCATAGGGAATAAGCTATTACCGTAGGTCTCATGGCAAGACCTAAGCCCGGGACCATGTTACTTTTTCGTTTTGAGGTGCCCAGAGACCAAAAATAATAGTCATTAAAATTTATATATATATATATATATATATATATATATATATATATATATATATATATATATATATGTATATATATATATATATGTGTCCCTAGACACGATAACTCTCGTAAAAATGGTCCGATCGACAAAAAATTTGGTAGAGAGGTGCAATCCTACGTTTTTTCGGATGAGTTCGAAAACCAGACATATCGACCTACCGGAAGGGGTAGTTTTGGGGGGTTTTGTACCCCAAAAATGGGTTTTTTTTGCATTTTTCATATGTAAATTTTAAAAAATTTTAATTTTTATTTTGACCATTGGATTTAGCTCAAAAAAAACACACAATTTAGTATTTTGAAGCTTTGCTCTATCTCCATTGGTTACCGAGATATTACAAAGTCTAAAGACAGTACATTATCTTTTGGGGCTGCAATGTTAATCTTATGGAGAATAAGGATGTGTTAATATTTCACTTATTAACCAATATTTTTGGATGAAACTTGGTATTTAGCTTCATTTGGTTGAGATTCATCCATTTAAGGTAAAAAATCTTGGTTTTTTGTACTTATCATGGCAGCAAACCTGCATACTCTTTTCCCATGTTAATCATATGGAGAATAGGCAAACTCTTTTATTTATGGACAGATATTGATTAAATTTACTATTTGGCTTTATATGGTAGAAATAAATTTTTTCTATGCTAAAATCCTACTTTTAGTGTCCCCCATGCCAGCATACCTGCATACTCTTTCCCTATATTTATCTTAAGGAGAATAGACATTTATTTCCCTATTTATGAGCACGTGATGAAATTTTGTTTACAAGTTTAGCTGGTCAAAATTAATATTACTAATTTGGAAATTCGCTGAGTACGCAGGTCTGCTGCGACGGGGGTATTTTATTGTAATTTAATTTGCGATGTTGGTATTTGAAACAAAATTTCATCACTGCACCAAATACCGACATAGTGTGGTCACCATTGTCGGTATTATTTTTTCCCAACTATTAATACTAACACTTGATATAAAACATGTTTTAGTTTCATATTATACCGAATTGTAATGAATTTTATAAATATTCATTATAAAGTTATATAAAATATTATTCTGATATTTGTGGTTTCGTGTTTGCCTTAAACTTCACCAAACTTCTATACAGTTAGTTGAATTATTTTACCTAGAAAGCGGTCAAGACTAAGTGGACTGTCTTTGACGTTGAACTTCTTTTGCTAGTAGCATAATCATGTGTGTCCTGTCAATTATGCATTATAACTTATATGTTTATCAAAAAAAATATATAAAAAGACGTGCATTCATGGTTTGTTTGTTTTGATTGAACATCAACATTTGACAGTTAGAAACACTATATCTAGAACGTTAGAAACACATGATTAAGCTGCAAGTAAAAGAAGTTCAGCGTCAAAGATAGTCCACTTAGTCTTGACTGCTTCTAGGTAAAAATATTCAACTGTACTGTTGTAATTTATCTTGGGGTTATGTATGGTATAACTTGTTTGTATTAAAAAAAGAATATGTAATTAATTGTACATATTGCATAAAATATTTCTCATTCCTAATGTTTTAGGTTTGTTATAATAATATTCCAATATAATACAGAAACTAACTCAACAGCTTTTAATTTTGGCATTACAAAGTAGGGTCGGCACTCGGCAGAGTCGGATGTCGTCTGCCGGGCTGCCGCCATTAGAGCTGTCGTCTGCCGACTATTCCTCGTTTTCTACTTCTGTCGTCTATTCTCTCATAGCGTAAATTCGTAGTATTTTGGTATTTGTTTGCAATTTTGCATCTAGATGATACTGAAGATATTGAACTTACTTTTGTCAAGTATAAAAAAATTTTATTAAACTTTTTTTAATTAGTTTTCTGTAAAATTAAGAGTTAGGTTGTCTTTCTCACCCAATTGAAGAATCGTCAGACCTTAAAAGTTTTTCATTTTGGGAGATGGATAATGACAACATATTAAACAAAAATTGTGGGATGGGTAAATAAAAGAACAAACAACCATAAAATATTTTTTATTAGTACGATAATGCTCCTCTTCTTTCTCAAATTGGTGTTAAAATGTCGATGTCTGTAATTAGGACATGAGATGTCGGTATTTTTTGCATTGTCGTCGGTATATTTGGTAAATTGACAAACTTGTTTTTCCAAGTTTTAGGTGCTTAAAAACTGTCAAGATTATCGTTTTTCTTAAATCTTTTAATGTAATCTGAAAGTTTTTGAAATGCCGAAATTAATTAATTCATAATACTCAAGCATTACATAACCTTTAAATGTTTTTCTGCTTATATAAACTGGAATTCAGCCTTAAGGTGTCGGTATTTGGGGCATTTACCTTATTTTAGTATGTTTTAGTGTAGGAAAACTATTTTTCATTTGTTTCCCAGTCATCCAACTCATGACACATATGTGAGACAGTCGGTCTATAGCAAACAAACATAATACAAAATATTACTATAGACCGACGTCACACATATGTGATACAATAGAAATGCTAAAAGAGTACTAAAATAGATTTTTTTCCAACTTTTATTAGGAAATATATATATATTATACATAAAATATTATAAAAATATTGAAAAAGATTTTTTGGTCCCTGGGGGGTTTTTTTTTCATTTGGTAGGGCCAGGTAGTAATACCTTTTTCTAACTCGGCCTGAAAGGCCTATTGTAGCACCCCTTATGTTTATCAATATGTCAGATGAAGGCTCTTCGCGAAGCCTAATAGCCGGTTTATCTCCATCTCCCTTATTTCCTCTGGCTTTAATACAACCTTTCCTAGGAATTTCAACCTTCTCTGAGAGATGGCCGGACAGTCCAGCCATAGGTGTTCGGCGGATTCTACCTCCATTGTACAGAATCTGCATTGATCGGATTGACTAAGTCCGATTGTCTTGAGATGTTTTTTCAGTGGCCCGTGACCAGTTAGCATCCCTATTAGAAGACTGATTTCCCTTTTGTTTAGGCTAAGCAGCTCCTTCCACTTCTTGTTAAAAGGGTCAATCAGTATTTTTGATTGTCTCTCTCCTGGGAAGTTGTTCCAGGCTTCCTGTTTTTGACCTTTCTCCCAGGATAGGATTTTGTTTTGTCCTATGCACAGGGGGACACCACAGAAGGGCTCCGGTCCTATTAGCTGTTCGTCTGAGCCCTTTCTTGCCAGAGCATCGGCCCTTTCATTGCCTTCATGCCCGGAGTGTCCCGGTATCCAGCCTAGCTGTACCCGATTGTGCTCCGCCAGCGCTTTTAGAGCGCTCTTGCAGCCTTGCACTGTCCGTGAGTCTATCACGAACGAGTCTAGTGCTTTTAAAGCAGCTTGACTATCTGAGAGGATAAGTATTTTGCCTCTCCTTAGCCCTCCTGCCAGAATGTTCCAAGCACAGCATTCAATCGCTAGGACCTCTTATTGAAATACCATTGCCGTGCAGCCTAGGGCCTGTGAGATGCTGGTTCTATTGCCATACACTCCTAGCCCTGATTTGTTGTCCTTCCGGTAGCCCTGATTTGTTGTCCTTCCGGCTGCCATCTGTATAAAATACAAGGCGTGCTCCGCCCATGTTGAGGTTGTCCTTTTGCCAGTCTGCTCTCTCACCCACGGTGACCTGGTAAGGTTTCTCAAAGTCATATTTCTTGACCATCAGATCTGGGATTTGCAGTTCCATGTCCAGGTTGGGAAATTCCTTTAATATAGACATGTGGCCCGTATCCCTTTGGCACTTAATTTCGTTTCTGCTGCCCATTTTGAGGGCTGAGATAGCTGCCTTTCTCTTAATCTCTGCTCCGAGTGGAAGCATATCTAGAACTGCTTCTAGCACTACAGTTGAACAGGATTTTGTCGCTCCACATACTCCTGTGCAGGCCAGTCTTTGCAGCTGTTGCAGTCTTTTTGTTACAACTGTCTGTTCAACTTTAGGCCACCACACGAAGGATGCGTATGTTACTGTTGGTTTGACTATGGCCTCGTAAGTCCAATATATTAGCCGGGGGCTTAGGCCCCAGTTTTTCCCAAAGGTCCTTCTGCAGGCGCCCATAGCTCCTGTACCCTTGGCAAGTGCGTAATCTAAGTGTTTGGACCAGGTTAACTTTCGGTCTAGGATTACTCCTAGGTATTTGGTTTCCTTTAAGTCCTTGACACTCATTCCTCTTATCGTTGGGGGGAGATACTAGTTCTTCTCTTTCTTGTGAACGTGACCAGCTCGGTTTTTTCCGGGTTTATGGTCAGTCCTTCTCCGCTGCACCATTCATCGATGAAGTTCACCGCAGTTTGGGTTAGGTCCTCTATAGTTCCTTTGTGCTTCCCTCTGACGGTGAGGACTAGATCATCGGCAAAGGCTTGCAGATCTATGTCCTTCTGTTCTGCCTTTTTCAGCAGATCGTCGACCACCAGTGCCCACAGAAGGGGGGAGAGCACTCCTCCTTGAGGGCAGCCCCTCCTAGCCCTAACTGCCACTATGTGGTCACCTTCTGAGGCTGTGATTTCCCTGGAGTGTAGGAGAGCCATTATCCAGGAGGCAGTGCCTTTGGAATTCCTTTGTCCATTATGGCTTCCTCGATGGATTGGTACCCTACATTATCAAAAGCACCCTGAATGTCCATAAAGACCCCCGCAAGGATCTCTCTGTTTGCCAGTGTGTCTTCTATTTTTCCCACTAGGCTACTTAGCTCCGTTGTAGTTGATTTTCCCATCATGAATGCATGTTGGTTCGCACTTAGAGGAGACCTTGAAAGGATCTCATCCCTGATGTGTCGATTTATTACCTTTTCCATCGCCTTTAGCATGAAGGATGAAAGGCAGATAGGTCGGTAGGATTTGGGCTGGGCTGGATCCCTCCCTTTTTTCAAAAGGAACACCACCCTTGCCTTCCTCCAGTTCTTTGGTATATGTCCTAGGGCATAGCTGCCCTTAAAGATTGCCACTATGTAGTCTAGTAGGATTTCGATCCCTTCTTGAAGTAGTGCTGGAAAGATACCGTCCCCGCCAGGAGACTTGAAAGGGCTGAACGAGTTTACTGCCCATTTCACTATCTCCAGTTTGAACATCCTGGCAGCAGTTCTTCTTGACCTTGCACATTCTAGTGGGGATTTTCTTTCCGAGGGGAGCCAGTCCATGTTGCCATCGACCGGGGTGGTCCCTGGGTTAGTATTTATCACAATTACTCTGTCTGTGGTGAGAGTATTGAGAACTAGGATCGGTCTGCTGGGAACTCCCGGCGACCCGAATTTCCGACCGTCGGTAGCCAACGTGTTAAGTAAAATTAATAAGTTTTACTTGGTGAAGAATAGGTTCAAATGAAAGTAACATATTAAGCAAGTCTAGGGTAGCCTACATATGTATGGTTGTGTGTCATTTGTTGTCAGAATTTGAACGTTCATTGGTTCAAAGCCACTCTTTACCATATCTGATATGGACTATATCTTGACCCTACTAGAACAGCAGAACTTAAATAATTGAAGACTTAATTCACTTTAGGAAAACTATCCAAATCCATTTCCTATTTAAAGATTCGTTAAGGCCTATTTCAGAGTCGTATTTATTTTTTAATATTGGATCTTCCAGGCCTACTCTATAGACTACACATGATTATTTTTGCCATATTATCCTGGTAATATACTTGTAAATATTGTAGATAAACTGGTAATGTATAGGTTTGAAATGCCAGGTAGATTACCTCGCCGTCAATCTCCACCTCCCCCACCACTCATCACACGCCACTCGCCTTCGAGAAGTAGAATCCGAAGTCCAGATCGAGATCTAGAAATGGCTTCGTCCAGTCGTGGCAGAGAGAGAAGAGGAGAGTACAGACCGTCTGTAAGGTTAGTACATGAATATTAATTTTATTAGCTTTTTATCAACAAAAAATAGTTCCAAAATCAAAGACAATTATCAAAGACTTCAAAGCAGAACATTTTTTATCTTTCTGCGAAGGTGTAGAACTAAGGCAAAAACTTTCTGCAAGCTTAGTTTGACAGAAGCTTAAACTACGCATATGAACAATTTTAACACATTTTTTCATCATTTTACTTTCCTTACTGGATATTATTTGTAAAAATACAACTCAATACCTTTAATACCAATCTAAAGTGAATAAAAAATTTTAATAAGTTATAGTACCCAATTTTTTGGTATTTACCCGGGCCACATCCCTACTACCAGCTGGATTTAAAATTTGAAAATGTTTAATCAAGTCATCATTTTATTTCAGGAGGAGCAGATCTCCAGTACCTCCAAAACGTCGGTCCTACAGTCCTCCACTTAAAAGGAAGGCATCGCCAATTCCAGAAATATCAAGAAGACCGAAAATTAGGTAAATATTATATAAGTGTTTTACAACTCGTGGATTAACCAGTCAAAGGTACTGAGGGACAGCATATCATATACTTGATGCAATTACAATAATACCAGATACAGTTAGTAAAATGCAGCAACCAAGCAATTTGTGCAAGTTTATGAATAAAGCAATTTCTTAGTAATATCAGCTCTGTACATGAAATCGTGACTTTTACACTATATCGATAACTTATAATCTAGTTTCATTAAAGTTTGCACTAAAAGCCCTTCATGATTGAATGTACGATCACTTTAGCGATACTTATCATTCCTTATGTTATGTATTAATTGGACATCAAAATTATAAATTTTTATTGCAGTTTTATAAAAAGTGTTAGATTTGTAATGAGTCTCCTATCAGAGATTTAATGAATTGTAAATTCCTTGAAAAAGTCGTTCGTATAGAGAATGCATGTTTATTATTTTATATCTTTCATATCAATTGGACATCAAAGTTGTAATTTTCTTGGCAGTTTTATATAATTTCTGAGTCTTAACATTAATAAATGTTAGATCTGTACTGACTCTCCTACCAGAGATATTGAATTATAAATTTCTTAAGGAAAGCCGGTTGTAATAGAGAATGGGATCATTTTATACATTTAATATTTTTGACTATTTTTCATTCTTGGGCAACACTCACCATTGAAGAATGTGATGACTATAGACGTGAAGTCGTTGTCAGAAAAACACAAAACACGGACACATATACATAGTGATGTAAAATTCCCGGTAATTTATAATCACTGAAATATTCCCTGGGAATATTGCCGGCAATATTCCCAAAATTCATAAATTCCCGGGAGTGTATGATTGAATTATAAAGATGACAAAATTAAACCTATTTACTGTTTTTTTTTTTTTAAATTATAAAAATATTTTGGAAATTTATGATTTAACAACACAATATTTTAAAACATTTAAATAATTTACAAATTTTGTGGTTAAATAAAACATTAACGTAGTTTACAAATAAAAAATATCATAGTATATTGAAAAAACATGAAAAAACTACAGTACATTGTTAGCAATTTAAAAAACTTTTACCGAAACTCCCGTCTTACAGGCCCGACTGAATTTTCATAAACCCACATTGGCAACACTGCTTACAATGGCAGAAGCCCATCCTCCTAATACCTTCCTCCCATCTTAATAGCTTGTGTAAGCAGTGTTTCAGTTACATTAATGTTTCTTATTTTAGTTATTTTTTTAAATATGGAAAGAGATAGAATAACATGTCAAGGATAAGTGTACTGGCAAAGTGTACAGCCCAAATGAATCATAATAGACCATGTCGAAAATGTTGAAATATAAGAAGAGATTTTATGTAAAATAAGAGCCTCAAAGCTTAAAAAGATAAAAATCTAGGGAGTTTAGAAATTGTTATTGGATTTTAATATTTTTCTTTGGTCATTAATTTAGTTTCATTTAATACTAAAAAATAGTTTGTCAATTATATGGTGACAATGCATTGGCCATGTAATAAAAAAAATTTTGACGGTCATCTTTTGAAATATTAAATTTTGGTGTTTTTTTTTTTCATAAATTTCCAGCGTTTTCCGTAAACTCCCACTTGTTTATAATGGTTATTATTTAATAGGAGCATTGATATTGACTGTAAATGAATAATATCTCTAAATTAGCTTAATTTTTAGGTTCCTTACAGGTGAATCAGTGTCAAATTGCTCAAAAGTAAAACGATTTTATAAATTCCCACTTTTTGGCAATCTTCCCCGGCCAAGGAAATATTACCGGCAATATTCCCAATTTATAAGTTCCCTTCCATTGGGAATATTGCCGGCCCACATCACTACATATACACAGAGCGGACTTCACACACATACACAACTACACCATGTTTCGTGGAACAAAAACGATCAAAAACGTTCAGCGTTTTCAAGTGTTGTCGCGGCGACAAGTTTTTTGGTCGCGCAACGACCAAAGTTTATTGATTTAAGTTTTTTGATTGTCTAATCCCGACTCCTGAATCGGGCCGGTTATGCAACCGAAAAACTTGTCGCCGCGACAACACTTGAAAACGCTGAACGTTTTTGATCATTTTTGTTCTGCCAAACGTCGTGTAATTGTGTATGTGTGTGAAGTCCGCTCTGTGTATAAGTGTCCGTGTTTTGTGTTTTTCTAAGAACGACTTCACGTCTATAGTCATCACATTCTTCAATTGTGAGTGTTGCCCAAGAATAAAAAATATTCAAATTTATACTCCTCGCCAACAATACAATGTCATTTAGAAATAGTATTTAATATTTAATATCTTTTATATTAGTTGGACATTAAAATTGTAATTTATTTAGCAGTATTATATCATATCTGAGTCTAACATAAATATAACAGTATCCTAACAGAGATATTGAGTTGTAAAGTTCAAACCAAAAGCCGCTATTTTTAGACGTCACGCTCATTTTAGTGAATTTTAAAATTGTACATCTAGTGGAATCATTTTATGAGAAAATATGGCCTAACCCCAAAAAAATTGCAACACGAGCGATTTTTTTTTTTAAATGATAGCTAAGAGTGCCCTTATTAACCCCTCAAAAATCGCCATTAATCGCACCTTGGGAACATGCCCGAAAATTCAAAATGGCCGCCAAGATTGCTGCCAAAATATATATTTTAGCTTATATCTCGAAAACGGTTAGTTTTATCAAAAATCTTTATTTTAGCAAAAATGTACCTCTTTTAATGCCGATCAGTTTTCATATTTACATTTTGTATGTCAGACGTACGGTATGGCCGCAATTTGCCGAGCCGTAATTCATTAAAATCTGCCTTTTTAGCGAATTTTCCTTTAGTGAAATTAAGCTATTACCGTTGGTCTCATGGTAAGACTCAAGACCGGGACCATCATAACTTTTCATTTTGGGGCCCCCAAAAGCCAAAAACAACATTCTTTTGAATGTTTATATATACACATATATATTTATCCATATATATATTTATCTATATATCTATGTATCTGTAAGCACGATAGCGGTCACAAAAATGGTCCGATCATAATGAAATTTGGTATGGAGGTGTAAAGTGGTAATTATTCGGAGTATTTCGAAAATCAGCCCGATCGGATTATTGGAAGGGGGTTAAGGGGGATTTTACCCCTCAAAAATTGATTTTTAGTGAATTTCCCATAGGGAATAAGCTATTACCGTAGGTCTCATGGTAAGACCTAAGCCCGGGACCATGTTACTTTTTCGTTTTAAGGTGCCCAGAGACCAAAAATAATAGTCATTAAAATTTTTATATTTATATATATATGTATATTTATATGTATATATTTATATACAGGGTGTTCAGAAAAAACGTTTCAGGAATTCAGGAGGTTATTGCCCACATCAAAATAAGCAAAAAGTTCCTATAAACATATGTCATAAAATGCTTCGTTAACCCGCTAGCCGCCATTTTGTTTTTTACACTAAATAATTTTTATTTCCGTAATGGATCATTGTATTAAGTTGATATTTGGCATGCACCTTTATCATAGCAATACCCATTTTCAAGAAAAAAGTTATTTTTTCCAATGTGTATTTTCAAAATGGCGGCCATTTTAAAATTTTAATCTAAAATATCTCAAAATCGGTAAATTTTATAAAAATTTTACAAGAGACAAAAAAGTTAACAAATTTAATTATCTAACCAATGGTACCAAGTTTGTAAGGATCTGACAACAAATAACTGAGTTATTGAGATTTTTCAATTAAAATTACCTTAATTTGCATTAATTACAATGCAAAATCAATGTTTTTATGCATAAAAATCTCAATATCTCCGTTGTTTGTTGTCAGATCCTTACAAACTTGGTACCGTTGGTTAGATAATTAAATTTGTCAACTTTTTTGTGTCTTGTTAAAATTTTATAAAATTTACCGATTTTGAGATATTTTAGTTTAAAATTTTAAAATGGCCGCCATTTTGAAAATACACATTGGAAAAAAATAACTTTTTTCTTGAAAATGGGTATTGCTATGATAAAGGTGCATGCCAAATATCAACTTAATACAATGATCCATTGCGGAAATAAAAATTATTTAGTGTAAAAAACAAAATGGCGGCTAGCGGGTTAACGAAGCATTTTAGGACATATGTTTATAGGAACTTTTTTGCTTATTTTGATGTGGGCAATAACCTCCTGCATTCCTGAAACGTTTTTTCCGAACACCCTTATACATATATGTATGTGTCCCTAGGCACGATAACTCTTGTAAAAACGGTCCGATCGACACCAAATTTGGTAGAGATGTGTAATCCTACGTTTATTCGGATGAGTTCGTAAACCAGACATATTGACCTACCGGAAGGGGTAGTTTTGGGGGGTTTTATACCCCAAAAATGGGTTTTTTGCATTTTTCATATGTAATTTTTAAAAATTTTAAATTT
The DNA here is from genome assembly GCA_030545055.2 of Neoaliturus tenellus. Taxonomy (NCBI): domain Eukaryota; kingdom Metazoa; phylum Arthropoda; class Insecta; order Hemiptera; family Cicadellidae; genus Neoaliturus; species Neoaliturus tenellus. Next base: position 152,330,574 of record CM061533.1, on the reverse strand, counting down.
TTATTTTGACCATTGGATTTAGCTCAAAAAAACACACAATTTAGTATTTTGAAGCTTTGCTCTATCTCCATTGGTTACCGAGATATTAAAAAGTCTAAAGACAGTACATTGTATTTTGAGGCTCCAATGTTAATCTTATGGAGAATTGGGATGTGTTAATATTTCACTTATTAAGCAATATTTTTGGACGAAACTTGGTATTCATCTTCATTTGGTTGAGATTCATCCATTTAAGGTAAAAAATCTCGGTTTTTGTACTTATCATGGCAGCAAACCTGCATACTCTTTTCCCATGTTAATCATAAGGAGAATAGGCAAACTCTTTTATTTATGGACAGATATTGATGAAACTTTCTATATGGCTTTATATGGTCAAAATAAATTTTTTCTATGCTAAAAACCTACTTTTAGTGTCCCCCATGGCAGCATACCTGCATACTCTTTCCCTTTATTTATCATAAGGAGAATAGACATTTATTTCCCTATTTATGAGCACGTGATGAAATTTTGTTTACAAGTTTAGTTGGTCAAAATTAGTATTACTAATTTGGAAATTCTCTGAGTACGCAGGTCTGCTGCGACGGGGGGTATTTTTTTGTTTTTTACAGAAAAAAATTAAAATAATCAAATGTTATTTGACACCATTGAATTCAGCTTGAAAAAAAACAAACAATTTTGTATCTTGAATCATTGCTCTATGTCCATTGGTTGCCGATATATTGAAAGCGGTAAACACAGAACATTGTCCAAATGTTAACCTTATGAGAAATATATAAAATGCTATACATCCATTATTTCTCAACATATCTTAATAAAACTTGGTATGTGGCTTCATCTAGTAGAGATATACTTGATTATGACCTAAAGTTCCCCATTTTTGACATTTCAGTGGCAGCAAACCTGCATACTCGCATTTCCCATGTTATTCTAGTGGAGAATATTTCCCTGCAACAAGGGTATTTATTAAAAAAATATTCTTAATTTTTAATTTTTGATGACGAAATGTTTGAAAATAAAAATTTTGCTTGAAAACATCATATTTAAAAGTTTTTTGCGATGTGTTTTCCTACTTTTTTCTTTCTTTTTTTTAGCTTAACTCAATGAAGTGTAAACTAAAATTTGATTTTTTTAAAATTTTCTATGTAAAAAAAAAAATTTGCAGCAGACCTGCATACTCAGCGAATTTCAAATGCTTCAATAAATAATTAAAATGGTGCCTTACATCAAGATTTGTCAACATGTGTTCATAAATAAGCATGCAAGAATATTCTCCACTAGAATAACATGGGAAATGCGAGTATGCAGGTTTGCTGAAACCAGGTTCACTTGAATGAATCAGGTTCACTGAAATGTCAAAAATGGGGAACTTTAGGCCATAATCAAGTATATCTCTACTAGATGAATCCACATACCAAGTTTTACTAAGATATGTTGAGAAATAATGGATATATAGCATTTTATATATTTCCCATAAGGTTAACATTTGGACAATGTTCTGTGTTTACCGCTTTCAATATCTCGGCAACCAATGGATATAGAACAATGATTCAAGATACAAAATTGTTTGTTTTTTTTTCAAGCTGAATTCAATGGTGTCAAATAACATTTGATTATTTTAATTTTTTTCTGTAAAAAACAAAAAAATACCCCCCGTCGCAGCAGACCTGCGTACTCAGAGAATTTCCAAATTAGTAATACTAATTTTGACCAACTAAACTTGTAAACAAAATTTCATCACGTGCTCATAAATAGGGAAATAAATGTCTATTCTCCTTATGATAAATAAAGGGAAAGAGTATGCAGGTATGCTGCCATGGGGGACACTAAAAGTAGGTTTTTAGCATAGAAAAAATTTATTTTGACCATATAAAGCCATATAGAAAGTTTCATCAATATCTGTCCATAAATAAAAGAGTATGCAGGTTTGCTGCCATGATAAGTACAAAAACCGAGATTTTTTACCTTAAATGGATGAATCTCAACCAAATGAAGATGAATACCAAGTTTCGTCCAAAAATATTGCTTAATAAGTGAAATATTAACACATCCCAATTCTCCATAAGATTAACATTGGAGCCTCAAAATACAATGTACTGTCTTTAGACTTTTTAATATCTCGGTAACCAATGGAGATAGAGCAAAGCTTCAAAATACTAAATTGTGTGTTTTTTTGAGCTAAATCCAATGGTCAAAATAAAAATTTAAAATTTTTAAAAATTACATATGAAAAATGCAAAAAACCCATTTTTGGGGTATAAAACCCCCCAAAACTACCCCTTCCGGTAGGTCAATATGTCTGGTTTACGAACTCATCCGAATAAACGTAGGATTACACATCTCTACCAAATTTGGTGTCGGTCGGACCGTTTTTACGAGAGTTATCGTGCCTAGGGGCACATACATATATGTATATATAAATATATACATATAAATATACATATATATATATAAATATAAAAATTTTAATGACTATTATTTTTGGTCTCTGGGCACCTTAAAACGAAAAAGTAACATGGTCCCGGGCTTAGGTCTTACCATGAGACCTACGGTAATAGCTTATTCCCTATGGGAAATTCACTAAAAATCAATTTTTGAGGGGTAAAATCCCCCTTACCCCCCTTCCAATAATCCGATCGGGCTGATTTTCGAAATACTCCGAATAATTACCACTTTACACCTCCATACCAAATTTCATTATGATCGGACCATTTTTGTGACCGCTATCGTGCTTACAGATACATAGATATATAGATAAATATATATATATATATATGGATAAATATATATGTGTATATATAAAAATTCAAAAGAATGTTGTTTTTGGCTTCTGGGGGCCCCAAAATGAAAAGTTATGATGGTCCCGGTCTTGAGTCTTACCATGAGACCTACGGTAATAGCTTAATTTCACTAAAGGAAAATTCGCTAAAAAGGCAGATTTTAATGAATTACGGCTCGGCAAATTGCGGCCATACCGTACGTCTGACATACAAAATGTAAATATGAAAACTGATCGGCATTAAAAGAGGTACATTTTTGCTAAAATAAAGTTTTTTGATAAAACTAACCGTTTTCGAGATATAAGCTAAAATATATATTTTGGCAGCAATCTTGGCGGCCATTTTGAATTTTCGGGCATGTTCCCAAGGTGCGATTAATGGCGATTTTTGAGGGGTTAATAAGGGCACTCTTAGCTATCATTTAAAAAAAAAATCGCTCGTGTTGCAATTTTTTTGGGGTTCAACACTAAAATGATTCCACTAATCCCCCCCCCGTGAGTCAAATGTCAAAGATGAAATTTTTGACTAGTAGGCTAGTTTAATGTCATTCCTGACAATCCCAAAATGTTTCAGAATTTTACTAGGTCCACCACCTCAGTACCGGCTATAACACATGCATAACAGAAGATATAACACATCAAAGTTTGAAAATATTCAACAAAATTTTTTTTTTTTAATTAAAGTAGAGTAATGGTTTAACTTATCTTTTTAAATAAAGTACTTATTTACTTAAATAAGTACTTTTTAAATAAGATATGTTTTAGTTAAAAAAAAATATATATATATATATATATATACATAATTTATTTCTTACCCACCATTATGTACAAAAAACCCTTAACATGGCATTTCATAAAATAGACTCCTGCATTTTTAAGTCCTATTTTATGGTAACCCCATTTCAACCCCATTATCAAAAGGACCTATAAAGTGAAATTCAAATAAGAGAATGGTTTTGTTTCATCCTTTTAGCACAAACCAATTCCAAGAAACTTAGCTTTTTATAAAGGTCTGCAATCCCAAAAATTGGCGGTCGGTGAGTAACAAAGATGGCCGCCATTTTTGTTTGGTTTGGGTAAAAAATAAAACAATAATATTTGTACTCACAGTACCTTGGGGATTCATCAGAAAAAAATACGGTAAAAGATTTTTTGAGATGGTTAAGCAACTGGACCACTTTGGATGGATTGACCCAGTTTCAAGAGTTCGCCAACAAGCATAATTGGGTTATGGGACAGGGGTTTTTTGTGATTTAAAAGGGGTCAAAAACAGGATTTTAACATTTTTTTACCCTCCTTATCTTATTTATTGACATAGATGAATAAAATTTTGTTTGAAGATTCACTATGAGGGGCTTAATTTACATTTGCTTACTAAACCCAGCAAACCTTTGTACTCACCCTAACAATGTTTATGGGGAAATAAAAAAAATATTAGGACTTGATAAAATTAGGTAATATGTACATTCACTAGGTAGGGGTTAATTTATATTTGCTTACTAAACCCATATGGGGGCAAACTTACATACTCACACATAAAAACTATTGTTTTAATTGGAGAAAGAGATACTTTTACTTTCTCCCTCTATACCATAGTATATGGAGAAAGTATTGTTTTCGTCAAAATTTTCAAATTTGAGTTGTTGGTGGATTTATCCATTTTGGTTCCCCCTGAGTCCAAAAAAGTGGTTTTCGGAGTGATGTCTGTGTGTGTGTGTGTGTGTCAGGATGTAAACAGAGCTAGAGAATGCCCTAATGGTCCGATTTTAATGAAATTTGGTACATAGGTCCAAATCCACGATAATTCCAGGCGTTTTTTTCATTTTTTTGAATTTTTTATTTTTAAGGGTATTTTACCCCCAAAAACCCTAAAAAATCGTCAAAAATCAAAATTTCTCAAAAACGGCTCTAACGATTTTGATTAAAATTTTGTGGTTTATTAAGCTTAAAATGGCGAATAAAATGACACCACCCGCATCTCCGAGAAAATTCGCGTTCAAAAGTTATAGAGTAAAAAGTGTTTCAAAAATCAATTTTTTGGATTTTCAAAATAGTTGTTGTCTTGAACTAAATTTTACTTATCACCATTAAATCAAGCTCAAAAAACTAAATAATCCAGTATTTTAAATTATTGCTCTACCTAGAGTGGTTGCGGAGAAAATTCAATTTTTCGTTTAGCGGTAAACGCAGTACGTTGTTAAAAGTCACAGACGCGCGTAGGGTCAAACGAGCGCTGCTCAGCCGGTAGCTATCCGACTGAGTCATCAAGACATTAATGTTTGAAGCTTTTAACATCTTTTTTATATTGTTGGGAGAAAGTATGTGTCAGTTAACTGATACCGTTTATTTATTTTACTATGGTGTTCATGGGGAAATTGTAAATTACAAAAATTCCGCTGAGCAATGGAAGTTCGCTGAGTACACAGGTCTGCTGCAATGGGTGTATTTTATTTCTACTTTTGTTTCTACTGCAATAACTGAAATGCCCTCGCAGACCACCGGTTGAGAAATACTGTCTATACCCTTTCTCTGTTGAGGTGTGCAGCTTAAATGTATTTTCGATTATATAAAAGCTTTGCTCAAGGATTGGTATTTCTGTTGCAGCAAAAGCCCTGTCCGCTCACGAGGTGCTCCTGATCTTCGTTACAACACGTCTGCTGAGGAACCCGACTCAAGGCCAGTTAGGAATTTATCCAGCTCTGAGAGGTAATTTCTCCAGATATCAAACATGTCAACTTAAGGGTGGAAATCATGAAAACAAATATAATCATCTTTAGAACAATTATTTCTTTTGCCAATTATTTTACTTTTTTATGATACAAATTTTTGCCAAGTATGATCCATTCACTCTACCATCGCAGCAATAGGGGGAGCCAAGTATGATCCATTCACTCTACCATCTTAGCAATAGGAGGAAAAGATGGCTCTAATATGACCAATACTAGCAGGTAATTTTCTCTGCAGTAACTGATAACACCCTACTTCAAAGCTATTGTTTTATTATTTTGATAATTAAGGTGGACAGTGAGAGGAAGAAAGTGAGGAAAGTATTTATTAAGATTATATATAGATATTAAATATTATAAGAAATATAAGATACTAGCTGTTGCCCGTCACGGCTTCGCCCGTGATTGAGTTTATTTTTTAGAGAATAAAATCTCTTTAAAGAGCAACTGAATCTTTTTCAAATTCCATTGAAACATTGATGTAGTGTGGGCGGAGCCCTAAAGGAATTACCGGTATGCAAAACATTAGCTTAATGAGCACTTTTGAGTAAAGGGGAACGTTCATGTCACATTTCAACTCCGTATAGTCTCTAGAGTAATTTTTAAGTCCAGTGAGAGCCTTAAAGAACTTCAAAAACTATATTTACAAAGCTTTTTATTAGGGAGTACCTATTAGCAAAGAGGAACATCCACAATTAATTTCAGTCCCGTAGGATTTATGGTAATTTTTATATTCTGTGGGGCGGAACCCTAATGGAAATTTGCAAAACTGTTCCATAGTGCGCACCAATGAGATAAAGGAACGCCGACTACAAAGTCAATATGGTCCTATAGTTTCTGAGATCCGTTGTTTCCTTGATTCGCATTTGAAATTGGCCACAAGGGTGAATCATCATAGTAATTTTGAAGTCCTGTGGGGTCCCTAAAGGATTTCAAAAACTATATTTGTAAAATCATTTCTTAGTAAGTACCTATGATGAGCAAAGAGGAACTACCATGTAAAGTTTCAATCCAGCAGGTCATAGAATAATTTTTAGTCCAGTGGAGCGGAGCCCTAAAGCTTCAAAAAAATTATTTAAAAACACTTTTCTTATTAAAAAACTATTAGCAAAAAAGGAGTCCTTGCCAATTTTCAACTCCTTGAGCTTTATAGTAATTTTGAAAATTCTGTGTTGTCCCTAAAAGAAACGTGCAAACAGTTTTTATTAAGCTCCTATAGACAAAGAGCTTCACTATAGACAAAGAGCTTCAATGGGGTTAAATGTTTTTAACCCCACATTCCCTATATTTTAAGAGATGCGTCATTTCCTAAATTTGTATTTAAATTGGCTATAAGAATAACATTAAATATATTGCAATTTCAAAAGCCTGTGGGGCAGAGCACTGAAGGAATTGCGCAAAAGTGTTTCTTGGTGAGCACCTACGAACAACGAAACCGTCCATGCCAAATTTTTAACGCCTTAGGCCCGAACGTATATTGAAGTCCTGTGGGGAGGAGCCCTAAATAGCTTTCCAAAAACATCATGTAGTCAGCACCTATGGGCAAAGTGGATCTTCCATGCCAACTATCAATACCTTAGGTCGTCTGGTTTTTTCAGATTCGTTGTTGACCCTGGGTTATTTCACCTGTACACTTGAAACTTTTTATATTCACTGCTTGTCCATGTATTGCCAGTTAATAGTTTTATTAATAAACACTTCAAATTGTCATTGTTGATTTCGGCCGTAATTTTTAACTCAAATGAAATTCAATATATATCAGAACTTGACGTCGTAGATAGGCCTACATATTTCCTTCTGTTTTGATAAGGCAGACATTCTCTTGTCATGAAATTAACGTGCATCAGTCTGTCCCAGTTATCAGTGGCATGTTTGACGATTTTGGCTCGTATACTGCGGCAATCTGCGATAGACCCTTTCATAGCAAAGGATAATGCAGGCAAAAGACAGGAACAATCACGAGAGCACTGTAAGTTTCTAACAGTTCAAGGTTCGTCATCACCTTTTATTGTATTAACTTAACCAATAAACATTTTACACCATCTAAATTGTTTACAAAGAGATACAAACATTGTCATATGGCTATGTCGTCTCTTGAATTTATTATTTCACTAACAGCTGATAGCTTTGAATCTTCAACGGTAATTACATCAAATCTTTGAAGTCGTGTAGGGCGGAGCCCTGAAGGAATTTCGCAAAACCGTTTCTTAGTGAGCACCTATAGGCAAAGAGGAACTTCCATCCCAAATTTCAACCCTGTAGGTCCTATAGTTTTGGAGATTCGTTGTTTCCTAGGTTCGTATTTTAAGTTCTCCATAAGAATAACATTGTAACGAAATTTTGAAGTGGTGAGGGGCGGAGTCCTGAAGGAATTTCGCAAAACCGTTTCTTAGTGAGCACCAATGGGTAAAAAGGAACGTCCATACCAAATTTCAATCCTGCATGCTCTCTACTTTTGGAGATTCGTTGTTGCTTTGGTTTGTATTAAAAATCCCCCATAAGAATAACATTGTAACGAAATTTTCAAGTCTTGCGGGGCGGAGCCCTGACGGAATTTCGCAAAACCGTTTCTTAGTGAGCGTTTTTGAGCCGAGATGAACGTCCATGCCAAGTTTTAACCCTCTAGGCCTTACAGTTTTGGAGATACTCTGATACGTGAGTGAGTGGTATTTGACAAATATATAGTAGATTATATTAAGATTATAGGGTTAGGCTATGTGTTTTACAATAATGAGAGTTAAAGAGTTGTCAACAAAAAGGTTTAAATTACCTGGTTACTGCCAAGTGATCCTGAAATTTTGGTAGGACTAATGATTGAAAGTAGTCTTTATGATTAGTATGATTGGATTGAATCAGTGATTGATAGATTGATTTAACCAAACACAGAAATAAAAATAAGAGGAACAATAATAAAATGTTAAATTATTTATTTACAACTGAACTATTTGTACTTAAAATTTTGTTGAATTCAAATCCTAAACTTATTTCATAAAACTTCCAGGGAAACTATCATTAAACTAAGACGCGATGTATTAGTAGGCTATTAGGCCTGACAAGAGACAGCAAGCGTAATAACCACTACAACAAGAGGAGGCAAAGTACAACGAGAAAGTAAACGTCCCCGGAAACATTTATACAACGTCTAAACCTCTGGAAGGAACATATATAACGATTGTAAAATATAGTTATTTCGAAAACATTGCCCATACTTAAAAAGCCAATCTGATGTTGTTTTAACAAATTGAAAAATTTAGAATGTTTCTAGTTTTATCTGATTGAAATAAGTTTATGTGAACAAACAGCTTTTGGATGGTCTTACTCTTTGTCCAAAAGCGATCGTGTATTATTTCCTGAATGCATTCAGCTAATCTGGGTCACTTTATAAGTTAGGACATATATTCAAATTCAAATTCTTTATTTTCATTTTAATTTGTACATTGTGTTATTTGATACAAATATCATGAATCATCATCATCCTACATTTGCCTAAATCTGCCTCCTATATTTTCAATCGGCAGTCAATACAGTTCTCGTCACTTCTTACCAAACAACTGTCCTTACTTACTACTGACGCTAGCGTCTCTGGCGGTGGGCATTCATATTTGTTGTAGTTCTCACTGAATAAGAGCTATTGTACTTGATCAGCCGCTATGAGCCTGTTGCCAACGAGACCATAATTGTCTAAATTGTGTTGGACCGCAAAATGTAAACTGTATTTCTATCAATGGACTCGGCAGTGGGCTAACGCTACATCGTTAGTTAACTTGTAATATAGTTGCTGAGCGATGTTGTCAAGCCATTCTTTTATGCGTTAATCCATAAAAACAGAGATAACAACAAAATATTAATTAATTCAGTTTTTATAAAGTCAAATATAGTCAAGTACAGTAGTAGATACATTAATATTTTTGGCATTTGCAATCTGTACCGAACCAATGGCGGTATTTCGGCTTGAAACTGAGGCAATGGATTCAAACAATGAAATTAGTCAGACATGCGGACAGCGCGAATTCGGTTCCTGAACGGAGCTAGGCTCACATTAAACGTTTCTAAGTTAACGGGTCAGCTAACGCCCCTCGTATGCGAGTGGTCTGCAGCGTGTGCTATGGTTGTGCCCCTCGGATGCGAGGGAAAACTTAATGGCAATAATAACGTTGGTGTTTCTTTTTGTAACTCTGTTCCAATAGACAGTATAAGATAAGACCAATAAAGACCGCTGTATATAAAATTAAGGGTGATGATGACTGAGTTTTTGTATCGGTCATACATCCCAATTATAAAACAAAGTTCATAATTGATTTTAAAAATAAATTTAATTTCACACTCGCTACTTGAGCAATGTTTTAGTCCTGATGTGAATTTCTAAAGATGGCACAATAACGTCCGAAATGTGTAAATTTTAGATATTGTATTGGGTCCTTATTAAAAATATTTAATTTATTTATTTAAAGAGTAATTTCTTGAATAAATTACTATGAAACTTGACTACCAAACTTTGCTTAAGTGAGACCTACTAGCTTTAGAAGTGGAAATTTATTATTGTCAATGCCTGTTACACAATTGTTATTTCACAAATTTATCATCCAACTCAAATGCACTCACATTTCATACTTATATTTTCATGTAAATTTTACAGATTCAGAGAAAGAAAATACGAAGATGATAGAGACAGCGGAATGCCTCAATATAGAGGCCCCGAGGGATCCGTGGACTTGGATGTTAACGAGCTGAAGAAGTTCACAATCGAAAGGAACGCCGGAGTGCCCCAATTCAGAGGCCCAGAGGGATCGGTGGACTTTGATATTACCGAATTGAAGAAGTTTAGGATCGAAATTAAGAGGAAGCCAAGCAGTGTCCATGGTGACTCCAGCATTAACAGGAGTATTATTAATCCTGACGATATAGCCCCAGTGCGCCGCCCTGGTGAGCTTATTTGATCTGAGCCGTTTTATTATTTATAACATTGATGATTGATGAGCATTGCAGATACTTGTTTTGGTTTAAAACAAATGTGTCCATTCAATTCTTTTTATACTTAATTATATCATCAGTCACCAATGTTTTAGAAGTTGTTGCATGTTTCAGTTGTCATTCCACCAATACATTTGATTTATATACGGAGTGTCTCAGACCCCATACACCCTTTGTAAAATCTAGAGAATTAATCTATTACAAAAACAAATTGTACTCTTATAGGTAAACCAGTTACGCTCTATCGATTAACGCTAATGTCAATTTACAAGGTGTACAGAAGTCAGTTACCTATCCAGACCGGGAGTCAACAATTTTAAATATGATCCCAGACTTTGTAGCATATGACATTTCAGATTCCATTCAAATTTTTAAGACGCCTTTACTAAATAGTTTGCCCCTCTAATCCTAAAGGTTTGGGAGATGATGATGGTAGAATTTAAGTTTATTTTCATCATAAAAACATGAGGAAAATTTTTACATCTATTATCTCAGAAATTTTTCTGTGAAACAGAAAGTTCCCGCACAATAGTGTCTTAGACTGTAGTTTTAAAAACTTTTCCATCATAAATTATTAGTTTTGTCATGAATGTTACCTTTCCAAATAGTTAACAATATAGCCGAGGTTATAAAAATTTATGGAAAAGTCAGATTAATTACATGAAAATCAGTATTTTAAGATACAATATCAATTCAAATTAAGGTTTTAAGACATTTTTATTCTTGGACAGTGTTTTTTTAATAAAGTTTTAGAGATAATGGATTTGAAATTTTTTCCTTGTTATTCTAAAAGGAAAACTAATCATCCTCCTCCATTACCTCCCAAACCGTTGGTATTAAGGGTAAAAATTAAATTTGAAAACTGTGTTAAAATTACGTAAAGAACCCAAGATGTCATAAAAGTGGGGGTTTGTGTTTAAAATTAAAGATTTCCTGTCTGTATAGGTGACTCCTGGTGCACCCTGTGTAAGAAAATCGGCAGCAATCCATAGAACGTAACTGGTTTTACCTATAATCGTATAATCTGTTTTTGTGCAAAATTCAGTAGAGTGTACGTCTTTCACCCAATATTTCCTCATGAGTATTTTTTTGTCTGTTTTTAATGCTACTCTGCCCTTTTACTCCCTTAAGAGCTTTATAATTTCATAAATATATAACATACAACATTTTGACTATTACTACAGACTTGGTAATCATATGAATATGAGAAATCTGTTCTCTAATCAGACCATTTTAAACCTGGTTAAATCTTCAATAATCTATTATTCCATTGGATTTTTTTATACTTATTGTACTGATATCTATTTTTACTACCCTCTGAACACCAGAGGTTTTTGACAACAGTATGACTGTTTCCCTAATTTTTCAGACACCTAAGTTTTTGGTGGGATGTTATATTTTTGAGCATGTTATGTTATTCATAATTCCTTTATTTATTGAAAAAAAAACAATGAGTTTCAACATTATGCACATTACCTAGTAATTTGTCATATGCATTTGCTCTACTTAAAGTAAAAGATTTTTCCGCTGATAAATCGTCTTCTAGCAGATCTTCCTGCGCAATATTTAAATAGTTTTATAGATAATTCAAATAATAATCATATAATAATAATATGTAAAGGGTAAAAATCATGAAATATAGGCTTTTATTATACAAGTGACTGAGCAATACAGCCAGTTTGTGGGGGAAGACTATATGATTGTTATGAAATGGCCTAAGCCAAGAAAGTGTTAGAAAACATTTTTTAATCAGTTTTGCAAGGTTTTTTAAAGGAAAATTGGACACACAGTAAACTTCCTGTAATTGGGCATGTCTTAGTCTGGGACGACACATTACAGAATGCTAAATATACCTTATCACAGAATAAATGTCAGGAATATGTGCATTCTAGAAAAAAATACATTAAATATAGGCCTATTAAAAATATGCGTTACTTCCTACAGCACAAATACATTGCAAAAATACTGCAATGAAATATACATTTTTTCAGCATTTTGCTGTGTAAAAAGTGATAAATCAAATTGTGACAGAACAGAGAAACTGTTAAATAGGCTACTCAAAATTTGTTGGCTTTATCTCATTGAAATTTAAGGCATTAAGTGTGAATTTATTATCTTATTATTTTACTGTCAATTTACATTGAAAAGGACGTTCAAAATTTAATTATGTTGAACCTCATTGTTTTTAATGACATCATGTACATAAGATCAAGTAACTTATCTTTTATAAATATATTACTGCCTATTGCGTATTTACTCAAGAAAATTAAAATGTAAGTTTAATGTTTTTCAAAAAAGTTACTTGATTTGTTATTGATAGTAGAAATACATCCAAAGATTTGCATGACCTTAGTTTTAAGAAACTTTTAAATACCAATACCGTTATATGTTAATTTGTTCCTTTAGTCTTAATCATGTACGGAATAGTTGTTTACTCATTTCCAGCATAACCTCACCAGTTTGTAATTTTCTTTTGGTCCTTCCTTGATAGACTCGTTCGAGAGAGATTACCCCTATTACGACAAAGGACGAGACAAAGGTATCTTAACTTCTGGACCGGCTTACCACATCTTCTTTACTTTTCTATATTTTCAATCATTTTACTTTTTAAATCAAATCAAAATTCTTTTGGTGGTAAAAATTAAAAATACTATGTAAAAAAGATTGAATGAAAAAATATATATTTAGAAAAAGGAATTGGAACTAAAGTGGACAAGTGGACTCTGGAAATGATGGATCAACTTATTGGGACAAAGGACAAAATTTTTAAATGGATTTCATCTAAGATAAAAAAATCAGTGCTTATAAATTAATCAAAATTGACTTCAAAATTAATCTTTAAACGTTTAAATTCTTAAGACTAATACAGTAACCATTTTTGAGATTTTGAGCCAAGTATATATTTTAACTGGAATATTCTAGAAAAAAGAGGATTAATTTAAACAGTATTTCCTGATTCTTAAAAATGCATTAATACTACATATTATTTTGCCTTTAATACTTATGTAAACTTTTCTCAATTATTGTTTTATGTAACTATAACTTTGCAAAAGCACTTTCAAATCATAAACAAACTAATAGATAAAAAAAAAATCTGTGTGTTATTTTTATCTTTGTAAAAGCACTTTCGAACCATAGACAAAAGAATACATCAGAAGTCACATTTCGGATTGAAAGGAGCTGGGACCGGAATAACAACGAGGACTTTTGGATTCTAGAGTATCAATTCTTCAACATAACTTTTTCAAGGACCCAAGAATAACTGTTTAAACTATTTTTTTCATATTTTTTTCTTCTCTATGAAATCTTTAACTCCAATCTGTTCGTATATTTATTGTACGAATTACTCGAAATTCTTTTCCTCCTATTCTAGATTTGTCTACAGACTAATTCTGTCAATTAGTCGGTATATTTTGTATGGTATGATTATGCAGGTTAGCCAAAGGTTGGGAAAGCAGAGTTGAAGGCTACACTCTTCTACTGGTAAGGAAACAAGGCATTTTTTTTATATTTTTTTATATTGGCATTGAATTGTTGTGTTGCAGGATTTATTTATGTTTATTTTTGTATGCAAGGGTCCTTTTTTATGCAAAATTAATAGGTGGTTTTAAGAATAGCCACGTATATTTTCAGCTTACTTTAAGTAAATTTAGAGCTGCTCAAATACTATGAAAACCATCAAACAACACAACAGAAGTTTCAAGAGAGTGCAAGCCTTAAAATATTGTTGACTTGTGAAACATTTGTCAAAGTAGTTAATACAAGTTTAGAAAATATTCAAAGAACTCATCAACTTACTGTCCACTGCTCCGATCACAACGAACACGTCAAGTGAAGCAAATTGGAAGTCGTCCTTCAGAAATAATCTGCAAAACTGCAATCTTTCTTTAACGAAAATGAAGAAAACTAAATAAAAGCTATTTTGGTGACTACTGAGGAAGAGGATGTAAATTATTCACAAGGCAAAACACCATTTGTCACAAGTTTTGTGCGAAATAGTGCTGAGATAAATTATAAGAAGAGGATGTGAATTATTTGAATATAGAGAAAGATATCGACAGCATTTTCTACATTTGAATTTAAAATTGCGTTTCTTCATTCTCAAATATAGGCCCTAAATTTGAGCTTTTCGATGGCTTTTGAATCCCACAAAAGGATATGGATGTTTCACTAAAGAGCTGCTTAAGAGTTCAATCATAGAATAAAATAATCAAGAAACATATACATTGGAAGCAAGTTTGTTTTAAATAATGCATGGATACAAAATTTAGCTTTAGAAAAGTTGTTTACTTCGGTAGTAAAATGTATCATTTTTTATCGCTTTACAAGAAATTCATGAGAACCACTTTTTACTAAATTATTTCACCGTAATTAGGATAAAAATTAAACTACCAAACATCAAGAAACACAAAGTCATCAAACACTCAACTTCAGAAAGTGGAAGAAGAATGGTAGTTGTCCTTCAGTTTATGCATTGTATAAACAAAAAAAAACAAAAAAAAAAATTCATGTAAAGAAGAATTTTTAATCCATCAATATTATGGTAACAAAATTTATGTTTTATTTTTCTAAATTATAAGTTCAACAACACATTGCAGTGGGTTGAAAACTGGTCCACTTTTACTGCATTGTAACTTTTGAAAAACTTATTTGGAGCAGAATTTTATTAATATTTAAAATTACCATACCAGAGTAAACAAGTTATGTCTGTGAAAAAATGAAATCTTTTCTATTGGATGTTACTCCTGGTTTAAATACGACATGTTCAAAAAATTTTAACTTGCAATTTGAGGAAGAAAAATAAAAATATGAAACCAATACTTAAAAAGAATGACTGCACCTCCTTCGAAAACAGTAAATAAATATCTTCATTCAATCAACTCTTTCAGTACTTTTTTGAGTCAACTATCTTAATTCTGCAATTGACCATATGAATGTTTATTTTCTTGTTTGTACTTTTATATTGGAAAAGGCATAACAAAGGCACACAAAAAACTTATTAACATCAGTGTAGTTCTACAAAAGCCTATCGAACAAGTGACAAAAATAGCATGATGATATAACCAAAATTAAACCCAAGAATGAAGCCAAATATTTTAAAAAGGAACACAAGCAAGTTATCAAGACTAATATTTATTTTTCTCAAGATCTGGAAACAAGATTATAAAACAAGTTATCAAGCCCATAAAAAAATTATTATAAAAAAATTATCTATTCATTATATTATATTAACTTTCTAGAAATAAACTTTTCCTCATTTTTATGTGAGTTTTAATTGTTGTTTTCAGTTAAGTGTGGATTT
This sequence comes from Neoaliturus tenellus, assembly GCA_030545055.2. NCBI lineage: Eukaryota > Metazoa > Arthropoda > Insecta > Hemiptera > Cicadellidae > Neoaliturus > Neoaliturus tenellus. The sequence goes on along the minus strand of CM061533.1, from coordinate 152,314,799 downwards.
ATTTAGTGTATGTATGCCTTGAGTGTATTAGAAAGCAACAATATTCTTATACTTTGGACTAAAAGTTTTCCAGGAAATTTGTGTGGAGAGTGAAATAAAAACAGTTTTCTTCAGAGGTTATGCTGGACGTTATGATTATTATGAATTTTTCTAGTGTATTTGAAGTAATCGAACATGTTTACATCTTTAGGCATGAGAGGAGGCATTGAAGGTCAAAAATTTAGAGGACAATATAGTAACAGAGGAAATTTTCAAGTCAGGGGACACTTTAATAATCATCACTCTCCCTCTCCAAGATGGAAAAATACTCAAGAAGAAAAATGGAAAAATGATCACGAAGAAGAACATTTTCCCTACAGTTCTCAGAGTTGGTATTTTTTTATCAATAATTGTTTTGTGTGAGTCGGGTTGGTGTTAATAATTTGTTTAAAAAAAATTATTTTATTTTTATTTACTAATTTTTTGTGAATTAAAGAAAATTAATTTACGAAGATTCTCATTCAAAAAGCATGGATTCTAGAGCATATGCACATACCTGGAAAATGTAATAAATTAACAAGATGGCAAGTTCATTTTTTATTGTAACAAAGAAAATTACTTTCCGAACATTGCTGTAAAATCATTGCTTCGTTATTATTTCCATAGTTTTACAAAGTCTATAAATATTTAATTTTTAATCATGCGATTTTTTGTGGCATTACACATATTAATATTACCTGACTCACACTATTAAATTGTTTAATAACTTTTAGTAAAAATTAAAAGGACTGTGGTTTACTTCTGCTTGTTGTAAATGTAAACCTGGAAATTTTTTAAAGACTTTATTAAATCATCGTAAGTTTTTCAAGGAATAAATTCTATCTCCTGAAAAAATTGAGTAAACACAAAGAAAATATAAAGAAGATCCCAGGAGGACATTCCCCAACTTTTAGCAAAATTGAAAAACAATAATTACCTTTATTAATAAAATTATTATTTTTCTTTTTATTCATTAATAAAAATTTGGTTTAGTTAATAAAAGAAAAGTAAGCCTCTATAAAATCTACTGTAACTGTTAAAAAGATTACTAAGAAGTTTATGATCCTCTTGTTTTGCACCGGAACTCAGAAATCATAACAATATCTTGTCCGTGTATCAAAACTAAGGAATATGAACAATTGCCAATTATTTCATGAGAATACAATTGATGCTCTTTGGAATGAATAAGTTTCGAAACATTTATGTCTAACAGTGGCAATCAAGTTAAGGAACATTATATTGATAACAGGTTTCAAAAATGAAGAATCGTCTCCTTGGTACAAAATGAAGCATTGGGTTCAATTGTTTAAAGACAGGTTTTATTTTAGCAATGAACAATTTTGCATTAATGGAAGATTTAAAACACAATCTTGAACTTCACTTAAATGAAGAAGCCAGAGTAAGGTTTTGAAAACACCGGCGCTCAGAAGTAGATGGAATTAATTTTATGGAAATAATGCTAAAGCAAGATATACAAACCGACATCTTAAGGGGAAGCAAAATTTAGACAGCCTAAGTATGTATTTTGAAATAGCAGGAGTGGATCAGTTGAGGAATTCATTAAAGCGTAAGAATGACAGACCTGTTGAAAAAATAATCTATAAAATCCATTATGTACACGCAAGTGTTAAGTGGAAGAAAGGAAGAAGATCGATTGAGATGTTACGGTAACATCTCACAAATCAATAACGGCATAGTAGTAATTTGGATGATAACTAAACTAAGTCAAAACTCTGCCAACCATTCCATAATAGTTGCTGTTAAATAGATAACAAGTAAGTAAATAAATAAATAAGAATTTATTTACTGTCCTTAAGCAGACATGAAGCAATGGACAAAGTCAAAACAACATTTAAGATAAGTCAAGAACATTTTAAGATCGTTTTTCATCAGAAAATTGCTGTTCAAGATGATTATCAATGTTATTGAAGAGACTTGAGGCCTGAATGATCACCATCTTGTTGTCAGGTTTGACTTCAGTACATACAGAATTTTGACAGCCACACCCAGTGTTGTCACACTAACATGAACACTGCCTTAATAGTTTGAAGCTGTTTTCTCCCACCACATCCACTGAGGATTGGCTTCAGCCTTAGACCAATCTAAATATTGTAAGATTGGCGTTCATGTAACACCTTGATTATGAAAAATAATAAGTGAGTCTGAGTGGCCTTATTTTTGTAAAAGTAAAATAAAAACTTGTATTTTTGATTACCAGTTTAGTAATACTCTGAAGAGGATTTTCAAGGACCCGTTGAGTTGTTCTCATTTCCTCTCTAAGTTATGATCTACGTGTCAACTTAGACTGCATCAAAGCAAACAGAAGGCTTATTCCATTTATCAAGTGCTCCAATTCTACGGCATGGTTTTCATCATTACTTTTTTAGGCGTGTGTTCGAGCATCAGGAATGACATGGTCCTCTCATTAGAGGCACCTCAAGGATCCTTTGAATCAAGTCTGGCCCCTTGCATCATGGATCCCCCACTATTTGTGTGTCCCCTTTGATACTAACATTAAAAAATAAATACAATTTTGGCCACTGTCTACTGTGGAATGAAAAAGTAACAATCAAGACATCACTTTTTTATCAACAATCATCAATGGCTAGATTGATATCCCTGAACTTTGAAAAATATTAATTTAAGGATTGTTTCTACCACAAGATTTAAAGAGTTGTTTGTAAAGTTTCACCAAAAGACTATGAACAGCACAACAAAATTATCCGTATTCCGTAATGTGGCAACCTTCTGCCACAGGAAATTACTTCATTTTAAGACTTTCAAATTCCTACGTAATTACTGACCATCATCAATTTGACTCATTTGTTAAAAGAGTTTGGATATATTTACAATACTGAAATATTTACTCTTAACTGATTCATTTGGTGTTGAACAAAGCAATCAAGCGAAGTTTTGGAAAAACATTTGTTTAACCCTGGCTCTTCAATAATGTATAGAAAATAGTTGATTGAATCATCGCTTCAAGTTTGTTTCTAATTTTTTTTAACGGATTTGTTTAAAAATTTATTTTGTGAAAATACTCGTGACAAATTAAATCAATTATAAGCCAATCAATAAAAGTTGGAAAACAAATCAGGTGGAAATTTTGTTTGAATCAAGAAAAATACCAACACCATCAGTGCATCTTTAAACAATAATTTTTTATCTGGTTCACCATAAAATCATCCCCAAGATTCTACTTTGGAACTCTCTAAGAAAATGATTAAAAATGAAGATATTTAATGTAAAATTGGTCTTTACATTTTTTAATTTAGTTTATATTAAAGTTAATAAAATTGTTTTCTTTTTATTCAAATATTTCTAACATTCAAAAATGCTTCGACACCATTAAATAAGTTTGATTATATTAACAAGAAGACAATTTCATCAAAACCAACTTAACATGAAGATCTGAGCACACTTCATGGGATTTGAAGATGGAATGCAAGTTACATTAAATAAAAGGAAGAATGAAATCTTATTGGTCTTTGCTGGTTTGAAAAAATATTTAGAGCTACAGTTTTTAATAAGTTTCTGTAAATAAATATTTACTTAATGGCTAATAAAGTGAAATGCATTTTTTAATCTTCAAGAAACATAATCAAAATAAAGACGACCAACTTCTATTATTGATCAACCTGCAACATGATACAGAAAATCATCCGCCATTAATTACCAGGAATAGTGGTGAATTAATTACAAACTATTCACCCAAATTTCACCCAAGGAAAAGTTTAAGATGATGGATTAAAAAATAAAGTAAATTTTGTATGATTTTTAGCTTTTGCCAATTTTTAAATTGTTGGCTGATTTCTTTCAACAAAGAAAGGTTTATTCATTAATGTTGGTTAACAATTTATATATACATAAAAATAAAAAAAAAAATAAAAAAACTCTTCTGAACTGAGGAGAATATTTGTGAACTATCCTGTCAGAAGATATTTTTATTCTTCATTTTCTCTTTACAACATTTGACTGTTAATGAAGAAGTCTTTATGTGTAAATCTTCCTCCAATACAAACTGTTTAGCATGAAGATATTCTCTATCAGTGAAAACTGGTCTTTTAATGTTAAGAATTTTTTATCAGTAATTATCTGTTGTCTTTTCACATCATTTTTCAGCTGCAGCCTTTTCACTTGATAAATAACAAAGATGTGATGGCAATTTTCTCTGTATTTTTTAAAATCATGAATAAAGGTAAAAATAAATCCTACTCTGTGTTTCTATATTCTTTTTATTTCAGGAAAATTTTGTTATTATTGCAATGATATTTTTTTTCTTTTTGGAATGATAACTTCAGAATCTTGTGAATGTGGTGGTGAAGTAGTGCTTAGTTGTAAGCCTAAGTGTATGTGTAATAGAACTTAATTCATGCAATTAAACTATTTCGAGTTTTTATAACCAATCGGTAATGTACATGTATGTTGTTATTCTCGTAACTCAGTTCTGTAAAATAAAATGAGTTTTATTCTCTTGCTGTCATAACGTAGTGAAGCTTGGAGGAAAAGGCTTACATCAATTTAATAAAAATTGTGTATGTATATTGTATAAATGTTAAAAGGTTGTAAGTAGTTAAATTTGTTGGTCTTTTATAAGCACATTTTGTAAAGCTGGAAACTAAAGAAACAAATTTCTATCCTTGTGTGTCATTTACTAGGTTTAGCCTAATAATTAAAGTTACACAAATTTTGGTCACAAGAAATCATCTTATAAATAACTCGACTGTTAAAAATCAAGTGATTTAGGAGGAAAAATGCAGTTTTCATCATCTGCCCAAGTTTTATTCTTGCCTTAAGGAGGAAAATTATATATTGGTCTAATGAGCAACTCCGTTTCTATATTTAATTCAACCTTCAAAAATGTTGACTGCATTAAAGTTTTTATAAAACTAGAAGATCATTCAACAGATTGTATTAAATAAAAGTTGTTATCAGTAATTGATAATACTTAACTCCAATGGGATGAATTCCCTTTACTCATAAATCGTCAGGATGGGATGCAGATTCGTATTTCATAATTTGAATTCTTCAGATAGCCCACTTTCATTTCTACCTGCATATGAAACAAAGAGTAGTTTATGATGTGAAATAAAAAAAACGAATTGCACAAAAACATCCAGAGAAGTGCTTCATATGGCGAAAGCTGATATCTTTAGAAAAGAGTGCAGAATTTTAAGAGAAAACATTTTAATCAGAATGACTAAGTTGGTTACAGGATGGCTGAACACTTGTACTAATTTTCATTTGTGAGCACAATGAACCATTAAAAAATATAAATAAATTTTTATTTTTAGACAATTTTTATGACTTAAAAGTTTAGGTCTGTTGAAGAAATGAAAATAAAAAAAAAACACAAAATCTTTAAAAAGTTCTATTTTTTTTAAATACTTTTTTCATGCTTACAATTTATAAACTTCTCGGCTAAGAGTGATATTTTAAATTTGTTTATTTCAACTTTACTGGTCTAATTTTTTAAGAAACAAGTTAAACTTAGATTAATGACTGAATTTACTACGTGAACAGTTGAATTTTCATGTTAATTGTAAATTAAAAAGTTAATGAGTTATAATAAAATTCATTGATTGATGTTATTTGCTTATGGAACAGTTATTCTAAGAATGAGAAAGAATGTCAACCTTAAAGTCTTAAACCAAACCAATTATGAGGTTACTTGCAGAATAAATAAAATTACTTTTGATATAAACTCCATTAGCTTCTATGTTACTGTTGTCAGTTACAAAAGATTGATTTTCTACAACTGCAGGAATGAGATTGCAGCTTGTCAGTCAGTAGTGATGTGTTCTGGCACTTCCATCCATCGGTAGTCAACTAGGAAGAAATGTAGCCTCTCAAAGTAAATGCGATAAAAGTGATGGGACTGTCTATAATTTTTAACTATACCTTTTTCATAAAAGGCTTTTTCGGATAAATAATATTCTGTTAATTTATTTTTATGAAGATGCAGGGGACCCCGGGCGACACTGTTGTGAGAAGAAAAAACTAACACCCCCACTGTGTGGGAGTACTAATAGCATGAGAAGAAACACGACGACTATAACATGTAGGTGAGGGCAGTAAAATTCTCAGTAACCTGACACCTCCGTTGGCACCTTCAGTCTGCCATGTGATTATGGTAACATTCACTAAACGGGACAGTGCCTAAGCACACATTGTGTCAAAATTCTCAATTTCTATTTCGAGCTTTTAACTTGGCCACTCAAAATGGAGTGCATGCAGGAAGTGTGGGCAGTCGGTAGAAACTGCAGCTCACTTGCACGAAGCCAGAGGTAGGGCCCTTGGCGGACTGCGAAGGGGTGCTTTCCTTCCTCAAGAGGAGCTTGTTTGGAGGCTGCAGAAGTTTATCAGGTTTATGAATTGGGATGAACTCTGAAATGCAAATGGGGAGCGCCTGAAGCCCGTGAGGCTGACGTGCCTAGGGATTAGCTCCACCTCATTAAAATAATGAATACTCAATTACTCATGAACGAAAAACGACCAAAACATCTCTGATTAGTAAAAACTAATTCACGACTTTTCAAGATCTTCTGGAATCTGATCTCGTCTTTAGGTGGAAGAAATACCTAGAACATAACAAAGTTAGTTAAAAGCACATCAGGCGAACCTTGAAAAGTGCGTAGCCAAACCTGAAAAATAGAAAGACAGTCACAAAGAAATAAAACATTTATAAATGCACAAAGCTGTAAAAGATGAAACATAAAACTGTGAAAGCAGTCAAAACAACGCACAAAAAGTGAAAAAAATAACACTGTACCAATCAGGAGACATTTCACGGAGCCAACCGCATGCCAGCAATGACGGTCAAGTCTGAACGTAGCCTCACTTACTATTTTCAAGGATTTGGTCATGTAAAATAACACTCTATTTGATTTAAATGCCAGTGAATTTGTTTAGATCTTAATATTTTTGTTTTAGTCATAATTAATCTGTTTTTTACCATCTGGTTATCTCCAGTATCAGATTTAATTCTTGTCTGTTTTAATTCCAAGCTTCACTATGCCCTAGTTATAGTATGATAAATATAAATATAATATGATGTTAATATAGTGATTATATTTATATATATATATCATGAATGAAGCTCATCATATTTTCTGTTAGAATAAAAAGAAATCTTGAAGCAGAATGTTGCCAAACGATATAAATATTTGGTAAATAGTCTAGTCAAATTATGGTTTAACCCGGAAGTAATTGCAAACTAAAATATTTTGACCGATTCTTATGTAAAATTACCTGAGAAAAACGATGGTGAAAAGTCTACCACTCTCCGACGCTGCGCTCGCCTGCTATGGCCAATTTTTCAAAATGGTGACTGTAGTTTTATAAGTTACTGCGAAATATCTTTTGAACCGTTAAAGACAGCTAAATTTTGTAAATTATTAAACTTTAGGAAATAAAATTTTGCACATTTTTATATATAATTTGTATTGGTTGTTATATTTAGCCCTTAGGAGACCAACTTCCGATATATCGGCAGTTGGTATTTTATGCTAAAAAGACGAACTGCCGATATATCGGAAGTTACGCAAATTTATTATTTTAAAATTATTAATTGTTCATTACTTCATACCAATGCGTTATATCTTCCTAAAAACGTCTAAATATATGAAAATACATCCCTTTAGTCACCAAAATTGGCTAAAGTGTTTTATTTTCACTTAGAAACAACAACAAAGCAACAGCTGATCGGGTGCTTGTTGACCGCCAGACAGCTGTCTGCTACTAGTGCTACTGCGTAGTTAGTTACGAGCCGTGTTTTGGTTGCGTGTTTGTTTACGTTCGTTTTTCTTTTTGAAAACATTTTTTAGTACGTTTACAGTAATTTATATGTAGTGTGAATATTATAAATCAATGATAGGCCAAGTGAAAACGCTTCTACGATTTCACAGCATCCTCGTTTGGTGAGTTTTATATTACATAAAATAAATTGTTACTATATTTTCAGGGTAATTTACTTCATTTATAGGATATTTGTGGTAGAAATATGTATGACTAAGTGTTTCAAAATAATTGTAGAGGGAAAATAATAAGTCATATGTCACAAATCGGTACGTTTACATGCAACTGTAATATTCTAATAAAACGTGTATAATACTTACAAAAAATTTTTTACTGGGCTAATTATTTGTTTACTTATACATAAATAAATGGCTAACACAAAAATGAGGATTTCAGGTCCCAAATATTTTTTTGGGTGTCAAATATATTTCAGGAAACAGTAAAAACATATTTATTTTTTTATACGTATACATTATATGTTATATCACTCTGTAAAAAATTTTTGTTTTCAATAGTTTTTAGTATTCATAAATAAAAAGGGATAAAAAAGAAAAAAAATGATGCAAATTTCATCACTCTAGGTTGATATTTTGTGAAGTTATAGCATTTTTCCCGAAACATTGCAAAACCTGGCAAAATAACCCCGGTCCCAAGCAGCATGCCATATATATTCGGGCCGGTCTCCAAAGGGTTAGTAAGGGTGATATTGCTTGTTAAAATACTTTCGATTGTGGGCTTTTGAGTGAATTTCTTTTGTTCTGAAAACCATATTACGGTGGCGCCAAAGGTTAGATATAAGCCTTTAACCGTGTTAACTTTTTACTACAGGGTCTCTAGATACCAAAAGCACCATTCATTAAAATTTTCATATTTGCATGTATATACTTATTAAGATACATATATAAATATTTACTTAAATTCCGTAAAGCCGATAAAACTGTTAACAAAACTGTCCGATTTTTGTCAAACTTGACTTAAAGGGGTTGGACTAGGTCTATTTTCATTAGTTATGTTGATTGGGATTATCAGACTATGGAAAAAGGGTACAGGTTCAAATGTGTCTAAAATAAGCTTAAACCCCGATTTTGGGCCGATCAGCTATTTATTGAGCTAATTTTACTAGACTAAAAGTTAAACACAGAAAAATCTGAGAAATATTGTCAAGTTTCAACAAAGCTTCAAAATGTAAAATGATACTGCATAGCGTGATTTCTTCATGCATGTTGATAATTTGCTACTAAGATGTGTAATTTTAATATGCTAATGCTAAATGTTTTTATCAAGAGATATCTAAGAATCCCTGTGTCAACAACATTTTTAAGAAGTTTTTGACGAAGAAAGTTATCAAGTAAGAAGTGGATTTATTAAACAACTGTTTAACCCTTAGTAACAGTTGTCCCAGAATGATAGTTTATATTTGTAACTGTTATGAATAATACCAAAAAAGCCCCATATCTTTGACTGTATAAATCACCAAAGCGTATGTGCAATACAATTAACTTGCCACTACTAAGTTTTTATCGCCTCCATTGTTCTTTGTAATACAATTAATCAGAATTCGCTGATCCATAAGTCAGATTCTCGTCAACAATTTAAATTGTTTTTCTCTATGAATAAAAAATAACCTCTCACAACTAAATACTAATTAGTCCCGTGTTATTGTGATAATTTAGTATCTCTTCATAGTGTTAAAATTCATCGTATATTGATTCATGTTTCATCATTCGATTCCATGGTATGGTGTTCTCCAGTTCAGCCCTTTTAACAAGGAAGTCATCTTATTCAACAAATGATATTGCTTGAAGAATTTTGTATTGCCAATGTATAAAATTCTTTTCGTTTAGTGCTTCGAATTCGAGTTTTAGTTGCAGATATGTCTTCTGGAAGATCAAAAGGTGTAAATTTCATAACATTTTTTCAAGTGCAACAAAAATTATGAAAGAAACTTAAAGTGAAATTACAATGGATAGCTCAATAACTAGCCTTAAAAAACCTAGTCTTTGAAAAAGAAAAAAAAAATTTATCAAACCGTACAAAAGAGCATCCGTTTATAAACAGTATGTGTAAAATATATACAGGTTTTACGAAGTACTATAAATGACTGGGGGAAATCGGTTTTAGAAAAATTTTGACATTGTGAGTTATAAATAATATGTTTTAGAAAAAAGTAACATATATAACCAAATTCTTTCCGGTCAACTGTAGTGGATTAAATAGATTGGAGTGGAGGTAAGATAGCGGAGTAAAGAGCAATTATTAAAAAAAACCTTTTTACTGTATAATTTTTTAGATGCTCACACCAAGTGTTGTGGTTTTCCCAAAATGCAACAGTTTTTATTCTTATAAATGATGAAACAGTAATATTGTTAAATTTATTTACTAAAAATATTAAAAATTAATCTAAAATCCATTTTTATTTTCAAGAATCTAATTTTAAAACTATTTTTAAAATTTGCTATGAAATAATCTTGACATCCATTTAAGTACTTCATATACGAGTTTCGTCCACAAAGTAACTGCCGTTTGAGCATGGTGCAACTAGTAGCGGGTGTAGCGCCGCCATTCTTACATCGGTGCAGCCATTCAGTACGCTTCTAGTTGTGCAAGACAGAGCATCGTACGATCGCACGTTCTTTTGTTAAAAAGTAAAAACATGAGCGCCGCTATAGAAATTCCCGCCAAGTAGGTAGAGCGTGGTGTTATAAGATTTCTGTGGTAAAAAAGTTAAAAATTAAACAGCCGCTGAAATTCATTGTTAATTGAGTGCGGTGTATGGCTTAAACATTATTTTGCAAAGGTGTTGTCCGTCAAAGGTTTCGTTTGTTTTCGGCGTCGTGGTTTTCTGGCGTTGTGTTTGTCCACGACAACACCCGCATTTACACAGTCATGGACAAACACAACGCCAGATGTCAGAAAACCACGATGCTCGTTTTTGTGTATAAAACGAACCCATTGACAAACAATCCCCTTTGCTCACAATGTTTAAGCCATACACTGCACTCAATTCACAATGAATTTCAGCTTCTCTTTAACTTGTTGACCACAGAAATCTTATTACACCATTCACTTCATACTTGGCGGGACTTTCTATCGCTCATGTTTTTACGTTATAACAAAAGAACGCACGATCGTACGATGCTCCCTCTTGCACAGCTAGAAGCATACTGAACCCCTGCGCACGCCTATGTAAGAATGGCGACGCTACCCCCACTACTTATCACGCCACGCTCAAGCGGCGGTTACTTTTTGGACGACCCTCGTATTCAGTCACACAGTAAATATGTCAATTTAGTCATTAAAAATTTGTTCATGTCACATTTGATGAATAATTTGTCACAATTTGAACCTTCAAAACCGGTTGATGAAGCCTTTAAAGATGATTGTTAATATATCAAACAAATTTAGAGTAGAGATTTTATGCTGTAATGAAATTAGTTTATGAGTTAATAACCTTAGTTAGAAGAATTATTGAATAACAATTAACAACTTATTTCATCATGCCAATTTTCTTGCTTAAAATACAAGAATAACACAGGATTGCACTGTAATGTTGTCAAACCGAGAAGAAAAAAACCTATTAAAATAAAACTTTAAGCCTTAACAAAGATTTTGTAGTCTGTTTGAGATTTATAAATAATAATGCTAAATATACAACATGAATGGTTCTATAATCTTTATAAAGCTGAGTTCTTGTCTGTGTGTGCATCGTCATATGGCTCAACTTCAACACTTCATGCAAGATATTTTCAGGGTAGGTTACTTTTGGTTATAATATTGCGGCTGTTGTACGTAACACTCAGTTTCTTCGTAATCCTTTAGAGATATGGTACTCCCCTCGATAAATAAAAATTCCAATGTTAATCAATAATTGACCCCTACGGTTACAGCATTCTCCTATTTATTTAATGCTATTCAAATAAAATACTGACTTTGGTAATTCTGGTGTAAACATATTCTTTGAAAATCCACTCATAATGTTTCCTGCTTTTAAACAACTTTTTCACTATGCTGGGAAAGCACTGTTTCTGCTTTTAATTTCATCTCTATACACAAGAAATTAATTCTAATGACAAAAGCACTTGATATCACTATTGAGGTATAAATATTTCTTATATACTGTATGTACTGCAGCATGAATCCTCTCAATTACACTACTTAAATTGCTCACTGGATCAACGCCGTCTTGCCATCACAGCGGAAGCTCTAAAATCTCACCAGAAATGAATATTTTATTTATTCTCATAGCACATATAATTTTAAAACAATACTTTCTCCATATACTTTGGTATGGAGGTAGAAAGTAAAAATGTTCATTGTGCAATATTTTATTATAAAATATATATTTTTATATCTGCCGAATCCTTTTTAAAACAAGATGTATGATCACTTGATAACATTTAATTTTTATTAGTTCTTTGTTTATATGACCATTCTCAGTATTATCGTATTTTATTTGACCTTTCGGTAATATGGCGGAGGATCTTGTCTGATGGAGGATGGGGATAAGAGGGATTCCACTGTGTACAAATAAACATAAAAAGATAAAAAAAATTAAAACTTTTAAAAATAATCAGTTGGAGACCTAAATGTTTATGAATGAATTCAAGCTTGAATGTTTCTCTGTCTTTATATTACTGCATCAGGAAAATGTCAACGGTATGTACAAAGGAGGTCTTTTGTAATGTGATGACACTCATTCTTCTGTTACAAACGTTTCTGGGATTCTTTGTTGTACCACATTATTGAGTTACTGGTGAAACTTTTTAAAACATTCTTCAACCTCGTAAATACAACTGTTTTTCGATTGTATTGTTTCTCAATCCTCTACTTATTAAAGATCCATTGCAAGATTGTTGGTTTTCCTTTACTTTCTCTGAACCGTTCACACTTTGTTTTAAAATGTCACATCACTTGTCATCTTCGAACACCTAGTAGTAGGAGTCACGATGAGGATATTTTGGAGACTAAATTTATCTTGCTTGAAGATTTTTTTAAACTGACAGGAAAAATGCAATTATTGAAAGTAAAAAAATCAGTAGACAGTTGATAATCTAGTACAATTTTCTAGATAGCTGGTTCAGTTTAGGGAAAATCCAGATTAAAGTCATTTGGCTTTAAATCATAATCACAGATTAAATCCATTTGGCATTTATGGCAAATAATATCCATTACTTTTTGGGAATCCAAGTTAAGCTGAGTCGTATATGAGTCACAATTTACGGCAAGTAATACCAAGTATTAGATTTATAAGTATTACCAAGTAAGTTGTTTAGATTTGTCTGATAATACAAGAGTTCTTCTTAGACCAAGAAACTATTTAAAACCCAGAAGAAGTTAGTAAAGGAAGTGGACTGAGGTGGCAGTTATGAAACACAAGTGTTTATCCTGTGTCCCACCTTTTGTGTCAGACTAATTAGATTGTGATTTGAAATCACAGTGTTGACCAATTGATGATAAGTACTGTGTATTGTGCTGGTAAATGACTTAAAATTGAAGTTTCTAAAATGAATTTTTTTTATACTGTACCAGATACTCAACATCTTTGGTGTGTTTTCTGGAGTAAAAGCGACTTTGCAATTTAAATTAACTATCCCGTACATCCATAGACTACTATGAATAAAAACAGTTCTTTCCCCTTCCTGCTTGCTCACCAAGGGTTCCTACGGTCCTTAAAAGTCCTCGAAATTCATCCCTAGTCTTGAAGGCCTTGAAAAGTACTGAAATTTCATTATTTTTAGTGTGGTCCTTGAAAAGTCCTTAAATTTTGTGGAAATTTAGGTATTGTCTACTTGAAATCTGTGAAATTGAGAATTATTGCCTTAATTTTTTCTTATACACATGTTTAAAGCTAACAACTAAAGAACATATATGTATCTATCACTAGATTTAAAAGCTCTGTATTTTTGACGTCACAGTTTAATAAACTGTGAGCCATAACTGTGGCAATGTTATTAATCACTCACACATTTTTTGACTCTGCCAATCATATAATTTCAATTGTTGGACATTCATGTTTTTACCAGTGTAAAGGTGTGTTCACACCAAAAGTTAATGACTTGCCATATCAATATAACAGTAATAGTCGACAATTTTTTGTTGTCAACTTGTAGTGTAAACGTACTTTAAGGCCCAATGCCCAGTGTTAACTCATCCTGGATAGGCCAACTACACATTTCTTTTAACAAGCAATTGTGGCCTATGTGTAGTTTCTAAATCCAAGTAAATAGGGTGAGGCAATGAAAAAGCACGATTCTGAATTGTCGCCAATAACGTATTTTCAAAAAGGGGATGGTTGTTTTATTTTCGAGTTTGATTACATAAATGTAAATTAATGTTTTACCATAGACAAGTGTTTTCAACATAGCACCATTAGTTAACAGTAATAGGACATTTTTCGTGTTTGATGTTTAACATGGCAGTAAATGGAGATATCTGTTCACAGTCCGCTGACCAGATTTGACTTGACAGCTCCTGGTTTCTTTATTTTTTATTATTTTTTAAAATTTATTTATTTTTTTCAGTATTAAATGCAGAGTCTTGCAAACAGAAGATCTGAAAAAGCAAATTCAAGAAGATTCTAAAGAGCAAAGCCCTCAAAGTGTTAGTTTGGTGGGGTTTTTGTGTTGCACATTTTTTCAGACTCTGAGCCATGACTTTCAGTACCATCTCCAACGAAATTATGTTAATTTCCAATCCAATTTTCATTTGCTTGATAGTAATAAAAAATACCATTCTTTTTTTTAAATCCATTATTGGTGGCTTTTCAAAATCGTGCTATTTCATTGCCCCACCCTGTGTTTCCACTTCTTATGGTCCTTAAAAAGTCCTTGAATGTTGTCAAGATATTCTTGTAAGAACCGTGTTGTATGTATGTCTTTGTAAAATTTGCAATAACTTATAAGATGGGGTGATAACTGATCAACAGAAATTTACAAATTATTTGGAATGTTGAAGTTGAGACGAATGTAATTTTCTTGGGCCATCAAGAAGGTTGAAGCAAAAAAAATTTGATGTCCTTTGTAGTTGAGATAAATTAGTAATTTGACTTACAAACCAACCAGAAAGTCATTTGTTTTTATATGTGAGAAAGAATAGCCTACCCTGCATGTAACCAATGTGCAGAATGAGAGTGCGGCAAAAAGCCTGATCGTACTGTGTTAGATCATCTTAAATCTGCTATCTTAAACCGAGCATCGTTTGTGTACTTGGTCACCCTAGTGACTGTGGTTTTTAACATTTTAGTATGTTATTTAGCAAAACTAGCTGTATTGAAAAGAAGTCTCCATACGCTGGTGTCATGTACTCTGTGTATCAGTTGAAATTTAATAGTGCAGTAAAGTCATGTTTGTAAAAAAAGTCGATTAATTACCTATCAGTTTTTAGGTTAAAGTACTAATTTATCATATTTTTTATCAGGAAATCCTTTTTTATTGCTATACGGTAGTCTTCTTGATGTAACCCTGTATTATCATGTAATCTCAGGAAAAGTCATCGACAAGGCTTTTAGAGGGCCGGTGGACAAATCACCTTCCTCTGGAAAGTAAATGGGGGAAGCTTGTTTTAAACATAATCATGTGTATTATAATTTAGAATAATATGTATATCATTTAAGTAGCAGTTAAGTATTTCACCACCACTATTCACTATTATTGACTCATTAATGAACACAGAGTATGATTTTTCTTTTAGCCAATTACAGGGACGGCCCTCAGTCAGAATTGAGTTGTGCCCAGTGGCCAGTCTATTGCAGGTAATACAAACACAACACTTTGTTATTGCATCTTTGTTAATTGTCTCGAAGGCTCCAAAGGCAGGAAACACAGTTGGTAGCAAATGCAGTTAAGTGTATAATTTTCATTATTTTGCCTACTTGCAAATTGAAAGTAGTAATGCAATTGTCATTACAATATATTCTATCTACATCCCTTAAAGCTACATTTCATAAATTTCACACTTTCTTTTAAGTATATAATTTTATTTAAAATGTAATCATTAATATATCATTGTACTCCATATTCAACATCTAAGATTCTCTTCCTTAAAATTCTTTTTTCCTCAGGTATATAAAAAATTATGCATCTTCATTTTTTCCAGCTGTATATCATGCTTTACTTCTTCAATATTTTCTGTATTTTTAACTTGCAATATTCCTTTCTGTTTCTACTCTATATAATGCTTCTGCATTATTTGTTCGTCTTATTTATGTTTTTCTTTTTAATGCTTTATATCTTCTTAACTCTGATTCATTACTTTTCCTTGTGTTTATATTTTCTCTTATCCTTTGCTTTAACACTTAAATTTTGACTTTACTAAAGCCATCGTAAAAGCAAGTTTATTTTTTTAAAGCATTTTATTTTTGCAGTTTTAAAATAAACATTAGTTGTATTTGACTTTTCTTTAAACTCCTAACATACCATGAATTACTACCATGAATATAGTGGTGAATATGTCCTTTCACGGTTATTTGATTAAGTAAGCCTTAAGGTTGAAGTTATAGAAAGTCATTGAGTATTGATCTCTTTAAAAGTTTGATGCCCTTTAAAGTAGTAACCAGTTAAATACACTTTCCTTCAGTCCTCACAAACTTCATAATCAAATATGTTTATTGGCATATTGTGTGATGTACTTTATTACATCCCAATTAAATATTACAAAAACACTAAATTGCTGCATTTGCTACCTAATCTGTTACCTTTCCGCTCCAAGTAAGTATACAAAAGCAATGTTGAAGTAAACCACAAGTTCTTTTGCATTTGAGTTTCTTAGTTAATTATTATTATTTAAATAAAAAATTTATATTTTATTACTAGTCCTATGATATTTTTCGTTTTCAAATGTTAGTTATCAAGAAAAATTTGTTATTAAACATATTTTTTATATTTTTTTTTTATTCTTTTTACATTTAAAAGAATTTTGTATGCTATTAAATTAAATTATTTAATATGTAATTATTTAATAAAATTAGTATGTCTTGGTTCTAAATTTTTACTGAGAATCATTTTCAAAATAAACTAACAATTCAGAAAATCTATTATTTAGCATCTTGAATGTCTAGCTAACAATGTTGCCTTTTTTCTTCCCTTGAATAGATGAAGGCTCACGGCCCCTTTTCTTAAGGGCGGAGGCCAGTAGCAGCAAGGACAGGTCCCGATCTGATGATTACCAAAGGATTGTTGCCATTGACACTTCTAGAGGCTCAGGTGGGAATCAAAATCTAGTTTATAAATAAATTGTGCTTTGGTTTTACTACTTTAAGAAGTCAACCTGCTTTTTCAATTTTCTATAAAGCCTTGTGAGCTTTTACTTTACTTTATTTGAAACACCGACGCACTCTGTGGTGCGTATTTTAAGGTGAGTATGACTGAAGGTTGAGTGTGATGATTGTGATGGATCAGATGAGGTGTAGCTTTGTTACTGACAAATGACAGCCTTAAGCTTTATAAAATTATTGTTTATATGGTAACATGACAGAGCTATAATTTAAGCTGTAAAATTAACTGTTTTAGTTCTGTAAGACAATAATAAAACC
The DNA here is from genome assembly GCA_030545055.2 of Neoaliturus tenellus. Taxonomy (NCBI): domain Eukaryota; kingdom Metazoa; phylum Arthropoda; class Insecta; order Hemiptera; family Cicadellidae; genus Neoaliturus; species Neoaliturus tenellus. The sequence goes on along the minus strand of CM061533.1, from coordinate 152,297,455 downwards.
TTAACATCCTAACTTAGAACTCTTTTAAATATGTTGGACATCTAACATCTAAAAAGTCTTTTTCTGTCAATAATTAATTATTACTGACATTGCATTGCAGGTCGTGAGAGGGGACACTCCCCCCGAGAGAGGCCTCCCACGAGGTACTCCCCTGGTCCTAGTCACTACGAGGACAGTCGCAAGCCTTACTATAATGAGCGGGAGCGAGGCCACAGCCCTTATGAGGCAAGACATCGCTCCCCGCACAGAGATGAGTACATTGACACGAGAGACAAACATAGGGAAAGGTAAGATCTAATTTTATGGTAGGTTGTTGTGAGGATTTAATGAATAACTCATAGATAGTAGGCCTGTACAATAAGAAGCAACTCTTTCAATATATTATTTTATGTACATCTATATTAAACACAGTCTTTTATAGTTTTCTATTAGAGCTTTGATTCATACTTTACAATTGGTATTGTATTTGTAGGAGAGGTGGAAGTAGAGAAGATTTAAGACGAGATGTAGATAGAAAAAGAGAGGAACGGAGATATTCACCTGAGAGAAGACTGAGTTACGAAAGGGATCAAAGAGAAAGGTAAGTGCTCTGGTGAAGATTACAAAAACACACCTGAAGTGTTGTACCAGGGTATGTCATCGTGAACTTAAAATCACTAGAAAACTAACTAAGCCCTATTTAACTGTTCGTCCCCAAACTCAATTTTGTCTTTGATTGTTATTGTATTTCACTTCTCAACAACAGTCTCTTACTTATTTAGTAGGCCTAAAGATTTGTTAAATAATTTTCCTTGATTTTTTTCACTATATTAATTTTTAATTGATATGTAAATTTACTATGCACGTGGTTAAATATATGTTTGTGCTCAATTAAAATTTATGTAACTTTTTTTATACAAGCAATAAAGTCAACTAAAATTAGGATCAGAAAGACCCCATCACAGCAAATATAGTCATGTTGTGGGAGAACACTGTCTCATTACAAAAGTATGTTCAATAATCTCCAATTTGTAATATCATAAATTTTCTGATTTTTAACCAAATTTTGTCACGGATTAATGTATAACAGTTGGTGATTATGAGTCCGCAGAGCATTTTGGCGTTTATAGTTTAAAGGGAACCGTGTTTTTTATTTATAATCTCAAGAAGAATGTTCATACAAATATTATATGGTAGCCAACAACTGCATAATATACAATTCTATCTCAAAACTTTCTTGAATATTAGGAGGAAACAAAAATTCTTCCCCTACCTGAGCAAAAATCCAGTCCCATCCATTTCCAAAGTCCATAATCTTTTTTCTACTTCTTAATCTGATATTATTTTCTATAGTGATCTCAGAAGTCGCATCAATGAAAAGCGTAGTGACCCTCATCCCCATCCTAGAATAGAAGAGAGGGACCGAGAGAGAAGATTTGAGGGAGACAGAGAGAGGCATGGTCGCCCTCACCACTCCCCCCCACCCCGAGAAAGAAGAAGGCCTGGTGAGTAATCCTATCTGTTTTAAATTTGTTATGATCATTTCCAATAAATAGATGAGCTTATTACCTACTGTAAACTCAACTGAAAGTTAGGTTATCTTCATACTCGTTTCCCAGCAGCTCATGTAGGCATATGAGCCATCCTGGCCACTGAAATAGACCGCAATGCTCTAAGAATATTGTGAGATAAGGTTTTGACCAGGATCGTGTTGACCACCCCCACAGACTAGAAAAAGAAATAATTTTATTAATTTATTTTTACTATGCTTTCCTTATACTGTATATCATTCTTTGGGTGTCCGAATGGGATGTACTCCAAGCAGGACAATCGTGCCGCCGACAGGGATGATTGTGTCCGCTGTTTTGATGGGATCATATTCACCCACCAGGATGATCGTGTTATTGTTTAGTAAATTATTCTGGACATTATCCATCACTGATTAGTAAAAACAAATTCACGATGTTTCATGACAGTAGAACATGACAAGGCGGGAAGGGCAAGGGTCCAAAGTTCAGTCAAAAGTATGATTGATAAGATAAAAGTATTGTTGAAAAACGTGTCACCTGTATCTCCTGAACTAATTGTTGTAGAAAAACAAATAATGCCTTATTTATTTAGATCGGAGACGATCTGTTGTTCGACTTCCAGCAGTAATTTACTCAAGAGGGGTGTTTTCGCTCCTAGCACCAATTGCTACTTTGTGTACCAATAGTCGTAGAAAACTTAAGTGATGGCTCATTTGATTTGAGGCAAAGTAGAAAAATATTGTTAAGTAAATCATTCTTTAATTCAATTACTGTTTTATAATGTTAAAAGCATCTTACTATAATTTAATATAATTTTGTTCAATTATATTATTTAAAAAATTATTAAAAATTAAAAAAACTTCAAACCTCATTCAACATATTTTTAAAATAAAACATAACAAATACATTTATTACATTTTGAGGTTCATAACTTTAGATTTACATTTTTTTTTCATCATAATTTTTTTCTCGTGTAGCAAAATATAGATATAGAAACTAGTGGCTCATAGGGGCAAAAGCCCCTCCCTAACCATAAAATTAAATAGCATTACTCATAGCGGGTTACCATTTCTTCACTGCGAACGTTTCCGGAAGATTTAATTTTTATTTATATAATATTTTAAAAATACCGTTTGAATAGGCCATTTGCCTCCAAAGCACTCTTTACAATCCTGTACTATTAATTAAGCTACCCATTTGTAAATGCTCCATTTTGTTTATTGTTAAACCTATATCGATCTTTGAAAAATAAGTTTTTGAAAGGAATCGTAGTCCTTGAGCTAAGTGGCAATAAGAAAAACATGATGAATGCTCATCACCCATTTTATTGTCAGTTATAACTTTAAATACTTACGTCATAACCATTTAATTGCTTTGTTTATCCTAAAATTGGATGTTTTTGCTCCTGTCAGACTATTTTTTCGTCACCAAATTTTAACACGGCAACTCAAAATAGATCATCTTCACTCTCTGTCAATATTTGTCCCTCCTAATCAAAACACGATTTTGTGTAAACAAAGCAGATTTTTTTAAAATCACTATACATGGAGGATCCTTCAGGAAACTCTTCCAGGGAAACCGTTAAAAACTTGTATATTTCCCATTTTGTTGTAAAGTTTTTGACCTGCTATGTTTTGCCTAGTATGTAGGCCAAACATCTTTGATTTTAACTCTCCTATAATTCTGCAATATATAAAATTAACAAAAGGTTCCTGGGAAAATTCAGCTAACGGAATACCAACACTTTTTTTACTGATATTTAGTTTAAATTAACTGAGTATCAGTGAAGATATCAGTGAGTATCACTGATAAGTTTTAATTAATATATTATCTTCACTCAGTTTGATCATTTGACACGTCTTGTTTTAAAATCAAACCAAAACACATTTCAATGTAAATAAAGTAGGCTTTTCTCAACCCCCAATTCATCGCCTATTATGATCTATCACGATCAGAATGATTTTTATGATTTGCATACACACTCAGCTAGCAAACCAGTAAATGTTTTGGTTTTTTTTACAACAGTCAATTTGTAATATTTTGTAAGGTTGGTAACGCTCCAAGTATAATTTTTAGTCACTCCAAACCACAAAACGTCTTATTATAGTATTACCTCCTAAAAGTGTATTTTTTTGTCAATTGGTTATTAATAGTTCTTCACTTAGTGTTATAATCTGTCTCTCGTTTTAAAATGAAACCATAACACATGTTTTAATTTACACAAAGCAGACGTTTTACGAATTCCCATGCTATTCTTATGGAGGACGTAGCCATAGCCCAATGCAGTTTCCATGACGACCTGCCACTGGGGAGCTCCTAAAGAAAGTCTTGGAAAAAAATTTCTTGGCCTACGTCATATGATACATCATTTTAAAGGGCTTGGCATTCTGAGCAATTTTATACAAACCCGAGCCCTCAAAATGTAAAGTGGATAGAGGGAGTTATTGCATTTTTTATTTTCAGCAATATGATTTTAATACAAAGTTTGATCGCATGGTATCTTTTACTCGATCACATTTTTGAGGCCGGGTTTGCGGCATTGTTCTCTATCCTTAAAGACCTTTAATTTGATGTACATTTTTTTTTACCTATGCTTACATTTAAGATTTTCTTCTGACTCCTTGTGGACCATCCCCCCTTAGAGGTCCAAAGACAATTAGTACCCACTACTAATTGTCATTGTCGCAGTAATTAAAAAGAAGTTTAGAAAGTAGTCTTAGTTACTCAAAATCGGTTTGCAAAGTTATAGTTTTATTACTTAAATACTTTTAAAGATATTATACCTAACCAGACTTTTTTCCACCCTGTATGTATTGTTGAATTAATTTTACTAATTCAGAATTCTTTTTATGGACACAATTGTGGGTAAGGGAACCACACTTTATTTGGATATTAACTTTCTAAATTTAATATTAACTTTTGTAGCATCCCCTGATCGCCACGAAGGTTCGCGAGAGCGCCGTGAAGCATGGGATCGAGACAGGGAGAGAGACGGCAGCAGACGTCGGCACAGCAGAGAGCGTGAGCATTCGGACCACCACTACGATGACTCCCGTCGGCCCCCCTCCTCACACAAGAACGACTATGAGCCCAAGAAGTTTTATAAAAGCGTAAGTTCAAAAAGTGTTGCTGTAGAATTGAATAATTTTACATATGTGACAAGCATATGTGGCAGCGGGATGGGTGATTGGGGTCGGTGGTGAGAGGGGGAGAGGGTCCAGAGTTTGATGGGGGGTGGAGGGTCACTTGGTATAATTAATTCAAGATAAGAGCAAGCGTACAAAAACAAGTGATGGTTCATCTTTTGTCTAATTGATAAAAATTGAAGAACAACCAATTGTCCAAAATGTATGCCATTTAATTAATGAATTAGGCTAATAAATTTATGACTGTCAAATAAAATTTAATGTCACTTAATCAAACATTTCTTGAAATGCAAATGTATTTTGAAATGTGTTGTTTAGCGTAATACAACCCAAAATTACTAGAGGTCACTGAACACTGAACAGCACACTAATCAGAGCGATAAACACACACTGAACTGGCAACAAAATAGGACCTTTCTTGGTTTCTATTTTTAGCACTTCCCGGCGGGCGACCAGTTTTTATTCTAGCAGTCAAGGTCATTACCCCGCCATTGCGCCCCATCCCCATCCCACCCCGATTCGCCACGCCATCGCTCTGACTCGTTCCTCTCTGACCACTTGACTGTGATCACAATCACGCCACCAAATAGTTTACGGAGCAATAACCGTGTTTCATTGTTTTTTTCCATTGATAAATCAAATAATAATTATTAAAGATATTTCTTCTAAAGTAATTTTAACATATAAGATCGACAAATTATGGTATTGTTGCCTAGACTGAGAAAGTAAATAAAATTGAAATTGACTTTTACTGACCCCGGTTAATCCGCAACCCCGTTTACCCGCCCCCAGATAAGCAGGAGTTGACTGTACTACCAAATTTTAAATTAGCTCACAGCAGAATTTTAAATTGTTGGTTTTATTTAACCCTCCGTTGGTCACACCCATAAAGTTACATCAAAAGTGGAACTGTATCAGATTGATATTTATTCATTTAATTTATTATATAAGGCTATTAAGCAATTTTTGTAGTAATTACCTAAAAACTTAATATTTTGGCATGTCTGAATGACATTTAATTGCTTATTGATTAATAACAAAATTAAGATGTATTTTTATTATTTTATAGAAAATTATATCATAACTCTAGTGTAATTATCAATAACGGGGAAAGTTGCACTGTATGAAAATGATACAAGGTTTTAAAAATTATTGAAAATGCAATGAAATTCATTTAGCTATTACAGTAGACTCACTCTTAACCAGCCACCTCGGGACCAGGCTGCAGCCGGATAATGAATTGACTGGTAAAACCGATGTTTATTTTAAAACGCCAACCAAAAATTTTATAAACAAACCATATTACTTTACTGTACATAATATATACAAGGTTCTTACGGTCCTTGAAAGTCCTTGAAATTTAACCTCTGGTCTTGAAGGCCTTGAAAAGTACTGAAATTTCATAATTTTTTGTATGATCCTTGAAAAGTCCTTGAATTTTGTGGAAATGTTTGTATTGTCTCCTTGAGTTCTATAAAATTGTTTTATTATGTTAAATTTTTAAGATTTTTGTACGTATATTTTAAAGCTAAACTTAATAATAAAATCAAAACTTTTATGTATTTTTATGCATTAAAAACCACTAGGTCTCTTGTTTCATCTCAGGTTCATCTACTACTGTGGCAGATGTGGGTGAACACTATATCTCTATTATATCATTAATATTTAAACGAGTTGTAAACTTGGAATGGTTTTTGTTATTCAAGCATTTCAATTCTTTCTTTTGCTATCTCAACTTCAGCTTGTGATATCTATTATCATGCCATACTTAACTTAGTTGGCCTGGCTCATGTTTTGTCTTCCTGAAAGCTCTTGCCTAAAAGAGCTACTATTTTCATTGTGCTTCTTTTTTTCTTTATTGTTTTTTTTTCTTTGCAATCATTCTTTATTTTATTTTTAATCAATACAATTTTAACCAGCCCTTTAAGATTGGTTGGGTTTTACTGAACTAAACCATTGCTATGTACATTATCTATGAAAAATATTTTTTAAATTTCACTTCAAAGCAACGTATCCCATTTTGTTTTAAATACTATTTCTTTGACGAGACCACAAAGTGATTGTTTATAGGCTGAAATTTGTTTTTAAGAAATTCCTTTAGTTATGGAAAGAAGTTAAGTTGCATGTAAATGTTTAACACTGATGATTTTTTTACATAAATAATTGCAGTACGAACCGAAGGAATTTGTGCCTCCACCTGTGAGGGGTAGAGGACTACCCATTCGTCGAGGAGTTCCTCCGATGATGAGAGGACGAGGCATCATCCGTGGCATGAACCGAGGGTTTCGAGGCGGTGTCATGGTTCCTCGGGGCATGCCACGCGGCGGACCGTTCATCCCGCGGGGATTCCCTCCACGTAAGTCAGCATACTAATGCATCGTGCGACAAGACTCCTTATACAACCGGCCCATCGTCTTGATTCGTCTGTTATATGTTTTCTGGACTCATGGTGAAATGCTAGTTTTAGACTTATAGCCTAAGATATGTTCAATCTATTTCTTGGGTTACATGTTTTTTACTATTACCAATACATTGTTTCTTTGTATTAATTGCTTTACTTTCTGTATTTTTTATATATTTATTTTCTTGCTGTTTTTTTTTTCATTTTTTACTCCATAACAAATCATAAAATAGTCTACTGAGTGGAACTATTTTATACTTTGTTAGAAGTGTAGTTTTTTAAAGTTTGCAGTGTTTTAATTGTGTTGGCAGGGATATTGTTTCTATATTTATTCTTTTAGTTGATTGTAATCAAGCATAGGATGATAAAATATTCAATTGATTGTGTTAATTTAACACAAACTGCTTTTTAATTGTTACTTGACTAGTTAAAAATTTAATAACCAATAAATATTTTTTATTCATCTGGTTTTAAAGTTGAAACTTTTTCATCTTATGGTAGAGTTATGATTTTTCACTTAGTTTTAAGGACAGAAATACAAGGAGAATAATGTTTAAAAAAAATTGAATTTACTATTGTTGACTTAATTTATACCATGACCCCTTCATTCTTGACTTTAGCCACTAAATTTTGTGTTAATTTTTGCCACTAAATTTTGTGTTAATTTTTGCCACTAAATTTTGTGTTAATTTTCAAAGGCCTTGCTTCATTTTTCTTGAATATTCCCTTTTAATTATTTTGGCCATTTCATCAGTATTTTGTGTTCAGCCCAAAAGTAAGAAGCCAATCAAATAACATAAATAGCATTATTGACTCATACTAGACGTCCAACCTGATCGGAGATAGGCATTGGCATTGGGCTGACAGTCAAGTGTTACCGTTTAGCCAACCAATGTTATTAATCAGTGTGAAAGTCATTTATATTTTAAAGTCTTGTTTCTTTTCTCGTCATTGCTTTTGTTTTTTATTCAATAAAAATCATATTAAATTAAAGCTGTAAAAAAATTGTCGAGGGATTTTGTTTGGTTTTAAATTTTATTTTCACGTGAATAAATATTACAATACTGACAAACCCAATGAAATTGATTAAAACTTGTTTCTCCTTCATGTTTTATATAACTAATTACATTTAATCAAAACTTTTTGAGCGTTAAAACCTCTGATTCCTGTATTTTTTGCTCAATCAACGGCATTTAAATTATTTCAGTACTTATTAGATCTTTCAGTCAGTACGGTACACAATTATAAATTGCACGATAATAGTGCAATTATAACGCTTCCTGGATAAACTAAAAAAATCGACCAATCAAATCTGAATCTACCTTCAGAAATAAAGTCAAAATGACTTTCTCAATGGAAAAATAAACTATAAAAAAACGCCTAAAAATAGTCTAATGTATTTTATAGATAATGATTTTATAATAGTTGATGAGTTGTGTTAGAATTTATCATCGTGTCAAAATTTTATACAAGACATCATATTAAAAAGGACGTCATATACCCCCCCCCCCCTTGCACATCACCATACCGTCATTTTCAATCTGGACCCTCCCCCCCTATTTTCAGATGACGTAATTTATGGACGACCCCTTATACCCTTTTATTTACACATTAGGATATTAAAGTACTGAATTGTTGAAACCGTAAATTGGAAACTTAAAGGATGTGCTTAAGCTGTCTTAGGTTACATAAAAGAAAAATGTTTTTGTTTTGTTAAAACTTGTCTTTATGATGAATATATGATATTAATTCGTGATCAAGAGTCATCGTGGTTTTAGCCATGACTAACATTGTGTATTGAATTTGCTGGTTATTATTTTGCATGGCATGTTTATTTCAATGTATAGAGGCTCGTGAACCAGCACAATCTTTTGTGTTCAATTTAGAAATAAAAAAATTAGTTTGTCAATTAAGAGTTTTCTTCTATTTAAAATTAATAGCTCTAAATGCCATTTAATTATTTAGAAAATTATAATAGTTTTCATCTCTAGGAGCAAAAGTGGCACTTTTTGGCACTCAATAGTGAAAAAGCAAGGCGCAGCTGAGCTTTAAAAAACTATTAAGAACCAAAAAGACACTTTTGCCCAGAGTGATGAACAACGGTTTTCATCATTGTACTTTTATATGTTAAAAATTTTAACTATAAAGTTGTGTTTTTGAGGTTATGTTTACAAAGTAAGTTTATACGGTGTTTACATTTTTTTTATTTGCAGGTCATAAACAAAACTTTGAATTTCACTATTCTGCCTGGATCAAATAATAAAACAATAAATAATAAGACTTAGCAAACAGGTGATTCTTCACTCGTAGGTCTTAAAAAATATCAAAGCTAATTTTTTAGGTCTAGGACAAAAAATTTACGTTTTGGTTTTTTTAAAGACCAACAAACAGGTGGATTTTACGCAGAATGATAAAAAAATATTTCGTTCATATTGTAGTTGTGACCCTGGTTAAAACTTAAGATCGACCAAAACGAGATTTTGTTTCTAAGTCCACCATTTAATTCTTTTAAAACCATCCATTTTCTGACTGGTCTGAATCAAATAATATAGATTTAATCCAAATGCAAAACTTAGAAGTTGAGATAATGAGCTCTAATTTTTCATTTCTTTTTCCATTTTATCTTCCTAACTTCAAACTACTATGTGTAAACCAGAATACTCATACGTTTTATTGTAAATTTAGCAACAATACATCAAATCATATTCGACCACATGTTGTCCTTCTCAGAAGAAAACATAAAAGTGTCCAACTTTTTTTGGTTAAACAATCTTATTTTCAACGTGCAACCAAATTTTAGCTTTAAAACACTAATTTTTGGTGCGCCAATATACTTTTGTTTTCATGATATGTAACATCCTTTTTTTTGATTTCAATTGTTGATTCTGCTTTGATTTGAAGGCTTCACCCTCTGCTGTTTATCAGATAATAGTTTCAACGTTAAAAAAGCAAATATGGTCTCAAGTTCTTGGTTACTTTATAAGAAGTCAAACTTAATTACTTATTAACACTTAACTAGTATTTAAAAAAAAAACTATTGTTATAGTTTAATATATTTTAATTTGAGAAAATACTTGTTTAGCTGAAAATTATTTGGCACATATTCTTTTACTTCATGCTATCCACATACCCCTTATTTCATCTGTGTTTTCCTTCTGTTTTTCTCCAAATACATTCTAACTACTAGAATTTCAAAATTGAGTGATGAGTCAATTTTGTTTATGCATTTCAAATTGCCAGAAAAAGTTATCCAACAAACATTATCACTGGATGTGAGTAAATACTAACATTTACCGATTTTTTATACCGATCTCATCTAGAAATTCAACTTTCCATTTTCGATACCTTTCATGTTATTGATCTGCCAAGTAATTTGGTGTGTTAAATTTTTTTATAAGAAGGTTGTAGGCAACCACATCTAAGTACAAATATCTGAAATGGGCTAAATTCTAACATTCTAAATTTTAGAACAAAAGAAATTTAAATTCTAAGATTTTACATTTTATAACAATGACACAAAACTACTGATTTTTGTAGTGGAAGATTACAGTCACTCAGGGTCATCTCTTTGGTTTTCAATAACAGGGTTTTTTTTGCCCATATTACTGCTTAAATACTTACCAGTATTTATTTTTTCTTGAAATTTGACAGTTAAAAGAAAGAAAATTTAGTAGTGCTCACTTATGAGAAAACCATATTAGGAGCAACAAAATAATTATATGCTTACCAATCCACAAAAAGATTCCTCAACTTTAATATTTACTGTCGGACATGTTCTTCCCCTCTCTTTGTTTTCTAATCTCAAATATTTATAAACAAAATATTTTCACTGTTATTTTATTTACTTTTGCAGGCTTTTTTCCACCCTACTGAAGTAGGGCGGTACTTCCAACAACCAACAACTTCGGTGGTTAAAAACCATTATCTTCACTTTCAAAATTTGTATTGTACTATGTCATTGTAAACTTGTAAATTTTCTGCCTTTGAGCGCAAAAAATTGAGAAAAAAATAGGTGTTCAATATTGTCTGAAATTGTAACTAGTGAGATAAATTGAACTTGTCTATAGATGGAAAGGACTGCATTTGTTATGCAAAACTTTTAGTCTACATTTGACGAAATTCAGCGTTTTATATGATACTCTCTAAGACTAAAGCACAGAATTAACTACAATTTACTTTATATTATACATTTCCATAATTTTATTTTAGACTTTTCATTTCATATGCAACATTATGGTAGTAAAATCTTTGGTACTGCGCAGTGTTTTATTTATTTACTGTATGATTGTAATCGTAAGTGTGTCTGAACATGTGGAATGTACTTAAATAAAAGTGAATGCAAAAAACTGTTTGAGAAAAAAATAATATTTTGTTTGCAGTTGTATTGTTCAATACCCTAGATTGTTATAAACTAGTTTTTCTTTGAAGTAATTTTCATTAATATTTAATTCTTTGTACATTTAGTTGTGAAATGTGGAAAGTGTAATAAAGATAAGTTGCCCTAGTTTAATCTAACTTAAAATTTAAAAATACATTACAGCAGTCTTCCATAGTCAATATGGTATAGTTATGTATTTCTCAAATAAAATTTAGTCTGTATAATGGTTAGCTTTGACACAGTGTTTGAAGATCTATTGAAACATTTGCATTTTTCAAAGAACTAGAGTTTGAAGAATTAATAGTTTTTAATAAATAAGCTTATCTTTATTACCACAATTAAATTTTCTTATCAATTTCATAAATACAATTAAAATGTATGAGTTCAAGAAATGTCTAAAATGAGTTGTTCAATGCCATTAAACTTTGAATTTACTATCAAATTTGACTTATTCATCTCTTCATGGAATCAGGTAATATAAATATTTGTTATAATGTAGATGTTCAGTGTCATAAACACCCTTTCTCTAACGTTATTGTACATAATTTTTTGCTTGCGGATGCAGTTCATAAAACAAAATTTCACTTAGTGATTCCTTCCTCAATTTGTTCCTAGAAATATTTATTTTTTGTTAGTTGATGAACAATTACAATTTCTTATTGTAAAGCCTATGTATGCTATTCCATGTTCAGTTTAATAATTTAATTTTAGGTAATGTTATTTTGTTACCAATTAAAAAATTTAATATCGATTCTCTTAAAAATAGGTATGTGGTCATTTGTTTTATTACTATTTTGTTACAAGTTACAAGAGTCCGTAACTTGGATCATTTTAAAAGATCCAAACAAATTTTGATACTTGTGATTTGTTTAAATTAAATTGTAACGTGTTCATTTCAGGCTATAATTATTTCATCCTTTGTCTACTTTAGTATTAATTTTTAATTAGAGAAATTTCGTAGGAGAAAGGCCATAAACTCTCAGTGTAAAACTCAGGACTGGGGAAAACTGCTGTATGTAATAGACAAGGGCTGTTTCATTAGCGGGTAAAACGATGTAAAAATTAGTACCCCAAAACGTCACTAGCCTGATCAGCTGGTACATGTTATTCTTATGGACATCAGATTGATTACGTCACCGGCCTGACTCAAAAGCGGCATTTTCCAACATCAAAGGAATGAAACAGCCCTTCTTTTTTCATATGTTCTCCACAGTCCTGGTAAAACTGGTTTTCTCTGCAACCAAGATGAAGTTGTAATCAAGTAAACTAGTGGCTTTTAGGGACGAAAGCCAGCAATCAGTTTACAATATGAACATTTATAAGAGACGATGTTGGTATATCTATCTTCTTATTTCTATAAGAGTTTCGTCTGTTACGTCCCTTTTTCTCTCAACCTACTGAACCGATTTTTAAGATTGAGGTGTCATTTTAAAGCTTAAGTTATACCGCAGTGACGAATCGTAATTAAAAAGGTCATAATGTTTTGGGCTTTGCCCCCCTCGCCTTTGATTTATTTCTAGAGAGCGCTTTAAAATGTAGACCAACTTTTATTCCAAGTTCTTTAATGTGAATTGTAATTTAATAGCTGATTACCTTCAGATGAATTTTAAAAGCCAGATAGTAAACAAAAATACACCTCTGTCACTTCATAATCAACATTCACGTACTGTAAGTGAGTTTCATTCATACAGAATCATAAAATGCGCAATTTGCGCACGGGCCACCTTGTAAATATTTATTTTTGTACATTTGTGATTGATTGACTCGGAAACCACTGGACCGTTTGCCATAAACTCTATATGTATGTTTGAAAAATCAAAATTTCATGGAGGATGTTTGTAAGCCATTAGTTTTTGTAAAGCCTTCAGGGCTTAACACCATGAGCGTCAGAAACATACCCATGACAGGGTTTTTTTTAGTTTTAATTGAGTTGTTTATGTTGATTAGTGATGGACAAAACGGCTCTTCTTGGTGAATCGATTCATTTGAATCAAAGAATCGAAAATTGAACCGATTCATTTTGTTCGTTTGATTCAGTTGTTTCTCTGTGCTATTTAAACACTACGAAATCGGTTGCAAACGGTTATTGGATGCTCCCCCTCCCCTACAATACGTGTCAGACGTATAATCGATTCGCGAACCGATTGTATTCAAATCAACGGGTTCTCCTTGCTTCCTAAACGCAATATAGAATCGGTTGTAATCGATTATTTGATTCTGTCTTTTCCCTTTAATACATGTCCAGCGTCAATGTTTGATTTGCGAACCGATAGTTCATATATCAATTGGTTTCGATTCACGAAACAAAATAAGTAAAGACTGTGGTGATATGATGCGCATGCGCAGACGCTAAAACTTCCGCGCGAAGTGAAAGTGAAGAGGAAGGAACGAGCCAATAGAAGAATATGTCGACTGATCAGCTGACACTTCTGGCCAGCTGTCATGCTTATTGTACCCAAGGTCGTCGAACTTGACCTATTTGCGATTTGTCTCTTATGTCTGTCCCGCTCTTCGCCCCTCCTCGCTCCTCACTTTCCAGTCCCCACTGCATTAAATTAATTAATTTACTTTCAACTTTTAACATTGTAAACATTTTATGAAAATAAAAATTATGTTTAGTAATTATTTCTGGCTCTGTATGTAGGGTGTATTCACTCTGTTGACATTATATAAACAGCAATTATTAACTGAAAATTACGCCTGTGTAATAACCACTCCACTGTTGTCTAGAAGCAATATGTTTTAGGTAAAAATAAAATACATTGTCTGTCCTATTTTGAACACTGAACTTCTCCTACTGTAGGCCTACAGCCTCCCCCTCTCACCCATAATATTTTATTTTGCTGTCAATCATACCAGAGTTATATAATTATAAATTATGATAGTTATCAGCATATGTATTGATTCGCGAACCGAACTATAAGTTACCAATATGTCATCAAAATATGGAACACATTACCGATTCGCGAATCGGTTTTTGCGGTAAATAAGTCGTTTAAAGAAACAGAGAAGAGAAGGTGACAGATTCGAACAGAACTGTGGGACCTCACCAAAACATCCCGCCCAAACATATAACCAATGAGCGAGCGTCTAGAGCTTCGGCTATCGGCTATTCTCTACTTATCTCTTCCTTCTCCTCCTTCAACCATCCCCCCCCCCCTACCCACCTAGCACTGTGGCTGTACACAATTGAATCAAGCACGATTCGCGAACCGATGACAACGACAACACTATGCAGCATTCTCATTTGGTTCGCGAACGAAACGAACCGAACGAACTACCACCAGCAAGCAATAAACATTCTGTAGTTGATTCGCGTCACGAATCGGCTCTTTTAGAAATTGAGTCATGATTCATTTGATTCACCCATTGATTCGTTTAATTTGAACGACTCGTTCGCGAATCGCCCATTACTAATGTTGATACACATAGATACTATAAACAGCTGTTTTCATTTTGAGTATTGCGTGAAGATTGGTTAAAAGAAACTAGTTGAATTCATAGACTTGCTGTGAGTGAGTGTAGCAAACGAGCTCACTTGAAGGCCGAAAAATTCCTCGGGTTAGCATTGCAAAACATGCTGGGTATCAGCTAGTCAGTTTTAAAATAGTGCCAGATGTTAGAGTGAGCTGAATACCCATGCTTCACCATATAATATTGGGAGGCAGAAGATTTTAGTTTTAATGATAATATTTTCATGACTTCTCCCTTGACCATTCCACAAAACTCCACTTTACAGATCTGTAGTAGGGCCCCTTTCATATACTATACCGATTTTTATCGGTCGACAAAAAAGTTGACTGACCAAAATCGGACCTTTCACACACACCGATTTTATCAGTGGAAGACGAAGCTGCTTGTTGAGTTGTACATTCTCTTACAAATTCCATTTTAAAAAGTGGTTATCTGGACACAAAATTTTTTCTTAGAATATTATAGAATGAAAAACGACATCATGAACATTTTAATACAGTATTATAAAATTTTCATGTTATACAATCTAAGTTACATTGATACGGTTGGATTCTGTATTTGCAGAAACTGAATATATACATTTCATTTACTTCAAACCACCTCGTTATGGTCCAGGAGCTTGTAAACAATGATTTGGTCTTGATAAAAATTGGCAAGTAGCGCATAACGGTTGGCGGGCAAAATGTCGGTGCGTGTGTGAACGCTCCAAAGCAAACCTTATGTCGGTCTATAAAAATCTGTATGTGTGAAAGGGGCCTAACACTCATTATTAGTGTTTCAATTTGTTGGATCTTTGTACATATCTACAGAAAATTAATCATACATAGTCTGAGAAGACAACTTAATTTTTTCTACTGAGTAGAGTTTTTAATTTTGATGGAAAATCAAGGTGTACATAACATTAGGAAGTGAAATAATAAAAACTAAGAATGCTCTTCAGACACCAAGGTTTGTATATAGTAGGTTGTCTTGATGCCATAAGACGTGTGGAGCCCGCAGCCGACTCTGCTGTGGCGTCACGTGCCGACCTCAGTGCACAGCACTCTCTTGACACCACTCAAGTTTGAACACTAACAAAAATCGACTATTACCTCTACATAAACGTAGGTTACATCAAAATGTCAATGATTTAATATATTTTCAGGCTGTGTGGGTTAAATTCTAAAATGTTATCCATTGATTTTTTAAGTCTTGTTTTAAGAACTTGGGAACGTCAAACCTGCGGGCCCTGACGGGAGTTGAATTCAGGCAACATTAACACTTATAACACCTCCTTACACCGAATTTGTTAAAATAATGATGAATGTAATTATATATTTCAATACAGGAAGAGACATTCTTTACAATAACATCATTTTAATGACGTAAGTAAGCATATTCAATTTTTAAAATACAAGTATCGCCATATACTCTCATCCCTATGGGTTTTATAGGGAAATAGAAAATATACCAACATTCCATTGTAAATTCGCTGAGTTCGATTTTCTAAAAAAATGTAACATGGCTTATATGGGAAATAAAATTTTCAACTCTAAGTGTTTGTTAACACGATAACTATTGCAAACATTGTCTGATCATATGAAATTTGGTACAGGCATGTAAAGATTACCATTGCAAATCCGCTAAGTACATAGGTCTGCTACGATGGGGTTATTTTTAAATTTTATTTTGTGTGACTTTCTGAAATAGGCTAATTTTTGTTAAACATGGTCATGTAACTAACATATCAAAGCATAGTTTACTTCGAGAAGCTTACTAAAAGTAAACATTTTAAATCAGATGCCAATTAAGTACAACGTTTAACAAATTACAAGGTAAACCCCTATTTTGAAAACAAAAAGGTCGTACTATTGAGATGGGCTTCCATATCCAAATTAAATCGATGCATATTTGTCACACCGTATGTTTGTATTTAGACATAATTTTAAGACTATTTTGCAATTTAATGTGTATCCCTAATCCTAACGGTTCGGGAGGTAATGGAGGTCGAAGTTTTATTTTTTCCCCATAAGAATAACATGGGGCTAAATTTCACATCCATTATCTCTGTAAATTTCCCGTTAAACTGAAAAGGCTTAGCATAAAAATGCCTTAGACGTTCAGACAGACGTCTGTGTGCATTGCAACATTTAATAACCTGGAAGGGATTTTTGCTCCGTCCGTCTGTTTCTGTGTGTGTCTTTAATATTTAAGATTTTCACCACCATGTGCTTAGAAACATAAAGTAAAAACTAGATAGTCCATACATGGTGTTGTTCTTAAGAAAAACGTGATCCCAAATTATGATATTCATCATATTATGAAATTATTATCATGTTATGATATTATATTAGTGTGATCATATTATGATATTCATCTCATTGGGTACAACTTTCCTGCTGAAAGTTTGTTTCTGACCCAAAGTAAAAAAATTTCCTCGCTTAGAAACTCTTTAATGTCAGACTAAATGAAACGTTAGAAGTTCACGACTTGTAAAATTACAAGTAGGCCTATCTTACAAATTAAAAGATATTCTTATGGTTGGATTCGGCATTTTATACGGAAACCGATTATATACGTTTTATAGCATTTCAACCACTTTGGTGAGGTCCAGGGGATGTAAACGGCGGCGCGCACTATCCTTGGATGCTGTTTTTGCCGTAGACGCTGGGTTGAAGAGGGGAGTTCACATAATGGACTTTTTCACAATACTTTTACTTTTTTGTTTTGAGGACCCTAGAAGCCAAAAACACGGTTAGTTCAAATTGATTAAAATGTGTCCGTGAACACGATAACTTTTGAACGGTAATCTCCGATTTTGATGAAATTTGTTACAGAGGTGTAAGCCAGCATATATTTGAATGTGTTCGCGTACCAGAATGATCGGACCTTGGGAAAGGGGTTTTATGGGGTTTCAAAGTGGTCAAAAATGGGTATTTTGCATTTTTTGACATAAACATTTTTTGATATTTTTTTTAAATGAACCTTTTTAGCATTTTGAATTTTTATGTTAGCTTAAATGGTTACGGAGATAACCCAAAAATATGTTTCCCATGGTATTCTTATGGGAAAGCAACAAAACCTTCCATCTTGCTTATTTATTGACATTTCTTGATACAATTTTGTATGTTACATCCATTAGAAAGGGTTTAACCTATGTTTGCTTATATATATAGCCCATATGGCGGAAAACCCAAATTCACCCCTATTGGGTTTATGGGGAAAATAATACCGTAACTTTTGATAAAATTTGGTATACATTCACTAGGTAGGGTTTAACTTATGTTTACTAACAAAACCCATTCTAGAGGAAAATCATCATATTCCCCCACAATTTTTGTTGGGAAATAAAAAAAATACCAAATTCCCTTTGGAAATTCGTTAGGTATGCAGGTCGCTGCGATGGGGTATTTGTAATTATACTTAACATTATTTTTAATCATGAAACCCTCATCTAGATGTTAACTACTGTAACATGTCGTAATATTATAAATAAAAATGCAAATTGCTCATACTTTAAAAGAGCATTTAGGCTAATAAGGACTAGAAATCAGTATATATTACTTGTTGCACCAGCTGTTGTGTAATCCAGTGGCGGCTCGCCCATAAGGACTCCCGGACGCCGCCCCCCTAAAGAATTTATTAAAAAATCAAAATAAATAAATTAACAAAAATATTATAATAAGAATATTTAACAGAATGACAATTGTATAGGTCATTTAAGTTGAAGATAGAAACAGATCGTACCGAAATAAATGAAAATCGACGACGATTGTGGCTCTAATTATATCGCGGCCGGCTCGGGCCGGAGCGACGGCGACGGACGCCGGACGCCGGCCACGGCGTCCTAGCGCTCTTGTAAAATCAAATGGAGACGCGCATACGCGCACCTCACTCACACAGGCACACACAACGGCTGCTTAATGCAACGCTCTGCCCGGCGCCCTAGGCTGCGCGCGCCACTGCTCCAGCCACTGCTACCAACCGAGCAGTGCCAAAAATGTGACTGTAAGTTCCCTCGCGTTTCAGTCGTCCGTCTGGGTTCTTTTGAGCGTAATGTTGTATGTGTTGGTGTGCGTTGTGTTGAAATAGTGAATTATATAGATTTGTGAGGAAATGTAAATGGATGATAGTGAAAGCCTGAGGCCAGTGACGAAGTGGGCACATTGTTTTAACAGTGTAAAGTTAATGAGAAAGCCCTTCGCCATTTGTTACAGATTTTCCCCGGTCATGCAGTATCATGGGTACATTTGTACCAGTATCATGGGTACATTTAAATTTTCATGATTGTATAAAATTCTTCTAGACTATTAGTTAAAAAGAAATGTTCTTTTAAAGAAAATTCTTAAACTCAAACATTCAAACAATGTAATTGAGGAAAAACTGTATCAAAGTTTGAAATGTATCAAATAAATGATCGGCTTTAATCTTATAATTAGACTAAATTAACATTTAAAACAAATAAACTTTTTAGCTAAAATGAATTTAAAATTTTTAAGTTATGGATTTACAAATGGAAAAAAACATTACATTTTCTTCAATTATTGCCAAAGAAAAGCATTTATCTTCAATGGTGCAAATAATTTTCACTTTCATATATATTAGCCTACATATTAACAAAATATTTCAGGGAGGAGACTAAAATTAATCGCATTACTAAGTAATAATAAATTTGCTACTACAGTACTGATGAAATTAGCTGGTATGCCTTCCCCGTTTTCACGTAGTGCATTGGTAGTGATTGAATTTCTAAATATATACGCACAACGTAGAGGGGCCGCGACCCGCGGCGCCCGATATCAACAATCCACGCGCCGCTCACTTATCGCCCATTTGCTCGGTCGTCCGTGCCCTGCTGTCTAATTAATTATATAAACGTTGTATTTAATCATCACACTTTCCCCGTGTGATGTTACAATTGTTTGTTCTTCTCTGCCTCATGCCTCAATTATAATTTTCTATCCGATCACATGGAGATGTAGTCTAAAAAGTTATTTTTTATCATATGTTTAAATTAATCAAACTTACTTTTTTACTATATTTTCATAATTATAGGCAATCACAATCCGCATATCTGCAGTTTGGCCGCCTTGTGTCAAATTCACAGTGAATCGGTTGCCGTCATCCTACCCGTGGATTTTCAGCAAATGCCTAATTGTGATTAAACACTTCTGCGAGAACTGTCTGCTGTTGCGGTTTCATCAAGTGTCAACCCAAAGTATAAACACGATAACAGCGGTTCTAGCTGGAAAAGTGTGTCGTAAGCGTGGTTTTAAAATTAACATGTTTCGCTTCAGGTTTCAACCAACAGGGTGACGTAATCCCTACTTGTCTTTGGTTCTTTGAATTAGTAATTTATTTTCTCATGAACATCGTATTGTCAATTGAATTATTTACCATAGTATCCCAATTATGTCATATTTTTTAGGTAAAAGTATAGTTTTAGGTAAAACCAACCAAGATTACTTCATTGTTATATCTCTAAGCTTTTAAGTTGGTGAAAAATTTCTGACCCATCACCAGAATGCGAGGGAAATAATTCCCTCTTTCTTAAAACTGAGACTCTCGTCCCATCATTTGTCGCTGCCAATGAGGAGATAGTGTCCGGTTCAACGGAGACCATCCAAACATGCATTGAAACCTGAAGACCTCCGGTCGTTGTTGAGTGATACATGCTTGTGTTAACCTCTGGACATGCGTCACTAACCCACCTGTTTTGTACGGTATCACATTTCACATTTACGCCAACAGTAGGCTATGCGGGTCGATGTTATCTGGAAACATTCATCATTTGAAATTTAGCGTTTGATGCACTATGTACTAATATTTTATTTAGTGCTGAAACAGCCAAAATGTTTTGTTATTAATATTCTTTTTAAAATTTGTTACATTTTTACATTTGATTTGTTACATTTTTTGATATTTCTTTAATTTAGAGAACGCGGTAACTCAATACTTTACGCCTCATGCGTAGACATAATAATATTCCTCGAATTAGACTTAGGGCCTAAATAGCATAGACGGATAGGGAATGAAATGTTATAAAGGAGACTATACAGTTAAGAAGATCAGGTATAAAATGAAATTAAGTGAATTTACTTATTAAGCTAGAGGTAACAAATTGTTGTTGAATGGGTGTAAATATTTTGTCATGGATAGTGCAGTGATATTATCACTACTGGTAGTAAAATTTACCGTGAGAAAACCGTAGTTTTATAGTTTACTGATCGACCGATCTATTTTATTCTCAATATAGCTTTTTACATGTATATTTGTTTAAACCTCTACAGGCCAAATTATGATATGTTTTGCATCAGTGCATGATTCTGGAAATATCAGAAAACAGCACCGTACAAATGTACTACGGTACAGTTCAGTGACAGTCATTGGTTTTAGACAAGACTGGATGTCTCCTTACAGTAATAAAGCTATAAAAAATAACATATAAATTAAACAGAATAAAATAATTCGTTTAATACTACGATACAAAATTCTTTCCATTCTAAAACCAACAATGGCCTACCCGTTAGCGTTAGAACAATTACTGCACTGTTTACAGTTCCGTAATTCAATCACCAACAGCTAACCACCCCGGGCCGGTTACCGCCGGATACCAGACCAGAGCGAGCAAAGACCGCCGAACACCAATGTCACAGACCACTGCGCCCACTGCCTCTGACGCCATCTTGCAATTGGCGCCGATTCGATTTCAAAAGAAATTTCCAGTCATCATTTCATCTATTAAATCTTGGAACAATGTGAAACATTCTACAAGCCTATAGTCATAATTTTGAAGACGCTGTCCTTTTTTACAGATTAAATCTGTATTTTTGCCGATATATATTATATTTGGACCTTAGTTATTAATATGGTACTTTTGCATGAACATTAACAGTTAACAAATTAGCCTAGACTAATTACTAGAAATTTTTAACAATTTTGCTAATTATACTTTTTCTACGAACTTTAAAATACAGTACCAAAATGTCAATTTTGTAATGTCCCATTTAAGTTTTAGAGTTTCAAATCTAATTTCATTACCCTATCGTAAAAGGGTGGGACTGTACATAGAGGTCTTTAAGTAGATTGAAACGTAGAAAAAATATTGGAAATGATTAGCAAATTTAATATTTTTTGCCACATATGAGTTTTTATTCCTATAATGTTACCATACTTGATAGATTTCCCCTAGATTTTAGGCCTAGACTGACGTAATGTGATAAACAATTCCAGGTTAGAATCCTAAAGAGTATAGAGGAGGTTTTTTAGTGGGTAAACCCGTTTTTTAGGGGAGCCCGATACTACAGGCTGGCCACCTGTGTGCGTAATGCATTTTTTCCGCCTCTCCCTAAACAAAAAAAATAATAATAATAATAAATAGATTTTCCCTAAAAACTAAGGATGATATATGTAAACAACCGGGAAATAACGCTACTGTATGAAGAAACTTAGGATATCTAATTGGGAAGTACGGTACATCAGATGTATTCATTCAGATGTAAATACATTCAAATGTATTTACACATATAAAAGCCGTTTAAATACCGGACGGGATTTCTCACATTATTATCCCAGGTTTACAAAACCTCCGGGCCATTCCACGTACGCAAACTCGAAACCCGGACTGACTGGGTAAATCCCAGTGGGTGTTAACTTAGCCTACATCAAGATCCAGATGAAACGAAAAAGAATAAAATGTTTATTATGTAGAACGAACTAAAGAGGACATCCTTTTGAGAAGAAGGTTCCGGCAGCACATTGTCAACATTGCATGGGCAGCTCACAAAGGCAGTTAGGCAGGAGACCTTGGACTTGATCGGCCACGCGGCGGCGGCGTGCGCTCAAAACGCGATTATTCAATAACCTGTCCCACGCACGGCCTCCCGAGGGGCCCCGCTATTAATAAACTTCCTTTTTTTAAATTCCACTCACGCTCCGCACTCTTGTCAAACTTTCCTCTCGTAATAGCTGAGCTGAAATCGAGGAGAGCTGTTATGTGGAGTCAATTGCAATTGCTCATAGTTGCCCTAATCAAACTCTAGCCTCGCCAGCACCCGTATTATACTGTAGCTGTAGTATAGTTACGGTTTCTTAAGCTTCATAAAGTCTATTTTTCAAACATCAGGAAGGATGGAATCAGCAATTATCTCAGACCAGGGGTACCTGTGCAGCGCAATGCGCTGCATTTACCCGTGTACCTGAAAATAAAACCTTGCCCATTTGCATTAAAAATTTAAAGTTCTATTTAGCTTTTAACATGTGTTTGTCTGTTATACTATCAACAGCTGTTTTATTTTTAAATTCAATACAAATTATTCCCCTTATGGACAAAAAAAAACTTGAAGGGCTTCCCGTGCCCTTTAGAATAAAAATATCAAAACTCTAAAACCTTATTGCAAAACTACGAACTACGACGAATCAACACACTCTACAACACTCTACTCCAAAGGGGAAGATCCCGACTGGCTAAATTCCTGGGTTCCCCGAGGGGGTGAGCGATATTTCCTAGAACTGGTGAGTTTGTACGTTTTGACGGCCCCGACTTTCTACCGGTTTGGGAACTGGGGAATTTGTATCTTTTCGTCGACCCTTCAACCGCTGGCGGATTTGTATCTGGCCCTTTCTCCCGCCTTTCCTTCCCCTTCGACTCTCCGACCTCTCTCGAAAGCTGGCACAGTAGCCGCCCCACTAGGGTCCATAAACTTACCCTCGTCAAAGTTTTTATAGAAGCTGGCACACACTCCTACAGCCCTAAATATCTGTTATTGCAGAAGGCCAAGGTTCAAGTCCGTTCATAGCAGGTGAGATTTTGAAAATACGTTTGTTTTTTCTTTTTTTTTTTTGCTTTTAAAAATATAACCTAATTTTTAAAATTGAAAAGTAACAGGCAATTAAATTGTAATATACAAGATACCGTAACTAGCTTTGAAATTCTGCTCTTGACCTGTCGTCGTCTCTGTGTATTACACAACTACATTTGTTTATTATTACAACTATAAACAACCTCTTCGCTCTGTTTTACCAAAGTAAGTACATGGTAGCCCAAAAATAGGTACTCACAACTTTACGGTAATTGTAATGTTATACCCGTACAAAGCTGGCTGTATCGCTAAAGTAAATGTTTTCAGTGTTTTCACCATTGTTATTACGCATTCCATTATTTTAGCATATCTCCAACCATTTCTGAACATTATTGTGGAGTCAGTAAAACCCTGAAAATATTTTTAGATGTGTACCTTTTTTATGGGTTACCCTGTAGTATATACATTAATGTGTACGCCAGTGTTGCGGCGCGGCGGCGGATTCGTGTGGTCACAGCGACAACGCCGGCGCGGTGGGATAGTCGCACATTCATTACACTGTGACTTGGACGTCCTTCTCACGCAGCAAGCGTGGCCAAGGTCGATTTGGTTTTTATATTGGGCAAAAACCAGCAAAGTTTAGAGGCCTCAGAGCGACGGAAATCACTTATTGTGCGGAATAGTTAAAAAATAAATAAGTTTTAGTAAACAGATATTGAGTGAAGATGTTTTTATCTAATACCATCCTACCTCTTCTACCGTAGGATAATTTGCAAAAATCCTTGAAATATAGTCAGTATTAGTTGCGTAACCAACTGCATGGATTGCGAGAGCAAATTAACTCACGATTTTCCTATTGTGTTTTGAATTTTAAAAGCCATTATTAGCATATTATCCTTCACACGATGCAACTCCAATCTTGAAAAGTCAGTAAAAAGACAGTAATATATACAAGAATATGGAATTAAACTCTAAATAGAATATAAATTTTTATATTGAAAGCATTAAAGCATTGTACTCATATATTATTATGTTTGGTGCAAACTTTGAAGATATGAAGTGTTATACCCATAAGATCACACAAAGAACCCCACGGAGTTCTTTTACCTGTGATCTTGGGCTAAATCTACAAAAGCATTAACAATGAAGATATCAGGTGCTGTTAACCACAGAGATAAAAACCACGTATTACAGTTTTAACAAACCCGTACCAGAGTGCAAAACACTCTACATTAAAACATCTCGAAAGTCAAGTCGAGTGCTCGAAAGCGAAGAGAATGAGCTCGTCTTCAAACAAAGAAAACACATGTTGGGCCTGTTATTTAAGCGGCCAGTCTGTGACTAATGTTACTGTGACTACAAAAATTGTTTAAGTTTACCGATTGAATTCTCGCCCCCCCCCCCCTCATTCGGGTACAACAAACGGATAAAGTTATTTGGATAAGGTTTCCGGTCATGTGCAAATTTTAATTCTTTCAAATGCACGCTACTGTTTTCATTTCATTTCTACAGGTGCCTTTGTATATATACATCCGCCTGAGGTTCCTACAGCACGAGTGGAGGTATATTGTCAACACCTATCGCCCTCTGTTTGTAGCTCGTCTGCCTTTAAAGGGATGGTGCTGTATGATTCTTATTTGAAACGTCTCTACCAATCGCATCAGGTTTGGTCAAACTTCGTGCTGGCTACTCATAATTTTCACCTTTCTTAATCCATATAGAACTTATAGAACAACAGAATGCAGCTTTCTAACAACTTTCATAACAATGCGTCTTAAGTTTAAAAAGGCGTTTCTTAGATTTTCATTCCTCCGCCATTTTTTTAAGCAATCCTAGTCCTTTCCTATGGTGTATATTCAGTACTGTACACCAGGCATTTGACTGGCTATAATGGAGGTATGATAACTACTGTAATGATTATTAGATAATTATATTTCGTTATTAAATTCTCTTCCACTTAACGCATGGATTACACGCCTTTAGCACTACTTCTTTGTGAACTACATCAAATTAAAATCGTTCATTTATTTATCAAACGCAATTGTAAGTGACACCGTGGCCCGTGACCTTGAGTGTGAATCATTGGCACTTTCCTCCGCAGCAACGCCTGTGGGAGACCCGACGCTGATGGGGCCAGGGCCGGGCCGGTGTTGTTCCCTCCCGGTATAAATACCACTAGCTATCCTCCAGGAGCACTCCAGCCTGTCAACTCTCTCCCGGCGCGGCGTGGATGTGATGTGACAGCGGCGCCAGTCCAGCCTCCATCGCCGAGGTGGAGGTGGGCTCGACGCTGTGGTCACAGACGGCGATTTATACAGTAGCTCAAGAAGCGCGAAGCAGAGTTAAAGTGTTACAATGAAATTAATTCTATATTAGCTGAATACACGTGCTTCACATAGGACTGTTATGTAGGGTAAAATTGTTATACAAGGTGAACAGTTTAACTTTTGCTTTCATTGGCATGTCATAAACTTTTAGATTTAGAGAAAACTTTCGATACCTAGTGAACATCACCTATTTTTTAAGGCAATAAAAAATATTTATTACATTTTTTGTAAATGACCACCATTTTCCAATATGGCAGCCAACTTAAAAATTTCTTACGTTACACCCTATGTTTAATGGTGTTTTTGTATCTCCATGTAATTTAAGACTTTTATTATTAAACATTTTTTCCTAAACCTACCCGTTTAGGAGCTATAGCAAGCTGAAGTTTTCCAAATGGTAATTGTACAGCATTTAGGCTAACAGTGGGTATCTCAGAAAACCAACGCGGTTGAAAGAAAACTTTAAATGACTAACCTCGCCTAATTGAAAGGCAATAAAAAATATGAATTACCAGTTTGCCAGTTTCCAATATTACAATTTACATTTCCAAAATTTCAGCTTGGTATTGCTCCTAAACGGGAAGGTTAAGGAAAAGTGTCCAAGAATAAAAATACTCTTGAAATTACATGGAAATTCGAAAAACGCCATAAAATGGTGTTCCATAAGAAATTTTAAGTTGGCCACCATCCTGGAAAAGGGTGGTCATAACAAAAACTTTAAAGTATAACACGAAGGAAAAAAAATATTTAAAAAAATTATTTTACTACATAGGCCCTATCTTAATTTGGTAAAAATGATGCGATATTAGGCCTAAGTGGACCATCCCACACAGCACAAGTACATCCCCAGGAGTTCCTAAACATATCCTGATGGGATATTGGAATATCCCAGGGAAATCCTAAATATCCCCAATATTCTCAAAAAGTCATCCCAGGAATCTGCTGGGGATATTGAATGTCCGAGCATATCCCACGTTTGGGGATATCCTTTCGGGATATCCTTTGGACATTCAAATATCCCTAGGGGATGGCCTTAAAAACTTGTCTAAAACTTGTAAATTGTAACTTTTTTCATCAAAATTTATAAGTAAATGCATTTCTGCTAACGAACAAATTGCAAAAATGAAAATAAAACTGAGCAAAAAGTATATGCCCATGTCAGGATTTGAATCTGCGACCTATCACTCAATGACCTGACGCTCTAACCTCTTGAGCTACCTGATCTATGCTCAAATTAGTTCTTATTTACTAGTAAGTATTGGAACTTAACCTTCATTGGTGCACTTGGAAGTTTTGCGAGTCAAAGTAAAAAAGTTAGCCTAAATTTGAAGTAACTTTACAAATTGACTATTTTCAAGTATTTAAAAAATCTAAATAAAATAGCAAAACCTTTTGAATGTGAACAGTTATATGTAATTTGGAATGCATATTTTAACACCAAAAGATTATTAATTATACTTGATATATTTTAACTTTAGTAAAATCACTACATTTAATTTATGTAGTTTGACATTTTGAAAGTGTATTTAATGTAAAATAATTATTCTGTGTTCGTTATGGTGTGTAATGGTAAATCAGGATATCCCAGCGTAAACCCAAATTTCCCCAATATTTTCAAAGTCATTCCATTAAAACTCTAACCACTGATACGTCCTAGAAATGTTCTTTGTAGATCCGTTCAACTATAATTTTTTAATTCAAACAAATCTATTTGGCTTGTAAACAATGTTATTAGCTTGTTGATTTAATTTTCCTGGACCTCTACGATAAAAGTTAATTCAGTATTTCAATAATTTACACTGTGTCAACAGATATTTTCTTGGGAAATCCTGAGAATGTCCTAAGGACATGAACGAATTTATGGAATTTAATTAAAACTATGCCTACGGACATATTCCAGGGACTTCCCAAGGAGCTCTTTTCAGAAATTTTCAAAAAAGAGAACTCAGAGAAAAATGGTATTTTTCAATGACTTGATAACTTGATGACTTTCGGCAAAACCCCTATTTTGAATGGAATATGTGTTTGAATTAAATTGTAAAAACGCACATATCCTAGGGATATCCTTGGAATATGACCGTTTACGTAGTTTTGACACATCCTTGGGATATCTCTGGAATATCCTTTGAAATTTTCTTTGACAGGTGTCTTGTAGTAAAAAAAGTGAAATAAATCCATTATAAACTTGTTTTGTTTGAAATTGTTTACTTTTAGTCATATTTACATAAAAATGTTGTATTTCTATTAAGTCCCTTTGGAATATGCTTAGATGTCCTTTTGTACTTATCCATATCCCGGGATTTGAATGGGATATTTGGGATCTGGTTGGGATACCCTGGGGAAATCTTGTGCTCAGTGGGATATTTTAAGGGATGAAAATGGAAATCTAATTTCACACTCTCTCTTTCAAAATTCAAAATCTGCGTTTTATGAAGTTTTCCAATCTTACCCATTATATGTACACACAGTAAGGCCTACAATGTAGGCCTATATTGCAGAGATCATACCAGTTACCGTAGTTGTATTGCCCAAAATATTGAGAGCTTTAATTTGTTTCCATCACACTACAATGTTTTCATCCCCTGTTTATGACCTTTATTTCTAACAAAGAAAGCCATGCTTTTGAGGTCCAGCGCCAAGTATGTTTGACCCTAGACCTCATTGTATTCGGAGTTACAACCAATGGAAATCGATAGCTGATGTGAAGTGGTTAGGAAAACGAGCAAAATGCATCCCGTCAGGTAAGTTAAGGCTATCTTTAGTTTATTAATGGCGAATAAAAATATTTTTCACTTGTTTAGAATTTTATTGCATAGTGTAGTGTAATGAAAAATATCGTTCGTAACTCGGCCAAAAACGTTTTGTCTACTCTCGATCGTTTCAAGTTCTCGACTTCATGTCGATCTTGAAACACGATGTCGAGGCCGGCAAAACGCCATTTACGGCCCTACTAACGAAATATACTATTATGTAGTCTACGTAATGCAATAATCGCAAAAATAAGTACAAGTTTCAGTTTTGTTTATACAAAAATAAATGCAAAATATTCTAAGGAAAATACTGACATACTCTTAATTTTATTAATTAAAATGGAGATAGAAATTTTAGATCTCTAGAACGGGAAGAGCGTTCAATCATCTGATAATGTTTTTGTACGATTTTTATAAGTAACATAGAGGTTGTGAGACGGAACGTCAAAAGAATGGCCAGAAAGGGAACGAGGGTGGAAACCCGACTAGGCCACTAGCCCGGCGGCCACCGTCACCGTCCGGCACCGGCGGCGACCAGCGAGCCTGGCAATCGCCGTCAATTTTTCCCGCGAAAACCCACTTGTCCGTCGCCGGCCCGGCAAGCTCCGTCAGAAACGATGCTAAATACAGCAGTCGCAATGGAGAGTTCGTCGGACGATGAGTTGTTTGTGATAGCCGCGGCGTTTGGTCATGGAAAGGAAAGATTTAAGAGAAGGAAGCATAAGTTCTGGGTTCATAAAATTTTCAAGAGAAGAAAAGAATATGGCGAATTTCATCATTTGTTTGAAGATTTGAAGAAAGACGACGCGAAATTCTTTTGGTACTTTCGTATGTCACAGAAGAAGTTTTATGAGTGTTTTGAGCTACTGGAGTTCCCCGAGAAAAACAGTAAATTCCATCAACATTTCATCCGTACTCATTGTACAGCTTTTACGGCACTGTCGATGTAACCTCAATGAAGGTTGGAAGTCGACTGCAAATTTGACCGGTCGGCGAAAATGCCCCCAAGAGCAATGGTCGCCGCCGGTGAAGGACGGTGACGGTACGGAGCCGTGCCGGACGGGTACACCGCCCCAAATCAATGCAAAGCAATGTTGGCGGGACTCGGGACTAGTGATGTGTGTACTCGAGTACAAAGTACTCTATCGAGTACATGCCTTGTACTCGCTGTACTCGATACCATTTTACCGTGTACTCGAGTACTCACGTGAAGTAACAGATGACGCTGCGTACTCGTATTAGTGTATTCGACCAAACCAAGCGAGTCCTCAGCGCACATACGAGTACATTAGTACTTTGATGTATTTGGAATTGTACTCGTACTCGTAACCGTACTCGTACTCGTACCCGTGTACGCTATTCTAAATCAAAATGAGTACAAAGCGGACTCATTTGGTTGGAGGATCGAGTACACGAGTGCGAGTACATCGTGAATTCCCAACATATCAAAGTACTGATGTAGCCTACTCGTATGTGTGCTGAGGACTCGCTTGGTCTGAGAATCAAGTATACTGTTAAGAATACCTCTGGTGACATTTTGAGTCAGGTTTTTAAAATCAGGACACGGATGTAATCTTGCTGTCACTTAATTAATTATTGATAGTAAGAGTTTGTACACATTTACTCTGATACGAAAAGACTAAAAATTAGGTATACAGTAATTTTAATAATATCTTAATAAATTTCCTTGATAAAGACTGTGTGTTGACATGGTTTGTTTTAGCTTTATTTTTTCCTTACATTAAACAACAATTGACTCATCATTGTTTTACAGTGTTCAAAAATACATAAATCATTATTTAAAAAAGTTATGTTATTTATTTTACATATTATGTAGGCAATTTGTTAAGAATTTTAAAGTGGAAATGGCCAATGTGGAACGGCTGGACTGCGGAACAGTATTGAGCCTGCACTTGCATGCGCGAGGACATGAGTACAGTACTCGAGTACAGTATCGAGTACAGCGGTGTACTCGTACTCGTTGTACTCGAGTACATCAAAGTACTCGATACTCCCATCACTAGGCGGGACTCGCCGGTCGCCGCCGGTGACGGACGGTGACGGTGGCCGCCGGGCTAGTGGGTAGCTGGTTCCACTGTAGTCAAAACGGTGTTCTTCCTAAGCAGCAACATGCTGAAATCGTTGGTTTATACTTTACTTATAAACTTATCATTGTAGGTATAACACTGCTATAAATTTCACGAATACTCTTTTATACCTTCAAAGTTTTTTCCAACGCTATCACGTTCAATTTTACGGTTTGATTGGAACGACTTTATTTTTGATCAAGAATTCAATTTTTGGAACAAAGTGTTTATTATGTGCCGGGATACTATATATTAAAATTTTCTGAGTAATTTAATTTTAAAATTAGAAGGTTCAGAATAAGAGTTTTAAAGAATTTGTTGTTTTTCTCAAATATATAATGTTTTTGATTTTAGTTACCGTCAATATGTTTACGTACTATCCAAAAGTTTAATGCCTGATTATATACTAACGAATTGTTTGCTTTAATAGGAAATTATTTCTCATCTGCCGGATCATTACACCAACCTGCGGTCATTCAAACCTTTCCTATCGAAAACAAGGAAAGTTTATTATAAATGCAACAGACAAACAGTCTATCTAATCTTTCCCGTGGTAAATAGGATGTTGCTTGCGGGGGATTCCAGCACAAAATGTTAACTTTAGATACTGATACTATGGTCAAATTTAGAAACATTGGAATGCCCAAATAAAATACTCTAGGTTCCAAATAGAACGTTTTTATAAATGAACCTTCTAACTAACATTTTAAAATCCAAGTCAAAAGAATATCATGAACGAATCATAAAGTATTTTTTATAGCAAAAAATAGGTATGGCCATATATAGGTATAAACTTTCTCACTAAAAGCATTTCTTGAAGTGGCTTCACAATGGAGACAGAGACCGGATTGCAGTTAACTGTACCGAGCATAATTCATGTTTGCCTTTGTTAATAAATGATAAAGAGCCGAGAGAAACGAAAGGCCACGAAACCGGTCTCTGGGTGTGGTCCTGACGGTTATGGAAACCACTTGGCGACGGGGAGCTTTATTCGGCCCTCTGAGGCCTCCGCGCCTTATATTGGACTTATGCAGCTTTGTAGCGAAACAGTAGGTCAAGTCCAGTCGAACAGCGTTCAAATAAAAGGCTAGAAGAGTTTTGGGGTCAGTGCGCTGAAAAAGAATTTAAAAGATTTTTTGTACTACAGAAAAAAGCAATAAGAATTATAGGAAAATTAGACCATCGTGAATCATGTCGAAATTCTTTCAGAGAATTTGGAATATTAACACTGCCTTGTATTTAAATTTTATAAACAATAATGTCCTCAAAATTCAACAGCGAGGAGTCGAAATTCATTCTTACGACAAACAAACTAAATTTTAGGCTTCAATAACACCGGCTAAATTTGTCCTCTGTCCTTCCATCCCAAGCAGGAGTATCATTATGTAATAAATTACTGAACTATATAAAATTTAATTAAGTCGGGCAAATTTTTTATCTAAATTCAAAAACTTTTTATTTAAAAGTGCATTCTGTAGTTTGAGTGAATTTATGGACCACCAACACTGACCTGAGGACAAAATTGAACCTCTAAATTAATTATAATACTAGTTAATAATTTAGTCTAGGCCTATGCACAGAAATTTTTAAATATCATTTGATTACTTCAATGGATTTGTTGGTTTCATGGGCTAGTATAACCTCCATTTATTAACAACCTCTTTTTGCGAAATTAACATTAATACGCAACTTTGTAATTGTTTATGTCAATAAAATATTTATTATTATTATTACCAGACTATTTTTAAATTTTTCGTGGACGTCACAATAAATATATTAAATAACTTTTGGAAGAGCTATCTACTTACACCCTAAATCAGAATTTTTACTCTTTAAAAAAAGAAGTTTTTTCAGTATTTTACCAACTCTCTGTACTCTTAACAAGATTCAAGATGAGTTTTTCATATATAACAATCTAAATATTCAAAATTGTTATATGAAAAGAAGGGGTTTTTCAAGATTTCATTTCACGAAGTATTTTTGGGATTAGCGCTTTGGACTCATGTTCAAGAAGCACAAGGACACGGGTTCGATTCCCGAGCTCCTATTCAAAATCTCAAATCCCCGGATCACTTTCTCTATAAATGATGATCAATGTACCTCAATACAAAATTACCATATGGTTCTAAGAAAAAACAAATTAATATAACAAACATTAATAGGTATAACGAACGATAACGTAGGTATAGTTAAAAGTAGGTTACAAAAAGGTTTTTTTGTATTCCACCAAGTCATGCAAATCCTGAATTAACCTTGAATAATCGATATTTTATGTTTGCAAAAACCGATCCTTGGCAAGTTCCAGAGTCCAGCGGTGCATGTAGGCGAGAAATGTCGTCAACTCTGCACCTGCCCTGATATCGGCATTGTGTTCTGGGGCGTGCTTTACTAATAGACTTGATCAATTCATTTTACACAGTATAGTTATTTATTGGTTGGCGATTGCTATGAGGAAATAAGAGGGTATTTATTATATCAGTGTGAAAGTTTTAGGCTTAAAATTGACATTGCAGGAGCTTCGCTTATAATGCTAACGCTAACAATAATAATCACAATCCCGACGAACAACAATCGATAGGTTAAAATCAAACACTTGATATGTCCCAAGGCTCAACTAGAACCTTGCCTTTGTTATTCTTCTTTCGAACCAATATTTTCGAGCACTCGCTATCAACGTTTGCAAATAGAGTCTCCTTTTACAGTGGAGGTCTTTTACGAAGGACATTCACATATTGGCTGTGTTCCGTTTCATAAACTCGATTCATCGGAGGTTGTTTTACCATGACCTTTTTTTGAATCTCTCCTCTCGCACTGTACATGAAATGCTTGTTGTTTACTAAATAGTGTCCATATTGATTAATGCCTTTTAGTTTAATACTAGTGGAAGGGATCTGTTAAAAAAGGTTATCATTGCTAAAAATATTTCCAACCAGTTTGGTCACTATCATATCTTAAGTTGCATCAACCAATTGAAAATAGTGCCGGTTAAAAGAGCCTGCTCGTTGATTTGAATAAACTTCTATTACAATCATGTTAAATCATAGGCTTTGAATAAGTTTAAGCCAGCTGTACTTTTCACAGAGGACGGTTATCGTAGGCCCCGCTTGATGGCAACCCATAAGACCAATGTTAAAAAATAAAATTTAAAAAAAACTAGCTTTAGACAAAAATACCCCCGTCGCAGCAGACCTGCGTACTCAGCGAATTTCCAATGGAATTTCAGATTATTTACCTTCCCCATAAAAACACCATAGGATCGAGTATGTAGGTTTTCTGCCATTGGGTGTTGTTAGAAAATCTAAGTTAATCAATAATTGGTGAATGTAAACACAAAATTGTATCAAACTCTGGCAATTTTTTATTTTCCCCATAAACCCCATGGGGGTGAGTATGTAGGTTTGCCGCCATATGGGTTTTGTAAGCAAGTATAAGTTACACCTTATATAGATAATGTACATACCAAATTTGATTAAGTTATGTCAATAAATAAAAAAGATATAGGGTTTTCTTGATTTCCCATAAGAATAACATGGAAAACACATTTTTGGATTTGCCCCGTAACGAGTTATGCTATGATAAAAATTCAAAATACCAAATTGTTTGTTTTTTTTAAGCTCTTTGAAAAGGTTTTAATTAAAATTGGTACATTTTAAAAATTAAGGTCCAAAAATGCCAAAAACCCATTTTTGACCCTTTTGAAACCCCATAAAACCCCGTTCCCATAACCCGACAATGCTGGTTCGCGAACTCATGAAAATAGACCTGGTCTTACACTTCTATACCAAATTTCATCAAAATCGGTGGTCCCCTTCAAAAGTTATCAGTACCACGGACACATAGATATATAGATAGATATATAGATAGATAGATACATATATATGAAAATGAACGAATGGTGTTTTTGGCTTCTGGGGACCTCAAAATGAAAAAGTAAAGTGGTCCCGGGCTTAGGTCTTACCATGGCTACTACCGTAATAGCGTATTCCCTATAGGGAAATTCGCTAAAACTAATTTTCCTGGGGTTGAGGCTGTTTCGAAGCTTATTTTTTGGACCAAAACACTACCAAATGCAAAGTGTAAGCAAAATCGACGACACTGCTGGTATTATAGTACCTATAGGATTGGATTTAAATTCACTGCTAAAACATTTATGACTTCATACTGAAGTAACTGTGCATATTATAGGCCTCTTACGCTCAGGTTGCATAAGAATTGACAGTTATGCAACCAGCAAAGGACTGGAGAAGGAGGTAATGAGGATTCGCAGGATTCGGGTCGAAGGATGCAACAGGACAAGGACAGGTCAGGAGTCAGGAGCCGCTTCCTGAACCTTACGTCACCTGAGAGCCAAGGTCTGAGCCGGTCGAGGTCGGACTGTTCTCGCCTCACATCTGATACATTAGCATACGATACGACAGACAACCAGCGACAAGACAAGGTCCGTACAAGACGTCGGCCTGACACCCTGTAGGTCTTATCGACACCTCCAATCTATCAAGACAAATTTCGGCTCGCAGTCATTACAACTGGTTTGAGGTGATCGATCCAATCGCGTAATGTAGGTTAGTTCAGAACCATGTCAAGCCCAAATATGTGAAACATAACAATGATTTTGCAAAAAACTTGAACTTTTCTACTATGGAAGACCTTGAATTGAGGAGGTTATCAACCATGATTGAAATTGAAAATTATTTAGTTAAATGTAGATTCCCAATGTTTTCTTAAATTTGTAGAAACAGTCCACTGGCCCAAATTTGTCAAAAGTAGTTTTCTATGGGTTCCGCCTTATAGAACATTTAAGTTTTCATGTGCTTTTATAATTTTCTGCGAATTTTAAATTTACCTAACTCTGAATATATATATTTTTTTAATTAAATTAAAAGTAAACTTAAAATTGAATTGTGGAATAGCCTCTGGATCACCTAATATAAATCAAAAGGTTTAAATTACCTGGATTGTCGCCAAGTGATCCTGTGAAATGGTTGTAACTACCATTGGTTTCGAACCTCTATAGGGTTCATTTTCAAGTTAATAAAAACATCAAGCGCCAATATCTTGTTCACAAAGACATGGAACAATCGTCATAGTTCGGTAAAAAAGCACAAAACACAACACACACGACACGAAGACATTAAATTTTAAAAACTGGCCAGTAGAAAAAACGAGCAAGCGAGTCGTCGCCGGCGGATGGTGAGTCATGACTCACCATCCGCCGGCGACGACTCGCTTGCTCGTTTTTTCTACTGGCCAGTTTTTAAAATTTAATGTCTTCGTGTCGTGTGTGTTGTGTTTTGTGCTTTTTTACCGAACTATGACGATTGTTCCATGTCTTTGTGAACAAGATATTGGCGCTTGATGTTTTTATTAACTTGAAAATGAACCCTATAGAGGTTCGAAACCAATGGTAGTTACAACCATTTCACAGGATCACTTGGCGACAATCCAGGTAATTTAAACCTTTTGATTTAAAATTGAAACTAATGTTGAAAATTGACCTACAAATTTCTGTCACATTTTGGGTCACTGCCACTCTTGTGGAATTTTCAGTTGTGTAACCAAAGCCCATTAGGTATGGAGTTTTTATAGAACTAATCATCAGTTTAGTGGTAGGCCCTAGATCATGTATAAATAAAAAGTTAGAGGGTATTTCAATATTTTAAAGTACCGTATTTGATAACTGACCGTCCAGCAAAACACCAGAGACACGTCATGTTCGATAGCTCGCATGGCCGCCATGGCTGGTGAATATTCTAAACGTAAAAATACACCATTATTCAATGGCTAGCGTGTCCTGTGAAGATCCGAAAGACAAATAGGCATCATATTCCTTTAACTGGAATATTATATGTAGATTTAAGAAATAAAGAGGTGATTCCGAATAAGGAGGTGATTACTTCGAGAAGTACGAGTATAAAGATAAAATCAATTAAATAACCAAAAACATGTTTGAGTGATAATCATATAATTATTTGTGGCGATAAGAAATTGGTTTTATTGTACTCCACAAATTTTTAAACATTTTAAAGATTTCCCCATTGTAAAGATCCAAAGCTACCCTTAAACCTATAACTTAGAAGACAGGTTTTTAAACTTGGTTGATTAATAAAGGCTTTTATTCCTAAGCCTTCATCCCTTTTACATTAGTTGACATTAGTTGTAAAGTAAACATTGTGTGACAGATCAGTGATAACAATGTAAGTTTTAGAGGTTTGGTTCTCTAAATAAACTTGAATGAGTTATGTAACCCAATTAAGTTACATAACCAGAACATTCTGTGGTCAACTACAGCGCCGTAAACTTACAAATAAACGAGGGAAACAATACGAGTTACCAATGAAAAAGATCGAGAACTCCCATGGAACATAAATATGTGGATTGTTTATTCTTCATCTGTTCTCTACTTGTAATAAGTCTGTTGTAAAATTTTATATGAAACACCAAAGGCAATTTTTATCAACACAAGCTTAAATTTTTTTCTTCTACTAACAACGGCGAATTTAAAAGAATAATTTTCTGTAAATGTTTTTAGTTCTAAACGTAATAAAAAAAATTATATTCTTTCTTAGATATAGCTATATAGATCATTTAATGTAACAGAAATAGTTTCACTATATTTCGACTTGTCATATTACTAAAGATCGCTCACTGGTACAAAATTCGACCAAAATATCAGTTGATCTGGACCCTTTTTTTATTTATTTATTTTTTTGTTTACTTTAAATTAGTTCAAAAATATTTTATAACTGAAACATCTGTTGTTCCGGATTTTTATTTGTTATTACAAAACCTGTCTGATTCAACAAATTAACCTTTTACTATATATTTAGTGTAATATTAAAACTTTGAAAGCATGGAGGCGTAGCCCTGGGGACCGATGTGAAATTTAATGGGGCTCATCTACAGGACATCTTCTAACGGTAGGCCCGCGCATTTCTTCTACGATGCACACAAGCTGAAAAAAGGAGTAATATCATGGTTGCCTATTGCTTAGATTATTAAACTATGAATTCTGTAGCATTCATGACAAGTTTGAAACCATTGTTTGGAAATCTTTATGGCTCAACTTTATCTCATTCACTTTACAATGTCGAATTTAGACTAATCTTTACAATCTTGATACCCGTCATGGTTGTTAAGTTTTATTACATGATTAAAACACAATTCAATAAACTCATCCTTATGTAGAATGCACTCGAAATTGCACTGTAAAATTGGTACAGTACCTACAATGTGTTGTGAAAAAATACCAAGATGCAAATAAGGGATTTAAATCCACACCATATGAAAAATTCCGTGGCGAGGCTCAGTAGAGCGGATAGTTATCCTTTAAAAATATCGTTAACTCACGGATGCGTATAACTCACATGGATTTAAAAAAATTTTATTAGTTTAGTTTCCGAAAGGGCAACATTTTACATAAAATATATACCGTAAACATTCACCGAAAGCCATATACAAAATATATAAAAGCGTCATTTCAATAATTTAATTAAAATATTATTTCATTGTCATGAGTGTTCATGGGTAAGATAAATACTTTGTTATAGGCTTACTTCAAAATATCTATCTATCTTCTTATTTCTATAAGGATTTCGTCTGTTCCGTCCCTTTTTCTTTCGACCTACTGAACAGATTTTTAAGATTGAGGTGTCATTTTAAAGCTTAGGATATACCGCAATGACGAATCGTAATTAAAAAGGTCATATTGTTTCGGGCTTCCCCCCCCCCTCGCCTTTGATTTATTTCTAGAGGGCGCTTTAAAATGTTGACCAACTTTTATTGCAAGTTCTTGAATGTGAATTGTAATTTAACAGCTGATTACCTTCAGATGAATTTTAAAAGCCAGATAGTGAACAAAAATAGATCTCTGTCACTTCATAATCAACATTCACGTACTATAGGTGAGTTTCACTCATAGAATCATAAAATGCGCAATTTGCGCACGGGCCTCCTCAAAAAATCTTTAAAGGCTAATTGTAAGAAATTGTTAAAAACTTATTTAAAAATAAATGTTATATAACAATTACGTGAAGTTGTTTGCCAGTTATGTGATAATGTCACCATATAATATGAAAACCACAGAATGACCATGAATTGAAGACACTTGCTAAGATTGCATTTCCTCTGTAGTTAGTTTTAATTTACTTGTTTTAGAGTAGTAATTGATGCATCATTGGTACCGTATTTCACTGTGTTGATACGCCATCTTTATAAAGTAAATGGTGAAATGGTGGCTTTTAGTCTGCAAAGTACATGTACATCCCAAGTAAAGTAGTCACATACACATACAGTTCTTGAAAATCGAGTACTTTAATGTTTGAAAATATTAGGAAACATTCATAACTAAGCATTTATAGTAGATCCTAACAAAAACCCTAAAAAATATTAATAATATTTCACACTATCCATTGTAAAATAATTCTTACTGTGCTATCGTGAGGGTGAAATTTCACGGAGAGTTTAATTGTTTAAATATGTCTCAATTCTTAAAAATATCACTAAACTAAACTAATGCAAACATTGCTCGAAATCGAGCATTAATATTACGCCACCAAATTACGTTTAGTTCACGCAACCAAATCAATTATAATAAGCGGTTTGAAAAATTAAATAAAAACAATATACAAAAATAGAGGTATTTGCGGGACGGGCGGGGAATTCCCTAGCGCCGCTGGACAATGTAATCGCCGCTGCCCCCCCCCCCTCACAACACTGACAGTCAGGCGACCCCCCGGCCGAGCCGCAGCCACAGCACAGCTTCTGTCTCTGATTCACCGTTAGTTCACCAAGAGAAGCGGTCGAAGAGAGGCGTTTTGCCTTTGTCGATCAAGTTTTTTTGAGTGAAATTACGTTTTGCCTTCTTCGAGTGTTTCACACAGTGATATATTTGTGAATCGTTGGACTATTGTAAAGTTGAGGTAAGTTGGAATTTAAAGTAAAGTTTGCTATTTGTTAAATTGTCAAATAGAATTAAATCCTTTGTCATTCAACAGTAACTTTATTAATAATAATTTTTTTATACAATAAGTTATTAGTTTGTTTTTATTTTTACTATCAAGAGGTATTGTTTATTAAACATTACGGTGTTAACAAAATTTACACGTTCGTTAAAGAACTTATTAAAACTAAATTGGGCCTAGTAGCTTTTCATATACCGGTAATTTGAATGATTAAAATAAATTTGCTACTTTTAGCTACAATCTATAAAATAATACAATCTACAATC
Source organism: Neoaliturus tenellus (assembly GCA_030545055.2). Lineage (NCBI taxonomy): Eukaryota > Metazoa > Arthropoda > Insecta > Hemiptera > Cicadellidae > Neoaliturus > Neoaliturus tenellus. Next base: position 152,257,378 of record CM061533.1, on the reverse strand, counting down.
AATAATAGAAGCGTGCTTCATTGTACAAAGTAGAACTTTTTTCATTTTAGTTTAGTAGGCCAAAATGATAATTATAACATTATACTTTCTTTAAAACAAGTCTTTTATTTATTTTTAAATTCTCGAAGGATAAGTTTAAGTCAATTGTTTTGTTTTATATGCCATAAAATATAATTGCAACTATGATTGTGTTTATGGGATTAATAATCGTTTTAGTTTTAGTGCCTGCCACAGAAAATCAACTCTTTATCTAAATAATTAACTTTGATGGAATCCCTAATCAGGCTTTGCCTTTGGCACCCTATTTTCCTCTTACAGTTTGTATACTTCATTTGTCTTAACAGAAAGTTATTTTATTTTAATGTAGATTTGGTGCTTATATGCTTTTGTTACTAGTACTGTAGTATTTTGTGATGATAAATCATTTATTCATCTTTTTCAGTATAGAATCAACAAAATAAGCGAACGTTTTTTTTTCTGATCGACTCTAATGTGATGTAGTCAGAATAATACAGTAAATGACGTAAAAGGTTTTTTGGAAAGACAAACAGATATTCTTGTTTGTGAAAGTCGTGTAATCACAATGTTTTGATGAATTAATGTGAAATATCGTTGTGGGGAGTGAGTACGCAGCGTTGAGTGTTTTGTGATTGACATGCATTGTTTTTGTTTACATGCACAATTTTATTTATCTCGTTCAATCTTGGCGGCCGTATAAAATATTTTGAATGGTCAACACCTTCAGTAGTTAGAGAATGTTCTGACCCTCACACACTGCAATATGTTCGTCAATGTTTGATTTTCATTTTTTAATGCACAAGTAAGTTGATAGTTTATTTAAACGAACGAAATACAGTGCATCGGACTGTTTGACTTATTTATACAAGTCCAATTTATTTCATTTAATTTATCAATTAAAAAAAGTTTTAAGAATTTAAAAAGCGGGATAACTTAATTAAAAAATTGTGATTGTCTGTCGTATCTTATTAAAATATGTTGTTCATATTTAGAACAATTTATACTTTTTATAAAGTTTAATGAAAGAAAATGACACTGGTATGCATCATTTCGCAATGTTTGCCATATAACTTATCCAAATATTAAACCTAACAAAAAAATCACAAATTTTACTATTAAAATTTTTATAACAGGATATAACTTTAGGCGACTATGCCACACACGATTTAGATTTTTTTCTTACATTTCACAAACGGTACTTAAGATGTAATTTACTTACAAAAGTTTTATAAATGTATGTTAGAATTTAATTCCACGTTGGTTTACACATTATTTGTTTCCATTGGTCCTCACTTGCAAGTTTTTGTTCAACCTGGCAAGGACATGTTCATGTAAAAATATTCATTTGAATGTGAATAGACGGATTCTTTAAGTGATGGCTAGTTAAGAAAAGGGAGTGACTATTTAGCAGTTGGGTTATCCATTCAGATGCCCTCAGTTGTTTGACCGTTTAAACGAGATGGTGATACATCAGCAGATGATTTGTCTACATGCCAAACATAACATGAAGCTTGTGTGAACACTTCACAGTGCAATAATTACAACATTTTTCAGAATTTTAATCACCTAAAGCCTAAATAAGTATTTTATTCGATTTGAGCCTTTATTTTGTTATTAATTTTAGGATACAACGGTTATATGTAACAAAAAAGTATTTTAATTATTTTGTCGTTTCAGTATTAATTTGACGTCTTTGTTAGGCCTATTGATAAAATATAAATTACAATTTGCTAAAGTAAATCTCGTTCAGGGTTTCTAGGCTGAATTATATTCCATTGAATTTAAAAAAAAAAAACAGAAATTTTCAAAACCATTATCAAATTGTATTTACAATCATTACCTATTTATATTAGAAGTGTGTGTAATGGACAGCCTTGTTGTGAAAGGCCAGTGAAACTACATGTCCGTTGCTGTGCTAAACTTTCCCCCGTCCTCACCTTGACTGTCTCCGCTGCGTTGTCTTTCCAAACACTTAAATATCGATTTAAATGTCTTCTTCGGCCTTTCCTCATTTCTATTCCCGCCGCTGCCCCAGGTAGACAGGCAGGTCCGTTGTTTGGATGTCAACGAAAACAAAAAATAAATATATATTAATTAAAAAAATATAATATTTTGTTATAAGACCGCAATTTTTACGAGAGAGGCGTGAGAATTTGATTTGGTTACAGAATACTCAAATAACACCGGTAGCTTTAGATTCAAACATAAACAAATGAAAAATATTTTACGGATGCAGAATTTTTGTATGAAATCTATAAAATTGGAATTTATCTCGGAACTGGAACATGCAATATCGGTGTAGTTAAATATGTCTTATTAACAATCATATAATCTTTATTTCACTTAATAAATTTATGACAGAGTTTTTTGCTTCATGTTTCAATTTTAAACATCCTACAGTCAACATTACATGATCGTGTCTATTGAAGAGTGTGCGATATGGGAGGCTTTAAGTTTCACAATTAGGATAGAATAGGATAGAAACAGAAACCAAAACCCGCGTGTGTGACTTGCTGTATGTCCGGGAATCACGGGACAACTTTCCTCATCCACTCACACTAACAACACACGACTTGTTATAAACCTGCCTACATCCATTGGCTTCTCGGATATACCGACCCCGAGTTTAGTATTGTAATGGCTTGATGATTCTCAGAATCCTATTATTTCCTCTCTAATTCTCTAGTTCATGGAAATTCGTCTAAATCGGTTGTTTACATAATTAATTGGTGGACAGAGCGTGCAGTCATTTTTGTTCTTCATGTCGATGAATATACACTCACAAACGTATAATTTATAATTCGCTTATCCATTAGCTATTACAGATTTCAAACGCCACATGGTTTTTGTACAAGGAACTCCTACAACAGTTTTCAACATTAATGATTTTGTTGTCATTAGCTAGAACTTGGCTTCTAAAAGTTGAATATATAGGCCTAGCTAGGTGGTAAATATCCATCCAAACGGAAGGACCCTCTACAAGGCCTTCAAGTTCGTTATTTTTCCATTTGATTAACATTGATAAGGAAATGAATTTGTTTGACACAAATTTTACAACTGTAAACAGAAAACACAGTACACTCAATGAGAGCACCTACACAGTGTAGTATATTATTCATTCAGATTATGTTAAACCACGGAAGATAAACTCAACTCAAAGATAATCTTATGTACATTGTGGTTCGTTGTTTTTGTGAATTTTTCTTTTGGAGGTCGATACTGAGAAGACATCGTAAAGCTAAACCCTGACCTTGTAATTTTGTTCATTTCAAAGTTCCTATGAAAAATAAAAACACCATTTCAAATGAATCTCCACCTTACAAATGAATTACCTGGTATTGTAATATGCACCAGATTGCATTGGTGACAATAATTAAAGTATCAAAGTCGGTGGGCTTAGGTGTCCAATGTACATATAGTACTGAGAGTGTTTTATTTTGACAAAATTTGATATGAAAATGCAGGACCAGGTAGGCCTATAGGTTTATTTTCAAGAGTAACCAGCTTTATTGTAGGAATAGGGATTCTATAGAGAAAAATTCTAAACCTATAACTTCAACCATAAGTTGATTAACTTATATATTTCATCTATGCTTATAGCTTGAAAAAAATCAAACAATTTTATTTATGATTTTGTATTTAAAGTATGTACAGTACACTCTCGTTCATCGGACTCGGCGACATCGGAACTCCGCTTCATCGGAACTGAAAATCTGGACATTATTCATTTTTTTCTTACGAAATAAATAATTTTTCCGTTTTAGCGCCTTCAATTTCCATTCATACTATCCGCACAACAGTGAAGTATCACATTTTGCATCAAAAGTCATCAGGCGTTTTCCGTAATCTGTACCCATCGATGTGATTTACGAGGCCGTGGAATATTCGCACAAAAATAGAAAGAGGAAGGGGGCAGGAAGTGAACAATACATCCGCTTCGACCGCTTCCCAAACTGGTCATTCAGTCTGTCTTGCGTCGCGACTGCACCTGTGTTACGTGGAAGTCAGTTGATTGCTGGAATATGAATATGGAATATGAGAATAAAGATTTTGGACCTTTATTTCCTGTGTTGTTTTTATTCCTATAGGTTCGTTGTTACCATGTTCAAAGTTTGAGTGCCTTATTTTCATGAAATCTCTTGTGTTATCTTAAAAACAAGAGTGAATACAATCACGATAGGTCACCGCACGGGCGGAAATGATGGCTCACGACGGACTCCGCTTCATCGGAATTTTTTGACATCCGAACCGGCCGTCCGCCACATTAGTTCCGATGAACGAGAGTCTACTGTATCAATTATAGAGGAAGTCCAATAATACGTTTCCCATAAGTACTTCTTATTGGAAATCAAGACACCTTTACATTGCATATTTATTAACATAGGCCTACCTTATTTTAGGTATGTAAATACACTCGGTAAGATTTTTGGCCTAAGTTATATAATTTCTTACAACACAACACCCATATATGTGGTGTCAAAAACTGTATAATGCTATTTATGGGAGGGAGAACTACCAGAACTTGATACAATTTATGTACCTTTACTATTAAGGAATTGATAGACCGCCTTAATGCCAATATTATGTAGAATTTATTATGAATGTTTGTACAAGCTGGGGCTGTACCCCATTGTAATGAATGAGGTACATACCAATGGAATTCGGCATTTTGGTTAAGCAAATAGGTTAAATGAATAAATCAAATCCAAATTTATTAATGTATTTTGGTGTGGCAGGATGTCCGTCGCCAGCGTCCACCCCCGCAGCCCCCAGTTGAGCCACGGCTACCAGCACCAGCAGAGCGACCTCTACATGGAGCCCACGGTCCTCAGCATAGAGGAGATCAGGCTGCAGATGTACTCCTGCTTCACGTGAGTTCAAATACCAATAAAATACGGGACGGGGATAGGCGGTTTAAAAAAAGATTTTTGTTTTTGCTATACATTATTAGAATTCCGTAGATCATTACAGAACAGAAAGATATATTTTTTGCCCGCAAAAAGGAGAGTAACCAAATAATTTAGAAAATATTACAAAATAAAGGATTTACTAAAAAAACTCTAATTATACTGCATATATGACATACTGGTATCACAAACGTACTCGTACACTGAAAGTGCGGAGAGTGATTATTTCCGTTACATAGGTATTCATTCTGTTGAAAATATTGTCTTATTTTCAAAATCCTATTTATAATCATGTCTCTTGTATAAAAACAATTTAAAGCTGCGTGCACACGGGCGAACATGGATGGTGAACAGTGTCCTGGCGAACTAGGCTATTGTGTGTTTGTTGGTATTTATTTGTAATGTAAATTAAATGGTCAGTAGTTGTTGATAAGAAATAATGTTTTAATTGTTTGTTGTTTTTTGTGTTCGCTGGACAAATTTGCAACAAATGTTTGGCCATTGCGGACGCGGCTTTACTGAATGTGAAAAAAGTGTACAGTATATGAAGTTTACTCACCCAAGCCGCGTCCGCACTTGGCCGAACATGTTCACCTAACAAAGTTCTTCCGAACATTTGTTCGATTGTTGCTAACCTTTTAGAATGTAAATCATATGGTTGGTAATTGTTCGTTGTTTGTTGATTTTATGTGTTCGCCGAACAAGTTCGACACGAATGTTCGGCCAGTGCGGACGCGGCTTTATATTAGATTTTTTCCCTTTAGTGTCTATGATCTAAGAGTTTGCTTTTTGTTTTGGGTATGTTATAAATTCCTAACTTTGAGAAAGAAAATGTATATTGCATATTTTCCTTACTTGTTGTAGAGAAGAAACGTTTACATGAAACGTGTTATCTTCATTGCTTTGATACTTTAATTATATACTCACATGATTATACATTATTAGGCCTATACATATAAAATTATATATACACTTTAAAATAGAAAGTATCGTTTATTATTTACTCTATCTCTAAAAGATGAAATTAGGCTAGTGAAGAAAGTATAAGTAATATTAAACCTAGAAAGTTTGCTTGTATACCGACGTTGAGATATGACCACAGTCCCAGCTGTATGTGACGGAGTTGTCAAACACTTGGACGCCTCCTTGGTTGACGTTGACGCATGACAAGTCCTTGGCATTAATTAACCATTTCACATTTTGATCTTTAATCTCCAGCTGAACCGATGAGTTTTATTACGTAGTCAGATAGCGAAATAGTATTGTCAAACCTTTACGGAGAGTTGTGTCATCATTCAAACTGAATAAGGGCAACAAGTTGCCCGAGTGAATACAAATATGAAACCGATGTACACTCCTTAAATTATTAATAGAGTATCATAATCATAGACATCCTCAGGTTGGTTTAAAAATCGTACATTATAAAATTTTGTTTTTTTTGTCGCTTTGTAATTTGCATTTATTATTTTTATTTTCAATAAATTCCTGTGAGCTAGATTATTGTCCATATTCCTCAAACCATATGAAAAATTCTTCCAGTTAATCCATATTTATTTTTTATATTGTACAATTTCATTTAATCTAGTTAGAATAGTCTTATAATTGACTTTTTTAATTACAGTATGGTTACAGTGTGCTTACCTCACAAAAGTTTGATTCCCAACATAAAAACAATCATTATTTAGTGAAAAATCTCTGATCCGATATAGCGTATCTTAGGACTGAAAGGGCTGAATAATTATCTAACAACAGATCGATGTTAGATAGTAAGATGATCAGAGTTTGGTCCATTCCCTATAAAAATGTAAAAAATGCCACTGACATAAATACACAACTTAAAATCAAAATCAAAATAATCAATATGAAATAGTTTTATCTAAAATTTGAAGAGATTTTAGGATAATAATAATTTTATTATTATTTTAGATTATAAAGTTAATAATGTTTGGAATTCATGTTCAACACAATCTTTCAAACAATCCAAATCAAGATTCAATCCCGTTTAAAAGATCCAGAATGAAAGGTAATATTAAATACCTTACTTATACCTTATTTTAATTTGATAAAATAGTTGGGTAACCTTTTTTGAAAAGGGCCATGTTATATTTCCCGCATACTGTAACCAGTGAAATGAATACAATGAGTATTGAATACATGAGAATACACAATTATATCTTGAAAAAACAACAATGAATATAGTATATTTTCCTCGGGAATCGTGTCTTAAAATTAACTAATTATGATAGAGATTGACTCTTAACTTTTTGTAAAAGTAGAAAGACGGATCTCGTCTTCTCTGGTTTTAAAATTTTTAAATAAAATTTATAATTTCAGTTATAACTGTCTAAAATCGTTTGTTTTTTCTAGGGGCAAGTTTTATAGATGCAGAGGTTTACGGGGATCGTGTTTAAAAACTAACCAATTAAGATAGGGATTGGCTCTTAACTTTTTCTAAAAGTAAAAAGACGGATCTCGTCGGCTCTGTTTTTAGAATTTTTAAATACAATTTCTAATTTTAGCTATAACTGTCTAAAATCATCTGTTTTTCTCGATTTTTATTTTAAGTTTTCCATTAGTTTTGATAACACTACCAAAGTGAGATTACCAAAGTGTAAGAAAGGAAATTTAGCACCGTTATTCTTCTTTAATATGACACATTAGTTGTAGCTCTAGGCTGCATTTAGCAAAAGATAACAGGGTTCTAAAAACCCTTTCATTTGCATCGAGAAAAACGGATGATTTTAGACAGTTATAGCTGAAATTAAAAATTTCATTTAAAAATTCTAAAAACAGAGCCGAAGAGACCCGTCTCTTTAATTTCAGAAAAGTTAAGATCCAATCTCTATCTTAATTGGTTAGTTTTAAAACAGATCCCCGTAAACCTCTGCATCTATAAAACTTTTTGCCACTAAAAACAGATGATTTTAGACAGTTATAGCTGAAACTAGAAATTATATTTAAAAATTCTAAAACCAGAGAAGACGAGATCCGTCTCTCTACTTTTACAAAAAGTTAAAAGTCAATCTCTATCATAATTAGTTAATTTTAAGACACGATTCCCGTAAACCTCTGCAGCCATCAAACTCGCGGAACTCGCCTAGCGCTACGGCCGAGAGGAGACAATTTGGTAATGTCTTGCCTTGGTTAAACATAACCTCTTTCGTGTGAAAAGGTAGATATAGTACTTTCGCTGATGTCCGATGTTTACACTTTACTGTTGTTTACTTGAAAATCAATCAATTTCCTTACTGATGGGTAATCAAATGGGAAAATTACAAACTTTAAGGACTTGTAGGTCCCCTCTTTTTAATGGACAATTTACCAATTCACTTTAGAAACAACTTCACGCCAAGCTCTATCCAATGGCACTGAAATCATTAAAATCTATTGCAAATTGTGGGAGGAGTTTCTTGTACAAAAACCCGTATCACGTATTAAATATGTATAGATGTTTTTGTAAATCATTATTTATCTTTTTTTAATCGCTGAGTAATTTTTTACCTTTCTTGTCCTCAATAACAATTTAATTTTTTTAGGTAATGTAATGGGCAATATACCGTAGCTGTACTGATCCTCATCCTAACCAACAATAGTTAAATGTTAAATGATTTTTTTGTCCCTTATACGGCAGACTGCAAAGGTGCTTTGTCAAAAACTAATTTTTGATAAAGATAAAACAATGTGTTTTACCATACAAACCTATGGAGTTTTAGTCTATGTATCAGACTGTAAAACTTTAGAATTGTAAATAATATACAATAAAAATAACTAAATAGTTATAAAATGATGTTTTTTATTTTAACGATTTAGCATCCATTAACCAATTAAACCCATTAAATTTCTTAAGGTGTTTTACATCACAGTAACCACTGGCAGTTCCAGAAGAATAATGACTTTCTACAAATAGAAACATGTTATACAATCAAATTTTACATGCATTAGGGTATTGTTTTAATGGGTTTGTGAGATTATATTATAAGTTCACATTTTATAAACAGAATTAGCTTTTATTGACAGTTTTTAGCAAAATTTAAGAGGTTTGGCGTATTTTTGGGAAGGGGGAGGGGGTATGACCTTATGACAATCTTGCCCCCCCAATCAGAATGCTGAAATGACGCCTATGTCAGCGACATAGGATAAAAAATAAGTGAAAAATTGTAATTACTGCATATAGAAAAAACAAAAAAGAGTATATTAACATGACTTAATAAAATTTTACCATGCACATTTACCATCATGTAGGAATTCATTATTCATGCATAAGACACTCATGGAAGAAAACGTACGCTCATTAATTGATAAAAAATAGATAATTTTATAAATTTCATTGGAAATTTGAATGTGTTGTGACAGGGATATTTGATTGATTTATAAATTTTAAAATGGTATTTTACGCAGATGTGGAGTGAGCTGGCTGGAGGACCACGTGTGTCTGGATTGCGCTGAGTGCGGCGGTTACTCGCTGCAGAGGCCCTGCCCCCAGTGTGACGGCGAGTGCGCTTCGCTGTGGAAGAGGGATCTCACTTTGGTTAGTGTAGCAGCTGGATTATCTGCTAATTACGTTTACTCTATAAAACAATTAATTGGCTAAGAGCATATAAGATCAATGTCTATGTAACAGGCATTTTAATAAATAGTGTACAAAGAAATAGGTACATATTTTCTAATGCGGTGCCATGTTGGATTATTTTTTGGTGAACTTATTAAACACATGTTGTTATTTCCTTAGTTCTGATTATTTTTCGTCCAGGAGTTTATTTCATGTAATTCAGTGTCTTATTCACCATTATGCCATATCACAAAATCCGCGAGTGTTGTATACTCCCCTTTACTGTATTTACCTAAATGTATGTCACATTATGAATTTTTCTTCTGTATTTGTCTCATTCTCAGACATTCAGGTGGGTGATTTTGTTGATCTAAAATAAAAAATGACTTGTCTCTTAGAAACATGAAAATAACTATACGAATACTCCACAGTTACATGAATATACAAAATTGCATAAATATTTCACCATTGGAGTGGTCTTTTAGATTTGGACACAACTCCACTTATAAAAAATAACAATAATAATTTTATTACAGTGAACAAATGTAAAAAATTAAAATTGTTTTTCAGTCTGGAACTATTTTTGTAGTAATTGGTTTTACAAACTTTATTTTTCTATTTCCATAGTATTGTCCGGAGATGACTTGTTGGCCAGTGAGGGGGTTGCGGGGTGAGGGGGAAGTTGAAGCATGCCATTGGCCAAAACAATTTGCTTTTTGTTTTTGGATTTTTTTTATTCCACCATATGTTAAGCTATCAACAAAATAAAAAACATACAGCATCCTTACGATGTTTTCTTTTATTTGGCAGTCAGCTGTCTTTCTCTACATTGAATTAGGCTAACTGGTTTGTCATCAAAGATAATTATTGTTTACTTTTTTTAGACAAATGTTTTCATGTAGAATAGTACAATCTAAGTTTGTTTTTATTCCTTAGTTAACAAAATGACCGGTAGGTTTCGGAAGTAAATTTCCCCTTACCCCCCAACCCCCTCAGTGGCCAACAAGTAATCTCCCGACAATAATAGTAATCAATGTATTTTATAAATAATAATTTATAAATAATTTTTTATGTTCTAGTCCCATGCTTGTGGTAAGGCCCGATGGACCGGTGAATGTCTGAAGAAACCATCAGAACCAGAGTCACCAACAGAAAAGGATTCTCAGATCTGTACCAACCTTTCCAAACTGAACCTGAAATCTTAACAATCAAGATTCTAGTTGGGAAATACAGCACTTCTGTGCGTTACTGAGCTGTGAAAATGACTTTTAGAATTTAAGTTATGATTTTTTATTCCAACAAATGGACCGAATTCAACACATTCCCTTCTTATTAAACCAGAATTTCTGAATAAATGTCGTATATAAATTTGAGAAATAAAAATGTTATAGAACTTTAATAGAAATTACACTTTTAAGAGTAGTTCTTTGTTAATAGACAAATATGTTTGTTATATGTACTTAATTCCTTATTTGAACAATTTTAAACTAAAAATAGTATTTTAAATGCAATTTGAGGGATTAAAAAGATTTAAAGTGTGAAATAAACCATAATTAAGTGAAAATATTTCATTAAATTTGATGAAAAAAAGATTACTACAATAGTATATTGTATATATTGAAAACTGTAAATGTAATTATAGAATAGTTTTATAATTTTAAAATATTTATATATTTTATATTTGTGTGTGTGTGTGTGTGTGTTGACATGTTCTAGACTTAAATCTGTATTGTGATTATATGGTTTTTCATATTTTTCATGATAAAGTTTTGAATAGTAAATATAATTTGTCATAAAATGCAGTAATGTAAAGATGTAAGATTATTAATCCCGCCATTTCAATGCTATAATGTATTACTATTCCACCCACACAACAATAAAAAAATAAAATTAATATCAAACTAATCATACAAGAATGTCAAGTAGGGTAATAAGCCTTCCAAGAAATATGGAATTTGAATTAACTATTTGTTTACACAGTTACTAGAAAGATCTTATAGTAAGAGATTTCTGATCTCCTAAGAACAGCTTTCACAGGATTCTATGGGTATGCATCAAATTGTCACCCCGACAGATTGGCATCACGATAGATTGGCACCGATCTATCAATAGAGGTGACGGATCAATGGTGTGCACTACCTACCTGGTTGGAACCCTGAGAGGGGCAGGTGCCAATCTAAGGTGGTGACAAAGCAGATGTCGGCAGCAAAGAATGACGATCTGTCATGACAGTATCCATCAGATTTCAACTTCGAGAAAGCGACGGATCTAATGTGTTGTGGTGACAACATGACGGGGAGTGATATTTCAGGGGTTCACTTTGACGCGGTTTCAATCTAACGCCGGGTGCTAAAACATGGTGATGCCAATATGTCGTGGTGATGACAACCAGATGGCGACCCTATACTATATATTGCTGAGTGAAAACTTTTGCCATTTCCAGACCAGACCTGCAGCAAGGCTATAGAAGTTAATAGAGAAGACTGAAATATCAGCTAGTGCAACGGAAAAAATGGGACTTTTCACCAGCCCTCTGTTACCAGCTGATATTCATAAACCACACCCACAATTTCATACCGGATAAAAAAATTATAGGTATTTTTCCACTTGATCCTCTTTGAGATGTGTGTCAACGACTATGAATGATTGGGTTGACTATGAAATATTTGGGGACTATGATTGGGTCGAAGCCAATAATCGACTACTGACTACTTTGCAGTCAACTACTTTTTATTCGTCCGTTACACAGCACTCTGATTACACTGCACAGGGAGCCAGGGTACAGCGGTTGAAATGAGTGTACCACTAATGGCTCTCATAGTCCTGCTGTTTAGCTGGACGTCGATCTCTCTGACATGCACACTACTGTTCAACCACACGGGAGCACAGTACTTTGGGGCGTGACGTTGTTCGTGTCCGCAGCATTCTATTAAAGCTGCACGTACTCCGTGGGTAGTGCTTATAAGGCTACGGCCACACATGGCGACTTAGTCGCCGCGGCACAAACGCCGCGACAAAGAAAAAAAGTGTGATACATTGAATGTCGCGGGTTGCCTTGTGTGGCCACCTTCAATTGATTCAATGTATCACACTTTTTTTCTTTGTCGCGGCGTTTGTGTCGCGGCGACTAAGTCGCCATGTGTGGCCGTAGCCTAACGAACAACTATTTTTGGCAGCTGATTTATTGTGAATGGTCTCTCAGCTATGCCAGCTGCCAGACAAAGAATATGAGTATTATGAAACTAACAACGTTGGGCTGTAATTTATTAGCTGCTATGCAACAGTGAAATAAAACAAAAACAAACAAAAAATCAAAAGGATTCAGCCAAGAAATCTAGAATGAGAAGGAGGTAGATGACATCAACAAAAACAATAACAAAATGGATGATGTCAAAAGTGCAGCACTTAAAATATTCAAAGCAAACCACTCTTGTCACCTACCTTAGTTTGTTTTAGATACATTGGATTCTGCTAATGGAATCAGTGTCTCCACCACAACACAATTTCACACCAAAAATCCTAAAAAATTGCCCTAAACTACCGTAACAATTTTCAAATTAACCTAAAGATTACCCTAAATATTAAAAAATTTTAATTTTTTACCAGTTATTATACTTCCATTTGTTTATTTAATTTGCAAAAACAACTTATTATTTTTAGCGAATTTCCCATAGGGAATAAGCTATTACCGTAGGTCTCATGGTAAGACCTAAGCCCGGGACCATGTTTCTTTTTCGTTTTGAGGTGCCCAGAGACCAAAAATAATAGTTATTAATATATATATATATATATATATATATATATATATATTAAAAATAATATTAATTGAATTTTTACTATATGGAACATAGAGTATAAAATTCTATACGATCGACTTTAAATTTCACTTAGGCGAATTTTAGACCCCCAAAAGGCTTTTTTATTACTAATTTGATTTCAATGAAATTCTCAGGTTAAATTTTAAGTATTTTAAACTAGGTAATTAACTATAATCGAGCAATTATTTTCAAGTATTAAAAAAGCTTATTTTCCGGAATTTTTGACAGAACTTTAGTTGTTTAGGCTACATGATTTGACTAATGTAGTTGCTATGATCAGTTTATATTTCCCCATCGCAGCTGAGTTGACGCTGTTTGTGCTGAAAATAACATAACCTTTTCTTGTTTATATCTGCTCGCCGTTATAAAAAAAAAAGTTAAATAAAATTAAATTGATATTTTGACAGACCTATTTGTTAAATTAAATAGATCAACACTGATGTTTACTTGTTGAAGTTATAAATTATACCAAAAGATAGGCATGTTGATGTAGAATGAATTGCTGTCGTACGGAATTATGCGATTTACTAATTTATGGGATACAACTAATATCTATTTGGGAGAAAGATTTAAATTGAACAACTAATTAGAATGCGTTGTGAAATTGTAGCCTATGTCTCAGGTAACAAAATATGCATTAAGTGTTAAGTAAGCGTAATTCTACAATACTTACATTACTTGATTTTTATTAATTTGCAATCATGGATTTTAAATTGTATTGTTTTTTTCGCTCTACAATCTATTTACCTTTAATATTGTAAGCATAATTATTATTAAGTTACTTGCTTGTTTTGAGGTCTCAGCTAAAATCATTCTTTGTATGTATTTATTTGTAGGCTAGGCCTAGGATGTACGCCGGTTGACTTTGGACGGTTAGATGACGTTCCACTCTTCACATTCGAGGAGATGGAAACCTCCGTTCTCTCGCTAAAGATCAACAAAGCTCCTGACCCGGACGGGATTCCCAGCGAGGCTTTAAAGAAAGTATTTTCAATTAATGCTGACTTGTTGTTGAGAATGTACAACGCCTGTTTGGTAGAAGGGGTGTTTCCGGCTCCCTATGGAAAACCGCAAGACTTGTACTGATCAGCAAGGGCAAAGGTGATCCCGAGCTGTCGTCCCACAGTTGGACGACTTCCTACACGTTGGACACGGCTGGGAAGCTGTTCGAGAAGCTGATCCGTTCCCGCCTGACCTCTGCCGTGGAAGCTGCCGGGGACTCATGCCCCCGTCAGTATGGCTTCAGAAAGGGACAGTCAACGATTGACGCTATCACCGAAGTCCATGGATAGCTGTGAAGAGAGCCGAGAGCCACAACCATTTCCCTCGCTGAGTAGTGCTTCTTGTTACGCTTATGTCAAGAATGCCTTTAACTCGGCGAGGTGGGTCGATATGTTGGATGCGCTTCGCAACACCTTTCGCGTTCCTGCATATCTGTTGCGACTCATCGAGGATTATCTCCGCTCTCAAAGCCTTATTTACGACACAAGGAACAGAAAGTGGACGATGGAAGTCACTTCTGGTGCCGCGCAAGATTCAATACTCGGCCAGGATCTCTGGAACGTTGTCTATGACATCCTCCTGAGGTCGGAGATGCCTGAGGAAACCACTTTGGTTGGGTACGCCGATGATGTCGCAGCTCTCATTGTCGCACGCAACGTTGAGCTGGCCCAACTAAAGTTGAACCGAGTCATGTGTGTGGTCAACACATGGATGTCCGATCACGGTCTCTCGCTTGCTCTCCGTAAGACGGAGACTGTGATCTTTACGAAGAGGATAGACACCGTCGTTCTGTTCCGAGTGGGAAGGGAGGTGGTCCAATCAACTCGTGCTGCTAAGTACTTCGGGATTATGGTGGACACCAAGTTAAGCTGGAGGGATCAGATCTTCCGTACGGCGGGCAAGGCCGCTAAGGTAGTCACTTACCTTAGTAGGCTGATGGCCAATGTCGGGGTTCCACGATCCAGCAGAAGACGTCTGTTAATGTCCGCGGTTCAGTTCGTGCTTCTTTATGGAGCAGAGGTGTGGGCAGACGCTCTCGATAAAGAGTAGTACAGGTTGCAACTCGCCCGAGTTCAACGTCGAGCGGCGCTCGGGGTGTGTTCCGCCTACCGGACAGTGTCCGAGCCTGCCGTCCTAGTGGTCGCCGGAGTTATCCCTGTCAAGCTCTTGGCAATAGAAGGAAGGCAATTTATCAGAGACAAGGCGAGATTGGCAAGGACACGGCAAGAACAGAAGAGCGCTCCCGAACCTTCCAGCAGTGGCAACACAGCTGGGAGCACGACACCCGAGGACGATGGACTGCGCGACTTATTAAGCACGTCCAACCATGGGTGGAACGGCGGCCAATTCTTGACAATTCACGGCTATTTTCGGTCATACCTGAACCGGATGGGCAAGACCGGTTCACCGGACTGCATTTATTGCCCGGGCGTTCCCAACGATGCGGAACATACATTCTTCCGCTGCCCCCGTTGGGAAGGGTCCCGCCTGAAGGCCACACAAATTTTTGGTGCATTTTCGGTAGACTCGGTCTGCCAAAAGATCTTGGAGGATGAGGACAACTGGGATTGTTTATCACAGTTCGTCCGGGGCACCCTCCTGGAAAAGAAACCCGATCTGGACCGCGAAGTGGCCCAGATCCCTTGATCGAGAGGCTGGATAAGGAGTGAGCCCCACGGGCGTTAGCAAATTTAGGCCTAGCCTGACGTAATGTGATAAACAATTCCAGGTTAGAATCGTAAAGAGTAGAGGAGGTTTTTTAGTAGGTGAACCCGTTTTTTTAGGGGAGCCCCACACTACAGGCTTGCCACCTGTGTGCGTAATGCATTTTTCTCACCTCTCCCTAAAAAAAAGAATCATAAAAAGCGTCACCTAATAACTTAAAAAGTGAGTAAAAATTCTCGTACGGGACGGACATCGGAGCGTATTCCTAGTATATATCTAAATATATAAAAGGCAAAGCCCTCACTCACTCACTCACTGACTCACTCATCACTAATTCTCCAACTTCCCGACCAGCTAGAGTGCTGAAATTTGGTATACTCATTCTTTAGGCTCAAAATAGGAAAGTATGACTATTTTCATATTAATATTCACAAAGGGCTACGCCCTAGACGACCTCAAAGTTACCATGTTATTCTTATGGAAGCAACATTTTTGTATTCTAACATATGATTATGGAAATTGAATTAGGTTTGTTTACGTCTGCCACATGATGATTCATTCAAGAAAATGCTTATAAGCATAATATATAAGTAATCAGGTGTGAGATATAATGTTTATTTTTGTTTGACATTGTCAAGATTATAGTGATGTACTATTACTTTTAGTCTGGTGTACTTTGGTTGTATTAAGTGCAGTTTACTTTATTTCGTATTTTATTACTATATACTTTTTTACTGTTCATAGGTACTAACAAACTGTTTTGCAAATATAGTTTTTGAAGCACTTGAGGGCTCCGCCACACTGGATTTCAAAATTACTATAGGGCATTCGCGGGGTTGAAATTTTTGACATGGACGCTCCTCTTTGCTCATGGGTGCTCACTAAGAAGCTGTTTTACCATTATAGTTTTCGAAATTGATTAGGGCTCTACCTCAAAGCTGACAATTACTGTATAGCCTACGTGTTGAAATTTGACAAGGACGATTCTCTTAGCTCATAGCGCTAAGAAATCATATCTAATCTAAGAAACGTTTTGCAAATATAGTTTTGAAGCCCTTTAGGTCTGCACCCCACTGGACTTTCAAATTACTCTAGGGCCCACGGGGTTGAAATGTGATGGAGGATTCCCTTTGCTCATGGGTACTCACTAAGAAAAGGGTTTGCAAATATAGTTTTTAAAGCACTTTAGGGCTCTACCCCACTGGATTTCAGAATTACATTAGAGCCTTCACGGGGTTGAAATTTGACAAGGACATTCCTCTTTGCTCATGGGTGCTTACTAA
The DNA here is from genome assembly GCA_030545055.2 of Neoaliturus tenellus. NCBI lineage: Eukaryota > Metazoa > Arthropoda > Insecta > Hemiptera > Cicadellidae > Neoaliturus > Neoaliturus tenellus. The sequence goes on along the minus strand of CM061533.1, from coordinate 152,240,136 downwards.
GAAACGGTTTTGCAAATATAGTTTTCGAAGTTTTAAAATAAACATTTTAGGGCCTCCGGGGTTGAAATTTGACTTGGACGTTCCCCTTAGCTCATAGGTAGGTTACTCACTACAGTAAGAAAAGGTTTTTCAAATATATATTTTGCTCCATGTATACAGAGCGCGGTTTTTAGGGCTCCGTCCCACAGGTCTTGAAAATTAATTAGGGCCCGCGGGCTCTTTGCTCATAGTTGCTCACTAAGAAACAATTTAGCAAATTTACTTTAGGGCTCCACCCCACAGAACATCAAAATTACCATATATGCTAAGGGATTAAAATCTAACGTGGATGCTCCGTTTTGCAAATAGGCTCACTAATAAATGGTCTTGCAAATATAGTTTTCGAAGTTCTTTAAGGCTCCGTCTCATAGGACTTCAAAATTATTCCAGGGGCTTCCCCCCACAAATCCTCAAAATTACCATAAATCCTACGGTGTTGAAATTTAACGTTTATGTTCCGTTTTGCTAATAGGTGTTTACTAAGAAACAGTTTTAGAAATATAGTTTTTTATGTTCTTTTAGGGCTCCGCCCTACATGATTTTAAAATGACTGTAGGGCCTATGGGGTTGAAATTTGACATGGTTGTTCTTTTTTGCTCAATGGTTCTCATTAAGAAAATGTTTTGCGAAATTTCTTCAGAGCTCAACACACAGTAATTTGTTGTTTCAATGTCATTCTTAAGGAAAAAGATTTTGTTGCTCTTTTAATGATTTTATTACCTAAAAAATAAATTCAATCTCGGGCGAAGCCGTGATGGAAAACTGCTAGTATATATATATATATATATATATATATATATATATATATATATATATATATGTATATATGTGTCCCTAGACAGACACGATAACTCTCGTAAAAATGGTCCGATCGACACCAAATTTGGTAGAGATGTGTAATCCTACGTTTATTAGAATGAGTTGATAAACCAGACATATCGACCTACCAGAAGTGGTAGTTTTGGGGGGTTTTGTACCCCAAAAATGGGTTTTTTGCATTTTTCATACTATGTAATTTTTAAAAATTTAAATTTTTATTTTAACCATTGGATTTAGCTCAAAAAAACACACAATTTAGTGTTTTGAAGCTTTGCTCTATCTCCATTGGTTACCGAGATATTAAAAAGTCTAAAGACAGTACATTGTATTTTGGGGCTCCAATGTTAATATTATGGAGAATAAGGATGTGTTAATATTTCACTTATTAACAAATATTTCACTTATTAACAAATATTTTTGGATGAAACTTGGTATTTAGCATTATTTGGTTGAGATTCATCCATAAATGGTAAAAAGTCTTGGTTTTTGTGCTTATCATGGCAGCAATCTTGCATACTCTCTTTCCATGTTAATCATATGGAAAATACGCAAACTTGTTTATTTATGGACAGATATAGATGAAACTTAGAATATAGCTTAATATGGTCTAAATAAATTTTGCTTATGCTAAAAACCTATTTTTAGTGTTCCCCATGGCAGCAGCGTACCTGCATGCTCTTTCCCTATATATACCATAAGGAGAATAGACATTTATTTCCCTATTTATGAGCAAGTGATGAAATTTTGTTTTCAGGTTTAACTGGTAAAAATTAATATTACTAATTTGGAAATTCGCTGAGTACGCAGGTCTGTTGCGACGGGGAGTATTTTTTTCTTCGTCTTGCCAAAGCGAATGTTTGTTTCCCCACTCCATTGATAATTATCAATTGTTATTATTTTGACTTTTTAAATAATTGTAATTTAATTGTTTTTTATCTACAGAGCGAAACAGTTATTTATACAATTTTACAAATGAGTTAGAGTCTGTTATGTCTAAAAATATTATATAATCTTGTCAATCCACATTAACTTAAAGTACATGAAAAAGAAATATTGATTTAGGGTACAAAGTGTATTACTTACATATTATACACCATTGTAACTAAATATAACCTTTGTTGTAAAACCTTTTGTCTTTATGCAAACATGCATCCCTTCTCCTTAGCAATTAAAACTGCAATTAACAGTTGTAAAACATATGGTATTAAAGCAGTTTTTTCTTCTTTTTTTTTTGTAAAAGACCCTTTAGTCTTTTTGAGTTAAGTTGATTGTATTCTGTCTACCTCGAACCACAAAAATTACTCCCCATGGATGTCAAATATTATCAACTATAAGCTTTGATTTTAATCTATAGAACTTATTTTTTACATTTATTTGAGTTAAATTCGTAAAACAGTGCAGACTAAGCTGTTGGGCCTGAAAAAATACATTTTTTATTATAACTATAATGTACTTGTTGCTTGAAATCGAGCAATTATTTTGATACAATACATAAGGAGGTCAAAAGGTACATTTTAGTTCTAAATCAATGACATCCTACCAAATGCAATATTGTAAAATATCAGTGATCGCCAAAAATTACATGTATTTACAGCTGTACATTAACAGATGTTTAAAATGCTTTATTCAATACCATGTGTGTCAGCCAAAGGAATATTATCAAAAGAAAATGAAAACTTCCCACCACTATTTCTGAGGCCCCTTTCTCAAAGGATCAAGTTTGGAAAAATGGGCTATATACTAGGATAGGACTCGCCTACGGCTCGATGGGGGCTCCGCCCCCATGCCCCTTAGTTCGTCCCCCCTAATTCATTAACGTCTCATGGGTTGAAAAAATACAGATCAAAGTTCAAATTTTGTCTCAACGTAGGGTTTGGTCCTAAGGTTAACAAAATCCCTAAGGTTGACCCAGGGAGAAATATTGGCAGGATTCCTAGCTATAGGCAATGAATACAAATTCATTGCTATAGGTGTAACAAATACGATACTTACTAAATTATGACAATGACTAAACTTGTATTGACTTATAGCTTTTACTATAGTATGACCTAGTTGAAGTTATAATATGTACTAAATTTCAAACATCTAAGTACCATAATAGTAAATTTAAAGTTTTAGGATATCACCATTTTCGTTGAAAGAACTTTACAATTTAGAAAGTATTCCCCTATTAACGGGTGAAGGGGTGAGGTACAGCTAAATTTCATAAGACTAAATTTTCAGAGTGTCTAAAATAAAACGTAACACTGGCAAAACATGTATCGATATTGCAGTATATTTGGCAGATTGACGTAAATTACTAACACTTTACATGAAAAAAACTTCAAGTTTTTACGACGTTTTTGGACTTAACTTTGAATGAAATCGGAAAATAGCTGATACTATTGAAAGAACGGTTGAGGTCATATGTACTGAATTTCAAGCATCCATGTGCCAGTATGGTAAAAAAACTTATTAAATCAACAAGACTTTTGTGAAAAGATTTCAAAATTTTGAAAGTACGCCCATTTTAAAGGGTGAATGGGGTGAGATACGGCAAAGTTTCACTGGACCAAACTTGTAGAGCGAATAGAATAGAAGGTAATTATGTCAAAACTCAAATTGATATTGCAGTATATTTGGCAGATTAAAGTAAATTACAAACACTATACATGAAAAAATGTTAAGGATTTCGTGTTTTTTAAAACCTTTTTAGGCCTCAACTTTGATGGAAATTGCCCACTGGCTTTTACTATAGTTAGATTTAATTAAGGTCATATGTACTAAAGTTTAGGCACATATCTGCCATAATAGTAAATAAACAATATTAAAATAGCATATTTTTGGAAATAAATTTAGAAATTTTGAAAGGATGCCCCTTTTAAGGGTGAAGGGAGTGAGATATGGCAAAACTACACCGGAATAACTTATATAGAGCGTCTGATTTGTCCGCTCTGACGCCATGAATTTTCCCTCAGATTTTAGGTAGGACCTCTCGTTCAAAAGTTACGACCTGCAATGTCGTGGTTTTACAATTATTTTGGACTGAAATTAGATTAAAACTGGCCAATGGGTGCTACTATAGTATGACCTAGTCAAGGTCATAATATGTACTAAATTTTAGACGTCCATGTGCCACAATAGTGAATAAAAATATTGAAATAACTTAATTATTGTGAAAGAATTGTGAAATTTAAAAGTACGCCCCTTGTAAGGGTGAAGGGGGTGTAATATGGAAAAATGTGTGAGGACCAAATGTGTAGACCGTCTAAAATATAATACAATAATTGAAAACGTACATCCATATAGTACTATATTTACCAGATTTAAGTCAATTACAAACACACTATACGATAAAAATGTTAAGGATTTCATGTTATTACGAGTTTTTTGGTCTAAAATTAGGTTGAAATAGGCCTATGAATGATGTAATAATATTTACTAAATTTTAGACACCATTTGAATTAATAGTAAATAAAAAATATTAAAATAGCGCAATTTTTGTGGATGAATTTTAATATTTTGATATTACGTCCACTTTTAAGGGTAAAGGGGATGAGATACGGGAAAATGTCATGGCACCAAACTTGTAGAGCATCTAAAATACAGTACAATAATTGAAAAATATTTATCAATGTAGCACCATATTTACCAAATTTAAGTAAATTACAAACACTTTACATGGCAAAATTTTAAAGATTTCGTGTTTTTAGGATTTTCTTTTAGCTAAACTTAGATTGAAATTGGCCAATGAATGCTACAATAGAAAGGCTACTATTGGGGCATTATATGTACTAAAGTTCAGATATCTATTTGCCATAATGGTAAATAAAAAAAATAAAATAGCGCAATTTTTTTTAAGAAATTTTGAAATTTTGGAAGTACGCCCCTTTTTAAGGGTGAAGGGAGTGAGATACAGTAAAGTGTCATATGACCAAACTTGTAGAGCATTTAATTCCCAACTAACGATTTTCCCTCAGATTTGAGGTAGGAACTCTCTTTCAAAAGTTACAGAGAAAATAGAAAACCCTTACATATTCAAATTTTTTACTTCTACCCTTTTAATTTTTTTTGAGGGATTGAAATGGAAAATTGGTGGATTTTAGATTTTTCCCGATGGTTTCTGAAAAATAGCCACCTACATGCCAAATTTCAAGTTCGTAGCATAATTGGAAGTGGTCAAACATTTTGATTCTTGTGAGTGAGTGAGTGAGTTACACATGCGGGTGTATAGTTATTTAGACTCGCCTACGGCTCGATGGGGGCTCCGCCCCCATGCCCCCTTAGGGGTTGCCCCAAATTCTTTAACTTTTGTAAAAGTCGCACATAATTAGCAGACTTCATATAAATATGAGAGTTGAGAGTTAGTATCCTTAGCCACGACAGAACCGGCTCGTAAACACTGTTCACAAGCAATTAAAATTGTTCATTAGCAATTGTTAAAAAAATGTTGTGATTGTAATGGGTGGAGATAATTTAAAACACAAAATAAATGAGTTTGTTAGTAATGAAAATATAATGGCCTACTCTTCGTTTTCAGAGGCTCTTTTCCCAAACCCCCTTCCTAATTCCCCCGAATTCTATAAAGGTTAATGGAGTTGTGAATAAATTTAACATGTAGGTATTATATAGGTATTTACTTAAAGTTGATAAACTTATCTGTAAATAAGTTTCGCATAATAAGTAAGGTATTGAGTAAGATTAGTGTCGACTTAAGTCGTAGGATAGTAATAATTAATACAATAATACAATATTGTACCTTAGGAGTTGTGGCAGGAATTTGATTGGTTTGAAAGTATTAGTTATCATTGAAGTAGATTGTAATGAAGGTGTTGAAATGGGAAGAATACGTGTAATTTATTGTATTTAACGGAAAATTATAAAATAAACATAAGAAATTTGATGAAAAAATTAAAAGGATAAACTGAATAAAAAATTTTCATTAGACCATCGAAAACAACGAAAAATTCCATTAAAACCAAATAATTTGAAAACTATTAAAAATAAAATACTATTCAGTTACCATCCTTCAATTGGTTGTATTGAAATTCCGGGGAATAACATAGCAATCCGTTAATATTGAACGTACATTGATAAAAACATAATGTGATATTGGCATTCATTACGATTCCTTCATTTCAGTTTTTAGTGAATGGTGTTAAACTTCTACATTTACCTAATTTCCTTTTAAGTTACTGTCAAGGCAAATAAAAAAAATTCAATCTTTTCAATACAAAAATACAGTAGTTACTAACAAAATAATGTTAAATATTGGTTAAAATTCCAAATTTACCATAAACATCAAAGGCCCTATCTTTTAGCTGTAGGACCAGGACATTAAATAACAATCAAAGTATAGCAATCAGTTGCTTGATATAGTGATTCGTTCCACCTAACTTATAGTAGTTATAAAACTATAGATCACGGGGTAATAGGTACTATAATCATGAAGCCCTTATAAAGTCTTAAAATGAAGAAAGTTGCAACTTAAGAACCATAAAGTCGGCGTAGAGTATGCATTTTCAACCTATAGTGTCAAAAAACCAATTGTGAAATAATAGCCAAAAAAGGATTATTTGTTAAATTAAAATATACTGAATGAGTTTTAATAATTGAAAAGCATCGAATAGTTTTAAATTACAACAATAATAAAGGTAATCGAGACTTTAGGTGAGAGCACTACATTGAGGAATTTTGACGGACAAAGTGACAGCGAAAAAAATACTATTGAGTTTAACTAAAATCTAAGCCTTATTGGATAGCAGCAAATAGGTTAAAGACGGGATGTCAAACATGTGGGACACGTTTAAATTAAAACTGCACCAGAACCATCAACTGAAGCATTATATTCAATCTGGGGATCCATATAGAGGGACAGCATACAAATAGTAGAAAATTAAGTTCTAATTACTGTATAAGTTAATTTTTTGTGCGAAAACCTACAAGAAATTTTCCAGCATTAGTTCGGCCGAAAGCGTAATCCGAGGTGAATTTGAATAAGTAATCTAAAATAAATTGAAAATGAAACGAGAATCCAACATTTAAATCTGATCTTATTGTTCAATACTTATTTAAACATTCTCAAAAACATATTTTAAGTGTGTAAAAGAATCTAATATAAGACACTGAATATAAATCAAACAGAAAGATAACAATTAACAGTCCAATAAGTAGTGTACAAAGTAATCGAAGTACATTATGTTAAGATCACGGCTCGAGCTTCACAGTGAATTCATTTAATGTGAAATTCGGCCGGAATAATCACTTTGTGTGAATTTGAATATGTAGTCTAAAATAATTGAAAACGAGACGAGAACCTAACTTTTAAATCAGTTATTACGTTCAATAGTTATTTAAAAATTCTCAAAAACATATTTATAGTGTTTAAATATAATAAGAAACACGCTTTCAATGCAGCACAATCTCTTTGCTGTTGAAGTCAGATGGAAAACGATTTGTTAAAAAACGAGGAAGAATCACGTGTTCAACATCAAGAACGCAGGTGTAGTTAAAAGACATAATTTAAATACAAGCGAGAACCAATCGACTATAATAAATAGCGCTCCAAGCGACATCTTTAAGAAAGTTGATAGTTTGTAGTTTTTGGGCATTGATGCTGTATAAATCAAAGCGAGGTTTACCCTGGTGAAATAACCCGCTCTCAATACATCGAAATACCGTCTCCTAACCAAGACGTTCATGTTTATGTAGAATATAATATTTGTATCAAACACGGGTGTAGTTAAAAGACATCATTTAAACACGACCGAGAACTAAACCTGCAAAGTGATCTACGATACCACGACCACGTGGTGATATACGCTGATACGGCTGAACTACGTTACCGACAAATCTATATTTTTTACCTTTTTTATAGTTTTAAAGTAAAAAAATGGTAGTTTTATGATTTTTCCTAAATTGTAACATCTCAAAGAATGTCCATGCCAAATTTCAAGTCTCTATCTTTAACGGTCGCTTCAGGAATTTAAGATCATCAGTGAGTCAGTCAGTTACACATGGGGCTGTATATATTATAGACTCGCCTACGGCTCGATGGGGGCTCCGCCCCCATGCCCCCTTTGGGGGTTGCCCCGAATTCGTTGAATAATTTAAAGTCAAGTATTGAACAGGCTAGTTCCACCAACTAACTGGACAGCGAAGACAGTAAAAAAACGCGCTAATACGCACTCTTCACAATCAATAATAATAATAACAATAATATCCTTTGAAAATATTTCACGGGGCTCAGCCCCCATGCCCCCTAGTTGATTTTACTAATTTCGTTAATCATTCACAAAGTCTCAAATAATGAACTTTCTAGTTCCACTAAAGTACTGAACAGGCTAGTTCCATCGAAGTTTTGAAAAGCTAAGTTTTAAATTACGTGTAACTCTACTACAAAAGTGTGTGATACTAACTCCTCCACGTTACCAACCACTTGGTCTGGAACGTCAACGATTTTAGATGCGGCACAGAAAAATTGCAATGGGGCAAAATTAATCCAAATTAAGTATCTTTAAATTAAATTTTCATTGATAAAAAAAATGTAATGTGCCCACTATAGCAAAACAATAATGCTAATAAATAGAAAATAATTGATTATGTGAAAATAACTATTAAAATAATAAAATAATCAAGCTATAATAATAGAAAGTAACACTTAAACCAAATCTAGCATCGCCAACCACGATATTAAAAGAATCGGAAAATGAAAACTAATAAAAATTGAAGTTTTGAAAAGCTAAGTTATTAATTTACTTGTAACTCTACTAAAATGTGTGATGCTAACTATTCCACGTTACCAACTACTAAGCCTGAAACGTCAACGAGTTAACATGCGTCACATTAAAATTGCAATGGGTCAAAATTATTCCAAATTAAGTATTTTTAAATGAGATTTTCGTAAATTTTAAAAATAATGTTATATGCCCATTAGAGTAAAACAATAATGCTAAAAAATAGAAAATAACCAATAGTAAGTGTGAAAATTACTATTAAAATAATAAAAAATCAAGCTATGCTAGTTAATACTCTTAAGAAATTAAAAATACAATTTGAACTAAATATAGTATCGCCAACCACGATATTAAAAGAATCTGCTGATACAAACTAATTAAAAATAAAAACTTGTAAATTTCAGGATATAGAAGAAAAACGTTTAAATTACTGAAATAGCAAATAACATTCAAATCAATAAGCGAAAACAAGAATTTAATAACATGAAAACAAAATCATAGGAAATAATAAAAACGGGGTAGATTCGCAAAAAACCCCTACTATTACAAACTACTACTAATTATAAGAATATAAAATCTAGACCTGTGAAATAATAATTTATCCATAAAAACCTGTTAGTTTTGTTCAATAGCCGTTTAAAAATTCTTAAAAACATATTTTAAGTGTGTATTAAAATAAAATATAAAACACTGATTATAAACAATGCAGAAAGATAATACTTAACTGTCTATTAAGTATCGTACTAAGTAATAGAAGTATATAACGTTAAGATCACGGCACGAGCTACACAGAAAATTCATTGAATGCGTAATTCGGCTGAGGGGTTCACATGGGGTGAATTTGAATAAGTAATCTAAAATAAATTGAAATTAAACAAGAACCTAACATTTAAATCTATTACTTTTGTTCAACACTTATTTAAACATTCTCAAAAATAAATTTTAAGTGTGAAAAATTCGAATATAAGACACTGAATATAAATCAAACAGAAAGATAATAATAAACTGTCTATTAAGTATTGTACAAAGTAATCGAAGTATGTTACGTTAAGATCACGGCTCAAGCTTCACAGAAAATCCATTCAATGCGAAGTTCGGCGGAGAATAATCCCGTGTGAATTTGAATAAGTAATCTAAAATAAATTGAAACAAAACGAGAACCTACATTTAAATCTGTTAGTTCAGCTAAACAGATATTTAAAAATTCCCTAAAACATATTTATGATGTGAGTAAAATATAAAAGAAACGAGCTTTTAATGCAGCATAATCTCATGGCTATTTTGAAGTCAAATGGATAACGGTTTGTTATATGTGAGGGATACTAATGTTGCCAACAGCAAGGAAGCAGGTGTAGTTAAAAGACATGATTTAAATACAAGCGAGAACTAAGCGACTATTCACCCGCCATGGGAAATTAATTCATAGTAGGATAAGAAAATTCACCTTTGGTAAACATTCAAGATCGCGCATATGCTGCATAATCTACAAATTAAGGAATTATCACTGTATATATTATCGAGTATAACCCTGGGTCCCTGGTGAAATAACCCGCTCTCAATACAAAATAACGCCGTAGTTTACAATATATTAGAGTCTATCCATCGAAGGATACAATGAGTATATCAAACACGGGTGTAGTTGAAAGAGATCATTTAAACACGAGCGAGAACTAAACCTGAAGAGTGATCTACGATACCACGCGGTGATATACGCTGATACGGCTGAACTACGCTACCGACAAATCTATATTTTTTACCTTTTTTATAGTTTAAAAGTAAAAAAGTTGTAGTTTTATGATTTTTCCTAAATTGAAACATCTCAATGAATGTCCATGCCAAATTTCAAGTCTCTATCTTAAACGGTCGCTTCAGGAATTTAAGATCATCAGTGAGTCAGTCAGTTACACATGGGGCTGTATATATTATGGACTCGCCTACGGCTCGATGGGGGCTCCGCCCCCATGCCCCCTTTGGGGGTTACCCCGAATTCGTTAATTGTTCTAAGTCTTAAGAACTGAACAGGCTAGTTGATTAATCCACCCCAACTCTATACTTATCTTCTCTGACTTTTTTTAATAGTTCAGGAAATCTTAAGCATTTAAGATATTCTCTTGATATTTAAAGTTTAAATTTATACTTTTGTTTTATATTTTATAAAAAATGCTCAGGGTGTGTTTGTGGAGCTAAATTTCAGTCATCCAAGTGTCATCACAGTAAATAAAAAAATATTAAAATAACTCAAATTTTGTGAAAGAATTTTGAAAATACGCCTTTTTTGGGGTGAAGAGAGTGAAATGCTACAAAATCTTAAGGGCCGAACTTAAAAAGCATCTAAAAAATATAATGCTGCCAAAACATACATCGTTATGGCAGTATCTTTACCGGGTTTAACAAAATCACCGAAAACTGTACATAAAAAAGGTTAATAATTTAGTGTTTTCACAGTCTTTTTACTAATCTTGGATTGAAATCGGCCAATGGCTGCTTCTATAGAAAGAACTAGATATATTCACAGTTTATACCAAATTTGAGGCATGTATGTGTCATAAAAGTAAACGATAAATATTGAAATAGAGCTATTTTGGTGAAAGAATTTCGATTATGTGAAAGTACGCCAATCTTTACGGGTGAAGGGGGTGAGATGCGGCAAAACTGCATTGGACTGAACTTGTAGAACGTTTACAATAGAATGTAATACTAGCAAAACAAATATCAATATGGCAGTGTATTTGGCAGAATAAAGTAATTTACAAACACTTTACACGGAAACATGTTAAGAATTTTGGGTTTTTCAAGGTTTTTTGACTTAATTATAATTTAAATTGGTTAATGGCTGCCACAAAGGTAAGATCTAGTTGATACCATAATATGTACTAAAGTTCAAGCATCCGTGTGCCATATTAGTTAATAAACAATTTTAAAATAGCGAGATTTTTGTGAAAAAATTTGGAAATTTTGAAAGTAAGGCCTTTTTTAAGGGTGAAGGGAGTGAGATACGGCAAAATTTCACAGGATTAAACTTGTAGAGCGTCTAATTCCTGACCACGAATTATCCCTCAGATTCGAGATTGAACCTCTCGTTCAAAAGTTACAGAGTATTTAGAAAATGACTTACATGGTGTAGATTTTACCATACAAAATTTTAGGGGGTTAAAATTTGAAAACTCAATGTTTTGCGATTTCCCCTTTGTATTAACCATACAAACTACGTGTGTACCAAATTTCAAGTTTCTAGCTCATCCGGACCAAAAATTACGATTTCTCTATTGTTCCAGAACCGGCAAAATCCCACTACTTATGTTCAAAAATCTGGAAAAAGTGAAAAATGTATTTTGTGAGTAAACGAGAGGAGATACGGTGAAATATGTAAAGATAAAAATTTTAGATATTTAAAAGATCTATCAAAATTGTTACGTAAAAGTTTTTGTAGAACAAACCGTTTAGTCACTAGAGCCCAAAAACCAAAAACGGGGTTTCATTAAAAACGCTCTGGAGGCTTAACGGTGCGAGATGTGATAAAAAGTCACAGGACCAAAGTTGTAGATAATTAAATTCCCTATCGTAGTATTGTTCTCAAATTTTAGATAGGACGAAGCGTTTGGCCGCTAGAGCCAAAAAATTAAAATTACAATTTCGGAAGTCCGCCATTTTGATTTTTTTAGTAGGTTAAAACTACAAATTTGCAAGTTTAAGATTTTATCCTTAGCATTGACCATTCAGGCTAGACGTATGCCAAATTTCAAGTCTCTAGCTTAAATAGTTACGTCAGAACTTCGTATCCCATATAAGTGAGTGAGTCAGTTACACATGGGGCTGTATATATTATGGACTCGCCTACGGCTCGATGGGGGCTCCGCCCCCATGCCCCATTTTGGGGTTGCCCCGAATTCGTTAATTGTTCTAAGTCTTAAGAACTGAACAGGCTAGTTGAGGCCTCCACCCCAACTCTATACTTATCTTCTCTGACTTAGTTTAATAGTTCAGGAAATCTAAAGCATTTAAGATATTCTCTTGATATTAAAGTTCAAATTTATACTTTTTTTATATTTTATATTTAGTGCTCAGGGTATGTGTGTGTAGCTAAATTTCATTCATCTAAGTGTCATAACAATAAATAAAAAATACTAAAATAACTCAATTTTTGTGAAAGAATATTGAAAACACGCCCCTTTTTGGGATGACGAGAGTGAAATGCTACAAAATCTTAAGGCCCACCTTATAGAGCATCTAAAAAGAATATAATGATGAAAAAATATCAGTATGGCCGTATCTTGACCAGGTTCAACAAAATCACCAACAACTGTACATAAAAAGGTAATAATAAGTATTTTAAGTAAGTACATAATAATTTAGTATTTTCAGTTTGTTTACTAATCTTGGATTGAAATCGTCAAATGGCTGCTTCTATAGTAAGAAATAGATATATTCATAGTATACACAAAAGTTGATGCATGTATGTGTCATAAAAGTAAACGATAAATATTGAAATAGAGCAATTTTGGTGAAAAAATTGAGATATTGTGAAAGTACGCCCCTCTTTAGGGGTGAAGATGGTGAGATACGGCAAAATTGCATAGGACCGAACTTGTAGAGCGTCAAAAATAGAATATAATACTAACAAAACAAATATCAATATTGAAGTATATTTGGCAGAATAAAGTAATTTACAACACTTTACACAAAAAAAAAATGTTTAGAATTTTGTGTTTTTAAAAATATTTTTTAGACTTAATTTTAATTGAAATTGGTCAATGGCTGCCGCTATGGTAAGATCTAGTTGAGATCATAACATGTACTAAAGTTCAAGCATCCGTGTGCAATATTAGTAAATAAAAAATATTAAAATAGCGAGATTTTTGTGAAAAAAATTGTAAATGTTGAAAGTACGCCCCTTTTTTAAGGGTGAAGGGAGTGAGATACGGCAAAATTTCACTGGACTAAACTTGTAGAGTGTCTAATTCCTGGCCATGAATTATCTCTCTGATTCGAGATAGGACCTCTCGTTCAAAAGTTACAGCGTATTTAGAAAAAGCCTTACATGGTGTAGATTTTACCATACAAAACTTTAGGGGGTTAAAATTTGAAAACTCAATGTTTTGCGATTTCCCCTTTGTATTGACCATACAAACTACGTGTGTACCAAATTTCAAGTTTCTAGCTCATCCAGACTAAAATTAGGATTTCTCTATTGTTCCAGAACCGGTAATCTCCCACTACTTATGTTCAAAAATCCGGTAAAAGTGAAAAATGTATTTTGTGAGTAAACTAGAGGAGATACGGTGAAATATGTAAGGATAAAAATTTTAGATATTTAAAAGATCCATTAAAATTGTCCTGTGAAAATTTTTGTGGAACAAACCGTTTAGTCACTAGAGCCCGAAAACCGAAAATGGGGTTTCATTAAAAACGCACTGGAGGCTTAACGGTGCGAGATATGATAAAAAGTCACAGGACCAAAATTGTAGATCATTCAATTCCCTATCGTAGTATTGTTCTCAGATTTTAGATAGGACGAAGCGTTTCGCCACTAGAGCAAAAAAACTAAAATTACAATTTCGGAAGTCCGCCATTTTGAATTTTTTTTAGTAGGTTAAAACTACAAATTTGCAAGTTTAAGATTTTACACTTAGCATTGACCATTCAGACTAGACGTATGCCAAATTTCAAGTCTCTAGCTTAAATAGTTACGTCAGAAATTCGTATCCCATATAAGTGAGTGAGTCAGTCAGTCAGTTACACATGGGGCTGTATATATTATAGACTCGCCTACGGCTCGATGGGGGCTCCGCCCCCATGCCCCCTATAATGGTTGCCCTAAATTTGTAGAATAATTAAAAGTCAAGTATGTAATAGGTTAGTTCCACGGAAGATGTAGACATTAAAGACAGCAACAAAGCGGTTTAATACAATAAATTCACAATCAATAGTAAAAAAAACCTTCTCCTATGAATCAGTTTTAAGACCCCTTAGTAAAAATTGAAATTGAAATTTAGAAATTACGCCCCTTTTAAGGGTGAAGGGGATGAGATGCTACATAATTTTAAAGGGCCGAGCTTGTAGAACATTTAAAAAAAATATAATCCTGATAAAAAATATATCGGTATGGCAGTACTTTTACCGGATCAAACAAAACCACAAAAAACTATAAATTAGAAAATGTATATAATTTTATATTTTCACAGTTTTTTTAACAACTACTGTACTGAAATTGAAAAATGGCTGCACCTATAGTAAGACAGAGATATGGTCATATTTTAATCTAAATTTGTGGTTTCTATGTGCCATAACAGTAAACGAAAAATGTTAAAATAGAGCAATTGGTGTGAAAGAATTTCGATATCGTGAAAGTACGCTCCTTTTCATGTGTGAAGGGGGTGAGATACTGCCAAATTGCAAAGGACCTAACTTGTAGAGCGTCTAAAATAGAACAAATTACTGGCGAAATATAAATCAATATGGCAGTATATTTTTCAGTTTAAAGTAATTTACAAACACTTTAAATGAAAAATGTCAATCAGTTCGTGTTTTTTTCAATTGTTTTTGTCTTAACTTTGAATGAAATTGATCAATGGCTGCTAAAATAGTAAGAACTAGTTGGGTCTATAATATTTACCAAGTTTGGGGCATCTGTGCTCCATAATAGTAAATAAAAAATTAAAATGACAAATTGTTTGTGAAAGAATGTATAAAGTTTGAAATTACACCCCTTTTTAATGGTGAAGGGGGTGAGATACGCCAAAATGTCTTCGAACCAAACTTGTAGAGCGTCTATAATAGAATATAGTAATGGCAAAACATATATCAATATAGCAGTATATTTACCAAGTTAAAGTGAATTACGAACACTACGTGAAAAAATGTTGAGAATTTTGTGTTTTTACAATTTTTGTGGACTAAAATTCGATTGAAATTGGCAAAAAGCTACTAGTATAGAAAGAACCTGTTGAGGTCATAATATAAATAAAAATTTATGCATAGATATTACATAATAGTAAATAAAAATATCAAAATAGCGCAATTTTTGAGAAATTTTTTATAAATTCTGAAAGTACACCTCTTTTTAAGGGTGAAGGGGGTGAGATACGGCAAAATTGTATAGGACCGAACTTGTAGAGCGTCTAAAATAAAATATAATACTGGCAAAACAATACATAAATTTTAAAGTACATTTGCAAGAATAATGTAATTTACAAACAATTGACACGAAAAATGTTAAGAATGTACCGTTTTTTCAATTTTTTTAGAATTAATTTTTATTAAAATTGACCAATGACTGCAGCTATGGTTATATCTAGTCGAGGTTATAATATGTACAAAATTTCAGGCATTTGAGTGTCATATTAGTAAATAAAAAATATTAAAATAACGAAATTTTTGTAAAGGAATTCATAAATTTTGAAAGTACACCCCTTTTTAAGGGTAAAGGGGATGAGATAGTGTAAAATGTCACAGGACATAACTTGTAGAGCGTTTAATTCCCAAACAAAGATTTTGCCTCAGATTCGAGGTAGGACCCCTCGTTCAAAAGTTATAGCGAATATAGAAAACCCTTACATATTCAGTTTACCGATGTCATCCCTTTTTATTTTTTTGAGGGGGTTAAAATTTGAAAATTCAATGTTTTGGGATTTTTCCTTTGTATTGACCATACAAACTACGTGTGTACCAAATTTCAAGTTTCTAGCTCCTCCGGACTAAAATTACGATTTCTCTATTGTTCTAGAACCGGCATTATCCCACTACTTACGTTCAAAAATCCGGAAAAAGAGAAAAATGTATTTTGTGAGTAAACGAGTAGAGATACGGCAAAATATATAAGGAAAGAAATTGTAGATATTAAATAGATCTATCGAAATAACAATTTTAAAAAATTTTACAATCATCCGTTTAGTCACTAGAGCCCGAAAACCGAAAATGGCATTTCATTAAAAACGCTCTGGAGGCTTAACGGTGCGAGATACTATAAAAAGTCAAAGGACCGAAATTGTAGAAAATTAAATTCCCTATCGTAGTATTGTCCTCAGATTTTAGATAGGACGAAGCGTTTGGCCGCTAGAGCCAAAAAACTAAAATTACAATTTCAAAAATCCGCCATTTTGAATTTTTTAAAGTAGGTTAAAACTAAAAATTTGCAAGTTTAAGATTTTACACTTAACATTGACCGTTCAGGCTAGACGTATGCCAAATTTCAAGTCTCTAGCTTTAATGGTTACGTCAGAAGTTCGTATCCCATATAAGTGAGTGAGTGAGTCAGTCAGTTACACATGGGGCTGTATATATTATAGACTCGCCTACGGCTCGATGGGGGCTCCGCCCCCATGCCCCATTTTGGGGTTGCCCCGAATTCGTTAATTGTTCTAAGTCTTAAGAACTGAACAGGCTAGTTGAGGCCTCCACCCCAACTCTATACTTATCTTCTCTGACTTAGTTTAATAGTTCAGGAAATCTAAAGCATTTAAGATATTCTCTTGATATTAAAGTTCAAATTTATACTTTTTTTATATTTTATATTTAGTGCTCAGGGTATGTGTGTGTAGCTAAATTTCATTCATCTAAGTGTCATAACAATAAATAAAAAATACTAAAATAACTCAATTTTTGTGAAAGAATATTGAAAACACGCCCCTTTTTGGGATGACGAGAGTGAAATGCTACAAAATCTTAAGGCCCACCTTATAGAGCATCTAAAAAGAATATAATGATGAAAAAATATCAGTATGGCCGTATCTTGACCGGGTTCAACAAAATCACCAACAACTGTACATAAAAAGGTAATAATAAGTATTTTAAGTAAGTACATAATAATTTAGTATTTTCAGTTTGTTTACTAATCTTGGATTGAAATCGTCAAATGGCTGCTTCTATAGTAAGAAATAGATATATTCATAGTATACACAAAAGTTGATGCATGTATGTGTCATAAAAGTAAACGATAAATATTGAAATAGAGCAATTTTGGTGAAAAAATTGAGATATTGTGAAAGTACGCCCCTCTTTAGGGGTGAAGATGGTGAGATACGGCAAAATTGCATAGGACCGAACTTGTAGAGCGTCAAAAATAGAATATAATACTAACAAAACAAATATCAATATTGAAGTATATTTGGCAGAATAAAGTAATTTACAACACTTTACACAAAAAAAAAAATGTTTAGAATTTTGTGTTTTTAAAAATATTTTTTAGACTTAATTTTAATTGAAATTGGTCAATGGCTGCCGCTATGGTAAGATCTAGTTGAGATCATAACATGTACTAAAGTTCAAGCATCCGTGTGCAATATTAGTAAATAAAAAATATTAAAATAGCGAGATTTTTGTGAAAAAAATTGTAAATGTTGAAAGTACGCCCCTTTTTTAAGGGTGAAGGGAGTGAGATACGGCAAAATTTCACTGGACTAAACTTGTAGAGTGTCTAATTCCTGGCCATGAATTATCTCTCTGATTCGAGATAGGACCTCTCGTTCAAAAGTTACAGCGTATTTAGAAAAAGCCTTACATGGTGTAGATTTTACCATACAAAACTTTAGGGGGTTAAAATTTGAAAACTCAATGTTTTGCGATTTCCCCTTTGTATTGACCATACAAACTACGTGTGTACCAAATTTCAAGTTTCTAGCTCATCCAGACTAAAATTAGGATTTCTCTATTGTTCCAGAACCGGTAATTTCCCACTACTTATGTTCAAAAATCCGGTAAAAGTGAAAAATGTATTTTGTGAGTAAACGAGAGGAGATACGGTGAAATATGTAAGGATAAAAATTTTAGATATTTAAAAGATCCATTAAAATTGTCCTGTGAAAATTTTTGTGGAACAAACCGTTTAGTCACTAGAGCCCGAAAACCGAAAATGGGGTTTCATTAAAAACGCACTGGAGGCTTAACGGTGCGAGATATGATAAAAAGTCACAGGACCAAAATTGTAGATCATTCAATTCCCTATCGTAGTATTGTTCTCAGATTTTAGATAGGACGAAGCGTTTCGCCACTAGAGCAAAAAAAATAAAATTACAATTTCGGAAGTCCGCCATTTTGAATTTTTTTTAGTAGGTTAAAACTACAAATTTGCAAGTTTAAGATTTTACACTTAGCATTGACCATTCAGACTAGACGTATGCCAAATTTCAAGTCTCTAGCTTAAATAGTTACGTCAGAAATTCGTATCCCATATAAGTGAGTGAGTCAGTCAGTCAGTTACACATGGGGCTGTATATATTATAGACTCGCCTACGGCTCGATGGGGGCTCCGCCCCCATGCCCCCTTAGGGGTGTCCCTAAATTCGTAAATTAATAAAAACTCAAGTATGAAATTGGTTAGTTCCACGGAAGAACTGAACAGCCAAGACAGTAACAAAACCGTTTAATACACACAATTCACAATCGATAGTTAAAAAGCTTTGAAAATCTCCTATGAATCGGTTTTAATAACTCTTCGTAGTTAAAATTTGTTAAAATATTTTGAGTTTGATATAATAATTATTTATTCTGGGTGTTATGCTGAATGGAGGGTCCACTCCCTAATTTGTTGCCCCAATTCCGTAATTTAACTCCAAGTTAACTCCAATGTGTTCGCTGAATTAGTTTGTAAATAAAAAAAGTCGAGTGTTAAACAGGTTAGCTTTACCAAAGAAGTGCTCAAACAAGACAGTAACAAAAGGCTAATGCACACTTCTCACAATCAATAATAATTAAAGCTTTTAAATTCGTCAAAAATTGTTGCACTAAATCAGTGAAAACAATAAAATAACATTAAAATGTAATAATATAAAATCTGATAAACTAGATAGATATCACAAAAGACTCCAAAGTTTTAAAAAGATTCCCTAAAATCCGAGGAGGAACTTACTAAAAGTATGTAAATTAGTAACACCAGCCCCGACAATAGCTGAATTCATATTTTTAATTGTCTCTTAAAAGAAGGTAAGGTCCCCAATTTCAAGTTTTCGGTAACTATTCTGGTCCTGTAATAAATCTGTTTTGAGAGCTAAGGTGTAGAGATAAGGCAAAATGTTCTGAAAACTGTAAGCCATTAATAAAATATTTCAGTCATATTCAGCAACATTTTTCGATAGGATCAATCGTTTTGTCAGTAGAGTGGAAAAACTGAAAACGCGATTGCACAAAAATTAGTCTGGAGATTTACGCAATTGGCGCGATGTACGACAAAAAGTCACA
Source organism: Neoaliturus tenellus (assembly GCA_030545055.2). Lineage (NCBI taxonomy): Eukaryota > Metazoa > Arthropoda > Insecta > Hemiptera > Cicadellidae > Neoaliturus > Neoaliturus tenellus. Next base: position 152,220,391 of record CM061533.1, on the reverse strand, counting down.
GGACCAAAATCGTAGTTCATCCAATTCAGTACCATAGTAGTCTCAAATCTATGAGAGGCCTAACCGTTTAGCCGCTAGAGTTGAAATATACTAAAATTATGATTTCTCTAGTTGGCCAAAAGCCACTACTTATTTATCACAAAACTGGGAAAAAGTGAAAAATGTATTTTGAGAGCAAACAGAAAGAGATACGGCAAAGTATGTCAGAATTAAAATTGTAGATATTAAAAAGACCTTTCCCTATCGTAATATGCTCTCATATTTCAGATAAGACTAACCGTTAGGCCACTAGAGCTGAAATACTAAAATTACGATTTCTCTAGTGGACCAGAAGCGGTATTTTCCCACTACTTACGTTCAAAAAATCCGGAAAAAGTGAAAAATGAATTTTGTGAGTAAACGAATAGAGATACGGCAAAATATACAAGGGGAGTAATTGTATATATTAAAAATATCTATCGAAATGAACCTTAAAAAATTTTTTACGACCATCGGTTTAGTCACTAGAGCCCGAAAACCGAAAACGGCATTTCATTAAAAACGCTCTGGAGGCTTAACGGTGCGAGATACGATAAAAAGTTAAAGGACCGAAATTGTAGAAAATTAAATTCCCTATCGTAGTGTTGTTCTCAGATTTTAGATAGGACGAAGCGTTTGGCTGCTAGAGCCAAAAAAGTAAAATTACAATTTCGAAAATCCGCCATTTTGAATTTTTTTTAGTAGGTTAAAACTAAAAATTCGCAAGTTTAAGATTTTACACTTAGCAATGACCGTTCAGGCTAGACGTGTGCCAAATTTCAAGTCTCTAGCTTAAATAGTTACGTCAGAAATTCGTATCCCATATAAGTGAGTCAGTCAGTCAGTCAGTTACACATAGGGCTGTATAGTTTATTAGAAGATTCAATATGGAATAGACTTTGATTGTTAGGATAAAGTATGTGAGAGTTATCTGATACCGTTTATTTTACAAAATTACAGAATTTTTCTGAAAACATCGATGTTTGGGTCCTATTTGTTAAAGGTCGATGTTTTTCGCACATTGAAGTTTTTCTATCGGCTCACAAGGTCTGTCTCTGTAGAGGAAAAAGCATAACTTTTTTCTAAGGTCAGCTCAACGAGGTTAAATAGATATAGAGTGCTCACCAGATAGGGAAAAGTGTCCCTTTTTTGACTGGCGCTATTTTACCCACGATTCCCGCCGTTTCCTTGGTAATTAGTACTTTGTTTACACTTTTTTCCAACAGTAATTTACCATTTTACCCACACCTATCCGACGTTTCTATGGTAACCAACTTCAATAGCCTGCTCACAGACAATCAAAACAAACTATTTAAAAACAAACAACAAATAAACATATGTTTTAAAAATATCATCAGTAATTTTTGAAGCTTGTAGCGACCAATCAGAATAGCTAAAACTAGTAACCAAGAAAACGAGAGTAAAGTGTGGGATGGTTGCCAAGGAAAGAGCGGGAATTATGGGTAAAATGGCGCGAATCAAAAAGGGACACAAAATTAACATGTGATATGAGCACATCTATTTAACCTCGTCGGGTCAGCTGAATAGCTATTTTTTGTGTTCCGGATATGAACCGTCAAAACTAAAACGGAAGTCAAGTTACGTTATAAATTTGGATTATTAGTTATACCAGCCGTCACGAGAGAAGTCCGTTGAGCTGTAACCAATAGGAATTAAGCGCGGTGTTGCCACATTGAACGCCGGTTACCAATATAAACGTAAATCATTGAAGCGATCACCTGATCATAAAACTGTTTCTAATGTGTGCATCCCGTGTTTTAAACATGTAGCCTTTTGTACATTGAAAACAAGAAAGGTTCGTAGTTCATGTGTTTATGTTTGGACATCATCATGCATTAACAAAACTACAAATTGAAAACCGATATTGAGGGTGAATAGCTTGTCATAATTTATCTTTTCTTTCATGCCTTGAGTTATCTTGAAAACCTATGACGGTACTCTGTCCTCTGTCGTAATAAGACAACTTTTTACAGTAGCGGCTCGTGGCCCGTGCGTTTGAACGGAAGCGCCGCTCCCGGTGGCGGGACCGGGAAGCGAAAGTCAAAGGATGGCTGCTGCTTGAAAAACCAAATGAAAAGAAAAAACAGTAGTTTGATAGTTAAAAGGATTATTTTTCATCAAATTATTTATCTTGATGAGGCAAGAGTGCAGATCACGTGTCTTGTCTGATTTTGAAACCCTCGTTTAGATACGCGAAAGACCTCCCCCCCTTTAAGACTTGAGCACCCTCCTAGATGGCCGATGCCTTCATTTGGATGTAGGCGCCCCCTTTAGATAAAAATGTGCCAAGAAGTTCCTACACTACGTCTGTTAAAGTTACATTGGGGCGTTTCGGTACGGGCGAGCGGAAGGGCACGGCACTGGCGGATATCCTTCTTTACATCGTCCTGAACATTCGCACGCTCCATCAAAAGAGATTATCAAAGGAGAGTTAGCTAAGTAACATCATGTGGCCAAAAAAATGATGGTCATAAGTTAAATTTTTTCAAGAGATAGAATAAGATAAAAAACAATACCTCGATCATGTTTGTAGGCCTATTATTCCGAGAGGATTCAAGTACTCTAAATGCGTCATAATTTTCAACTTTTGGTATTATCCATTAAAACTATCAACTTAAATATACCCATCTTTGTAAAGTCGTTTTCACGTAAGAACGACAATCCCGTATCGCCGACCGGAGGGTACGCGCACCGCAGGTGGTCGTATAGCCGGCACGGCAGCTTGAAAACTTCCTAAAATTCGCTCACCCAACTTTTTGCAAGGCAGCGGAATGTGCAGACCGTCAGGAAGTGTGTGTGTAGTACCGTACTGAACTAGTGCACTCCCATAAAATTCAATACTTCTGACTTTTGAAATTTGCCGTAACACTTGTCAGTAACTGTTTGTGCCGTGCCGTGCCCGTTGTTCATGTGCCGCCTATTTCTTTATACGGATGTGAACGCCCTCTTCATGGACACCTTGCTGAAATAAAGGCAATCCATGTTAATAAAAGGCTGTCAAAAGATAAATATGCCCTTATTCCTTCTAATAAACCCCTTGGTTTCATTTTCCTTTAACTCTTAAATCAGGATACGAAATCAAATGTCAGTGTTAAATTAACATTTTTTAAGCGTTTAAAATTGATCGTGTTGTCCTGAATTTATCTTTTACCTTCTTAAAAAATTGTAATTTTGTTGGAAATTATTCATACCGCAGACTTAATAACACTATGGAATCATAGCATATATTGTGCCTCAGGATCTAAAATTAAATTTAAAAAAATAACGTATCACAATTATAGTTCTGTTTTAGTTAAAAACTAAATAATTAGTAATTGTTTATTCTGCCCTTAAACAATGCAAACGACTAAATAATACAAATAGACTTTGTCATATAGGCTAGCTTTCTGGTTGCTTGCAGTATTTTACCTGGACAGTATACCCTATAGTTTCATGATTTGAATGATCTTATTTCTACCGTGAATCATACCAACTAAAACTTCACCCAAATTTCTAGAAGGATAACAAATTAACAAACAACAAGTGGTAGACCTACATAATTAGGAAATAAACAACTGCCGGCTTACTGAGCTAAATTACAGCTTCAGAACTTACAGAAGCGATTTATACCATTGCTGGGAACAAGGCTTGGATTCAACTTTCAGGATGTTCCAATTAATGATCTCCAGTTGAATTATAATCTGGCTCCTCTTGATGTTCGACGCAGAGTATTTGATATGTGCTTTCTGTATAAGCTTCTAAATGGTGTTATTGACTGCCCCATGCTCCTCGCTCTGATTGACTTCAAGTGCGGCTCGACTCGAACACGCTCCAGAGACCTTTTTGAAAGACAGCATCATCCAACGTCTTATGCATATTACTCGACCATCCCGAGGCTTCATCGTCTGGGAAACACAGCAGCTTCCTTGGATGTGGACTTTTTTGCTGAATCCGAGTCGGCCCTGAGAAGAAAATTATTTAGTGCATGGGCATTTGCAAACACATTAGCATAAGTTGTTTTCTGCTTGGTGAAGTTGTTAGATTTTATTATGTTTATTATTTTTGAAGGGCACATAAGTCTGTTATGCTTGTATTTGTATTTATCTTTAATTCCTATATTCTTGTTGATTATTTATTTTGTTATTTCGTTCATAGTTTTATTACTCGTTATGTTCTGGTATTACTCAGGCTTGATAGTTGTTTTGATTATTTATTGTTAATCATTAATTAGAATAGTTAAAGTATTGTTGCAGTTGGTCTTGGGAGATTTATAATTAATAGAATCTACATTTCTTGTAATATTAATTGTTTTGTATGAAATTGAAAATGGAAAATTCCGTGTATAAATAAATAAATAAAAAAAGGCCTAACAGTTAAAAATTATTTGACAAAAACAATAACATAACAGGAACATTAAATAACACAATAACAGTAAAATAAAATAACAGTAACATTAAGAACAGAAACATAATTTTGTGGATTTGAATATTGTCGACTACTTGATCCTTTATTCATTATTTTACACAATGTATTGATGCTTGAATTCTTGGAAACAGAACATCGTTGCTGGACTTGCCGTGTTTGTCTGCTTAGCCAAGGAGTGCCTCTCTCCTGTGCCGGCGGCCCTGTTGTTGCTGTTCATTTTCCAACAGTTTATCCAGGTGTATTCTTGTCCGGAAATTTCCAATAACTGTTTAACTTTTCTGATATTTTAATAGCAAAATTTTAATCGGTTTTAGGGGGGGAGTTTATCTAGTTAATGACTGGGGACTTTCTTTTTCTTGATTTTCACGGTGTTGAAAAAGTTGGTGTTGGCGACTCTTAAAAAACTGGCAATATTGCCTACTTATTTATTATGTTAACTGTCTTTTTTCACTAATCTTGCAAGCAATAGCACATTATTTTCCAGTTTGATTACAATTAACACACTCACGAAATGACGAAAAGGAGAGCGAGATGTTCCATAAAAACAATAAACGTTGTACACTACGTTCCGTTCTGCACTGTTAACTGTTTTCTCTTTTTTAATAGCAAGTGATGCGGGAGGTGTTTTTTGATCCATATTGAAACAACCACAAAATTTACTTTATACGATTATGATACTTAAAATTCAATACTTACTCTTATAAAAAATAAATGTTTTAAAAGAGATTGTATTTCGGATTGTTGACATATATATTGTTTGCATTTGGAAATTTATTATTTACAACATGTGATTTATGCAATTAGGCTAGGTGAATAACGGCAACATCGCTTGAATCTCATTCGTTGGTCCAAAATCACGTGACCGCTAAGCCCCGCCCTCAACGGACTTCTCTCGTGACGGCTAGTGTAATAACAAACAATTAGGTAAACAATCAATTAGGTAACAAACAATTATCAATCAATTTAAATCTAAAACCATAAATTCTACCCTAGTTTGCTTTGAAATTCCTTATTTTAGTACTTACTTGTCATACTTGAAGATATCCCACTGGAAGCCTATGACAGCCGTGGTCGTCAGTCGTTTTTGTTTTCCTTCTTCTTTATATTACACTCTCCTCCCAGAATTCTTCCAAATTGTAATAGGCTTTTTCCATTAAATAATTCTTTAGTCCTCTTCTAAATTCATGTAACTTGGTTTTATTTCTAATTTCTTCTGGTAACTTGTTGTAAACTTTGCTTGAAAAGTATTGAGGTCCAGATTGTGCAAGAGTTGTCCGATGTCTCTTGAGGTGAATCTTATTTGTTTGCCGTGTATTGTATTGATGAACTTGGTGATTTCTCTTAAAAAAATCCGGGTACTTTAAAACATTAGTGGCCGATTCTAGTATGAAAACTGATGATAGGGTGAGTATTTTATAATTTCTAAACAACGGTCTACTGTGCTCAAGGTAGTGAGACTTACTAATTATTCTAATAATTCTTTTTTATTAGATTTTTTTCTTTCTTTTTCTTTTTTCAGTAATAGTTGAGACAAAAATTTTCAACGCAAACGAGAACAATTGTTATTTTCTGATGCGTTGGCAATACTTGCAGGTAACAAAGAGTAAAATGTTGGTTTCTTACACCTTTTTAACCAACAAAATCTCTGTGGCGACATCCACGGATGTCGCAGAAACTGACACCATTGCTCTTATGGGATGTAGCTCACCTGGCACTACAGTCATCTTGATCGGCCCATACCTCATTTAAATCTAAAAGTCTCATCATTGTCTTTTACATACTAAATTACATTATAAAAAAATTACTAAAAATTGAATTAGTATGTAAATTCAATGGTCTCATCTTCCGTGTACCCAACCGATCAGCTGTTCGTAGCAAAGTTTGAAAGTTGTCTTCTTATTTTTGTTAGATTCCATCTGATCTGATCCAAGAAGATCCACTGTCCGTCTGATCTAAGTGTCAAAACACTGAAAGAAAACACAGAAATGGCTAACCCGATTAATAAGGTTATGTCTTTGTTCGTTTTGAATAATGTAGTTAATCAAAACTTTGTTGGAAAATTTGTTACCGGATCAACTGTTAATCAGCTTAGACATATGTCTTTTAAAGCGCAGAAAATTGAATTAAAAGAATTTGGAGATCCAAGTAAAGTTTTGAACTTGGTAGATTGGACCTGCAATGAACCGGTCAAAGATCAGGTGAGACTTACTAAAAAATAAATCAAATTTAAATTTCTTTTCAAATAGGTCTAATTATATTGTTATAAATCATCACTACTTCCCTTACCGGTAACCCCTTGACTTGGTGGGGTATTTCGGTAACCTCTTGACTTAGAACAGGTTGATAAGTTAAAGAGTAAGTTAAAAAAGACCAAGGGTTTGGCTTAGACTAACTTACTACCAGTCAAAGTGTCAATGCCTCTGACATTGAAGGTCATAAAAGAAAACCTTTAAAATGGTTGTTTGCTTTGAAGTTTTTTCGCAAGTTTCTCGTTAGTTGTACGATTTTACAGTTCAAAGCTTAAGCCTACTTAATTTTAGGCAGCATACACCTAGGCATAATAGTAGTGAAAAGGCTTTAAGCAATTCAAAGGTAAAGCTAGGTTTACACTATGTAGCAGAGCTACATGTATAGCACAGCTATATAGCTCTGCTATAAAGTCAAAAAATACTGTACCGCTAATTAGCAAATTTAAGCCATTTTCTCGGGAGCAGTTTCATAACTGGGCTACGATACCATTGAATGAAAATATTGATCAATCCGATCTAAGTTTTTATATCGTATTTCATATCGTAATTTCTAATCCTAATCTAACTATCATAACATAAACTAATCTCCATTAATATAAGGTACCAACCTATGCCCTGGTAAGTTAAAATGTGAGAGTAGACCACACATAAGTAGGATAACTTACATTGGAAACTGTTTTTCTAATATGTTATTTTGTCAAAATTAGGCCTGAGTTGTCATTATCATTATTAGGGTTTTGATTTTGTTGCAATAATTGTAGGCCTATAGAGCCTATATCAGGTTATTCTTGTTTTTAAATGTAAACATTAAAACAATAAGCTAAACAAAACAAGGGTAGTTAGTTACAGCAATTGTCTTTGTTATTCAGGTCTAGATTGAATCAATAGTTCATACAAAAGATATGTCTATCGGATCAATCGATATTTGCATTCGATAGTATCGTAGCCCAGTTATGAAACTGCACCCGAGCTATATACTGTAGCTCCTTTTTAATACGGTAGCTCTGCTGTATAGCTCTCCAACTAGATAGTGTAAACCCACCTAAAGGCTTTGTAGGCATACCTCTTCTAAACTGGCTTACTGGAGGGTTGGAATAACCTAGTTTCAAATGTTAGCCCTCACTACCGGTGGGGCACACAAGAGATTTTCAAAGTAACTATGACGTCACTGAATTAGTTCCTTGAGTTATCTCTAAAATCATTCTAGCTCTGAATAAGTTACACTTGATTTCAGAGTGGTCGTCTGTTACAACTTAAATGTTGTTTCAATTTATAAAAAAAATGTTGCTAATAAAAAAAGTGTTTAAATAACCTCTGTAGGAATAGGATTATGAAATAAAGATAATTCCATTGTTCTCTTTGTAAGGAGAAGTTGTAAACTCTTTTGTAAAATGAAAACTGTTTATTGTTGTATGGTAATAGGTTTTGTAATGATTTGATCAGAGCTTCCATAGGCGTGCTTTAATTTTGATGGAAAATATTCAATGCTTTCAATATTTGAGTAGGCTATGCTTTTGGTTAGTGTGTAATTTTCTGTAACTGTTTTGACAGTTGGCATATTCCTGAATTCCCCATTTAAACAAATCCTTTGCCAAATTCTGTAGGCTAAGATGTATTAACAGTAAGTACTGTTGAAATGTGATAAAACTTTGTACAACCTAAATGTAGCTGCAAGGTTGGGATTGCAGAATCCTACACCATTAGTCTTATCACATTCACACACATAACACTAGCCTCCATTCAAGAGTGCTAATATAAAAATTTGTTATGTATTGTGTAGCAATACAAGGATATCTATTCTGATCTTTTAAAACTTGAATTATTAATATTTATTGATAAATAAATAGCTTTAGGGATTTTTGGGCTTATTTTATTTATTTTTTTAGATTAGCACTCTTGAATATAATGTTATACGTGTTATATAGACTAATAGTCTAGCATTCTGCAATCCAATAGAGTCATTCTGCAATATCTAATAGTCTAGCATAGTGCACCTAGGTTTAGGTTCTACAAAATTTGATCAAATTTCAACTACGGTACCTACTGTAAATACATCTTACTAATTTGGCACAGAATTCATTTATGGGTAATTCAGGAATAGTCAAGAGACAGTTGCAGAAAATTACGTTTCAGACTAACCAAAAATATAGCCTACTCAAATATTGAACATATTGAATCTTTTCTATCAAAACTAAAGCAGATCTATGGAAGTTAGGCATTATAAAAACATGAAAAATATATATTACAAAAATAAAAGTTTATTTATTTTGTAAAAGAGTTTTCAACTTCTTAAAAAGAGGACCATGATGGAATGATCCATTTCATAACCCTATAACTTAGAGGTTAAAGTTAAGATTAAACAATATTTCGGTTGAAACAGACGACTCTGAAATCAAGCCTATTCAGCGCTAGTATGTTCATCGCGGTAACTCCGAGATTTAATGTATGGAGCCTTGCTGAATATACACATTAAATATTAATGAATGTTTAAATATCTAGTGGTGTGTGTGTGTGTGTGTGTGTGTGTGTGTGTGGATCTGTCAGTGTTCTCGTATAGGGCAGGCTCCTGGGATCTGCCGACTGTGGCGCCGCGACCAGTGGACCTAGGATAGCGAGTCCGCGGCACAATGTATGTCACGCCGGCTGGCTTATCATTACCCCGCTCCACCCCTACTAGCGTCCTCACTGCACCTCTACTGCTCTCTAGGGCCTACTGCTGACTCTCTGTCTCTCACTTCTTATCTCCCTACCCCAAAAAACTAAAGGCGGCGCACATCAATGCTCAGTTATTGCCCGCTCATATTGATGAGGTTAGAGTGATCCTCCGGTCAAACAGTTTCGATCTCATCGGCATTTCTGAGTCCTGGCTTAATCCGAGTATTCATTCAAATGAAGTGTAACTCCCTGGTTACGTCTTGCAGCATAATGATAGGATTGGGGCACAAGGTGGAGGCGTTGCAGTGTACATCACGGAGGGCATCAAATTCAAGACTATTTATTTTACTCTGTCTGTTGAAATCTGTTTGACTGGAGCGGATGTACTGTTGTTAGTGGTGTGCTATCGCCCACCACTAAGCGAGCATTTGTTGGATTTTGAGAATTCAATGTTAAATTTCATGTTTAGGTACAGTCATGTCTTGATCATGGGTGACTTCAACAGTGAATTACTTTTGATTCATCACTGGGAATAAAGACAGATGAAAACAATGGTAGACTCATGTAACTTAACTATTCTTCCGCTTGGTCTGACACACCATGCTGCCAACTTTGACATCCTTCTTGATTTGATTGTAGTATCTGATCCACAAATCATTATTCATCATGGGCAGCTTCCTTTTTCTACAATATCCAAGCACAACCTCATCTATTGTGTATATTCCATAAGCTCCCAAGCCCAGGATAAAATTTGTCAAATACAGGCAATTTAAGAACTTGAATGAGATCGAGTTTATGCTTGATATTCATCAAATGTCATGGCACACGATTCAAAATTTAACTTCTGATGATGAAATGGTTCACAAGCTCAATGCTGTGATATTAAGTCTATTTGAAAAACACGCCCCAATAGTAAAAAAATGTTTGACAAAAAACCAACCTGTGCCATGGATAACCCCTGATATTAGTAGCCTCATGGCTAGACGTGATTGTTTGTATAGGAGAGCAAAACATTCCCATGATCAATTTGAAATGGAGCAATATCGTCATCTCAGAAATAGAGTAAAGCAACTTTTGCGCAATTCAAAACTACCACGGCCGCAATCTCTTCGGAAATAAAAATAAGCCCTCTAGAATATTGTGGCGCAATGTAAAGAGTATTGGGCTTGGGAATCAATCTGAACCACAACCTGTAACTTTCCTCTTGTTGACCTGAATAGTTTCTTTTCTTCTTTCAGCCAAAGTATTGATCAACAAGAGGTGAACCGTTACCTTGACAAGTTGGTCAACTCACCACCTCAACACGAGTATTCTGAGTTCAAGTTTAAACCTGTTATACAGTCAGATGTGTTGAAAGCTATTCATCAAATCTGTAGCAATGCTGTCGGGTCTGACGGAATTTCAATACGCCTTATTAAAGACATTCTCTTTGCCATTCTCCCAACTGTCACACATTTTTAACACTTCTTTGAGAGAATGTTCTTTTCCTTCTTGTTGGAAGTCTGGTCTAATCCGCCCCTTAAATGAGGTCTTAGCTCCAGCATCTTGCCATAATTTCAGACCGATCAGCATTTTGCCAGCTTTATCTAAAGTCCTTGAGAGAATCGTACAATGTCATATCACTGATTTCACCACTGCCAATAATATTTTGTGTGACTTTCAGTCTGGTTTTCGAACAGCACACAGCACTGAGTCAGTACTCCTTCGTATTACAGAAGACATACGACTTTCAATGGAACGTTGACAGGGTACGATTCTTACTCTTTTTAAAAGCCTTTGACTGTGTTAGTCATAATCTCCTACAATAGAGAAATCAAGGCCAATAGGGTTTTCACAGAACCCGGTAGTGTGTAAAAGTTGATGACATGAGATCTGACTAGGAGAGTGTTACTTGCGGCGGGCCTCAAGGATCAAAACTTAGGCCTCTGCTTTTTGTACTGAATGTGAACTTAACTATAACTCACCGTAAATACCATATGCTTGCCGATGACTTGCAAATCTATGCTTATTTTTTAGTCAGTAATATTAATGACTGTCTTCTGAAAATCAACGTAGACATTGAGCAAATTGTTGCATGGACCAAAAACACGGACTTAAACTAAATCACGACAAGACCTAACCCATCATAATCTGCAATCAGCTTCTATGAAATTCAAGTGACTTTAACACAACAAATCCAATTTTGGTAAATGGAAAAGCCCTACCTTACTATGACAAAGTAAAAAATCTTGCACTGACGATAACTTAGTGTCTACTCTACTACACTTACTTGGAATTATGCAGTCATAGGCATTCAGAGGAAGGTTTTTGCCTCAATTCACTCACTTGAAAAATTACAGAACTTTTTACCATTATATACCAAGTTACATCTGTTTAAATCACTTGTTTTCCCTCACTTTACTTACTGTAACGCTGTGATCAATGACATGACTGTGTCTCTGGCTGACATGCTCCAGCGGTCTCAGAATTACTGTTTGAGATTTGTCTTTAATCTGAGATACCGTAAGCATGTCACGCCATATTACATTGAGTCAAGAATCTTAAAATTAAATGAAAAGAGATCAATCAAAGTAATCTGCCTTGCGTTTTCAATTTTAAAATCTTCTTTACCAAAATATTTGAAAAATGATTTCAAGTTTGTTTTCCAAGATAGCTCAAGAACTTCACGTACTGCCTCTTTCACTTTGCATATGCCTCATCATAGGACAGCGGCCCAGGGCCGCATTTAGCCAAACGGCGCCCCTAGGCACATAAAACAGTTGTGCCCTCCCTGCCGCAATACCGGCCACGAATATAAATAAAGTCACGATTATTTTTTCCGATGCGTGTAGTCTCAAAATTACAGCCACTTTAAATTCAAATATCTCAAAACCAATAAATTGTATTAAAATTTTAAAAGAGACAAAAAAGTTGACAGATTTATTAAATTAACTAAATGATACCAAGATTCTACAGATCTAACAACAAATCACGCACTACGGCGGCACGGCTCGGACGGGTGTCATGGCACGGCTCGCAATTTTTTAAGCTGTTGCGCATATTCTGTAGTACTAGCGGACACCCGGCGTTAACTTTAAAGGCTTTAGCAACTCAATTTGCTATTGCGAGCTGGGTAGAACGACGAAAATAATGTGTCGCCCGTCTCGTAGGGTACCAGCCATCGCGGTTGGTAAGTGGTAATGGTCGGTAAGGTAGCTCGGAAATGTCATGAAATTCCTTCTCTCGAATCTTGCAAAACTGCGGCAGGTGCGAATTGTCCGGGAGTGTCCGTTGCGTGATGTATCGCCCTAGTTCGCGCACTCTAATGAGTTTCAATGTTAAAAACTATTTAAAATTGCCGATCCGCCCATCCGTCTGTGCCGTGTCGCTGGAGCCGTCGTGCTGACGTAGCTTTTTGTAGTTTTGCAATAAAATATCCTTAATTTGCATGAATAAAAATAAAAATCGAGGTTTTATACAAAAAAATCTAAATAGCTCCGTTACTTTTGTTAAACCCTTATCTTTGTATCATTAATTGTGACCATTTTAAAAAAATATTTTCCCCTGAAAATGAACATTGGTATGATAAAATTTAATGCCAAATATTGAATTAATATAGTGATCCGGTAAGGATATAAAAATTTTGTGTAAAAAACAAAGTGGCGGATAGAGGCCAAACAGAGCGGAAATAAAAAAAAATGTACTACACTTTTTAGATTTTATTTTGATGTGTAGAATACTAGTATTCATAGTCATAGTGACGGGGTTTAATGATATACTGTATACACAAATATATATTTTGAAATTTAAAATAAATCTAATCCTCTAAAATGTATAGTGTCATATTATACTTCGCAGTAGTTGACATATAACCTGTCACTGTTACTTCAATCTTCTTCCCTTCTTCAAAAATTCAATCTTGAAGTGGAATATTGACAATACCATTGTATTGAAAGAAAAATGTATGTAACCGGGGGATTTTAATAAATAATAACTTTAGGACTCTCATACTTTATTTGGATGATGTTTACCATTTGTTTCGTTTGGCCGCTGCCGCTACAGCAAAGCAACGCAGAAAGGTCTGCACGAGCCTTGCGTTGCGTCGCCCTATTTTGCAGGAGTTTACAAGGAAATAATTAAGCGTATGAATAACAAATTTTCCCTTTTTAACTCCTCAAAATTTTGCGCCCCCTAAAATTTTGCGCCCTAGGCCTGGGCTTAGTGGTCCTAGTGGGAAATGCGGCACTGCAGCGGCCTATGACTGGGCTTTTGTTGATGCTGCTTGCTGCCTTTAGAATGACTTGCTCCAACCCTTAAGATCAATTCAGAGTTGTGTCCGTTTTTTGGTAGCACTGAAAGGATTATTTTTTGAGCAGATGGCCTTGGCTGGTACAAAATTTAGGGCCCCTGTGTGTGTGCGCGGGAGCACTGACAGATAAGTGTAGTAGTGAGTGTGTGATCTACACGTTGTTTATGTAGATTTCATGACTAGAAAGAAAAGTGGGTCTTTTTGGTGCGCAATCGTGTTTTAAAAACGAGGCGTAGCTGAGTAGCCCTACGCCCTGAGGCGTAGCCCTTGTAACAGCTGATTTATACCATTGTTTTATGGGAACCGCGGATGCCGGTAAATAGCTGATCAACAATGTAAGCAACAAAATATGAAACACAAAATGAAAAACAGCTGATTTACACCATTGTTGCACCACATGCTAGAAGCATCCTCATTATTAGCATTTCAGGGTTGCTTATTAATCACATTTTTTATAATTAAATAATTATTATGATAAATAAATACGCCATATTTGGTATTTTCGTGATCAGAAACATTATTCCTTTTTTATGATGATGAAAAAAATACATACTTGCATTAAAAATAATCTACTTGTCTAAAATTTCTCAAAAACCGTTTAAAGTAAAAAATTTTAATTTTAATATTCAGAATCTACGTAAAATTTCAGTAAAGTTTTATAATAAAAGTTTTTTTGTATTTTAACAAATAACAAAGTTATAGGCAAAAGAAGTTTTGAGCAAAAAACAGTTTTTCGAGCACAGCGAATGAACCAGTAGAAATATCTGGTATTCTTACACATCATTTTGTTGAGCTTATAATTCCGCACTACTTTGCTAATTTGACCTTTGCTGTAACTTTTATAGTTTGTGAGATCCGAATGGTGAGCATAAAAAAATGAACACACTGTATATCCGTGGTACCGATAACTTTTGAAGCGGACCTCCGATTTTGATCAAATTTGGTATGAAGGTGTAAGACCACTTCTATTTTCATGAGTTCGCGAACAAGCATTGTCGGGTTATGGGAACAGGGTTTTATGGTGTTTCAAAATGGTCAAAATTGGGTTTTTGGCATTTTTGGACCTTAATTTTCAAAATTCATGAATTTTAACTAAAACTATTCAAAAGAGCTTAAAAAAACAAACAATTTAGTCTTTTGAATTTTGAACTTGGCTTAACAGGTTATGGAGAAAAGCAAAAAATAGGTTTTCCATGTTATTCTTATGGGAAATCAAGAAACCCCTATATCTCACCTATTTATTGACATAACTTAATCAAATTTGGTATGTACATTATCTAGATAGGGTTTAACTTATACTTGCTTACAAAACCCATATGACGGCAGACCTACATACTCACCCCCATGGGGTTTATGGGGAAAATAAAAAATTGTCAGAGCTTGATACAACTTTGTGTCTGCATTCACCAATTTTATTGGTTAACTTAGATTTTCTAACAACACCCCATGGCAGCAAACCTACATACTCGATCCTATGGTGTTTTTATGGGGAAAGTAAATCATCTGAAATTCCATTGGAAATTCGCTGAGTACGCAGGTCTGCTGCGACGGGGGTATTATGTCCCACAGCAGACTTTTTAAGCCTCCTTGCAACATACCATGCAAAATGTAATAATTTTTATCTCAAAAACTATTTAAGATGTGTGTTTGTGTATCAAAAGTCAAAAGTGTAAAATTGGTTGGTACCAAAATCCTTTTAGTGAATTTCCCTATAGGGAATATGCCATTACGGTGGTAGTCATGATGAGCCCTAAGCCTGGACCATGACACTTTTTTGTTTTGAGATCCCTAGAAGCCAAAAACAATATTCGTTCAAATTCATCTATCTATATATGTGTCCATGGACACAATAACTTAAGAAAGAAACCTTTGATTTGATGAACTTTGGTATGAAGGTGTAGGTTAGGGTTCTACAGGTTAAGTTAAAAAAACCATGCGTGATTGTACCATGGGAACGGGGTTTTATGGGGTTCCTTAAGGGTCAAAAATGAGTTTTTGGCATTTTTGGACATCAGTTTTCGAAATTCACTAAATTTAACTAAAACCACTTAAAAGAGCTTGAAAAAACAAACAATTTAGTATATCAAACTTTGAATCTGGCCAACGGATTACTGCGAAAATCCAAAAATATGTTTTCCATGTTGTTCTTGTGAGATCAACAAATCCTTCTATCTCACGTATTTATTGATATAACTGGATAACATTTGGTATGTACATTCCTAAGGTAGAGTGTAACTTAAACATCCATATAGCGGCGAAGCTACTTACTCAACCCCATTGATTTTATGGGGTGGATAAAAAAAATATCAGAATTTGATACAATTTAGCATGTACCTGCATTATTTGCAGGTATCTGCTTACAACACCCCCATGTCAGCAAACCTTCATTCTCATTCCTGACTATCGTGTATATGGGGAAAATAAAATATACCAAATTCCATTGGAAATTTGCTGAGTACGCATGTCTGCTTCGACGGGGGTATTATTTCATTATAGCTAACTTTTTTGGTATTTTCTTCCGAACAGATACACACAGCGAGAGTAGCCTACAGGGATATAGTAATGCAATCTTTTACAAATTCAAAAATGAAAAGCTTGACAATCATTGTGATTACATACATTGAATCCTTTTAAGGTTGCCCTGAAGTTCTTGTTGGCTCCCGTCAATCCAGCAGACATCAACACCATACAAGGGGTGTACCCAGTCAAACCGAGTCTCCCAGGAGTCCCAGGCAGCGAGGGAATTGCAGAGGTCATCGCAGTCGGACCTGAGGCCAAGAAGATTCAAGTTGGTGACAGAGTCATCCCCAACAGGCAGCCTGCTAGCACCTGGAGAACCCATAATGTAGTCAACGAATCTGATGTATTTAAGGTACGAGTAGAGTCTCTTATTAACAAATGATTGAGATTAATTTATCAGATTGGAAAAATTTTAGTTTTAAAAGCTGTACTAGTAGTATGGAATGTGATTAAGGCTGATTGATCAATTACAGATAATATAAAAATTTCAAATAAGCTATACCTATTGGTAAATTGTTGATACTTGTTGGTTATAGGCACCACCTATTATTTTAAGGTTAAATGATGAAAAGTATGAAATATGACACTTTTACCATTAAGTACTGATTGCACACATTTCAGGTATTTTGAGTGATTTAGTTTTTACCACAGATTTACAGAATGCCACAATGTCAGCAAGCAGAATGGAAAGTGAAACGGCAGTTTAGTTTGGTTTGGTTAGGTACCGAGGTGAATTGAAGCAAACTAAAGCGAGTGTGTACTGGGTTGATTTGAACTCGATGCTTGGGTCTGATCGCGTCCTTTGATTTGTGCTAAAAACCAACTCCAGATGGAGCACAGGCGAGCACGAGCATGGGTGATGCGAACGATGGTGAACTGAGATGAGCATATCGAGACGAGCTATCGTGCTCGTGCTTGATCGCCTTGATACGGTGTTAGTGTACTGCAGACATATAATCTGGGTGTTGCTAGGTTGGGTATTAACTACTGGTTGTTGACTATTCATTTGTTTCTGTGTCTATTTCTTACTTAGACTACGACGGACCTTTTAGCATTGCATTTGAGTATGAATGTTGTGTTTAATTTAGTTTTGAGGTAGTCTAGGTAATATGTTTAAATTGCTTATTCCCTATGAGAAATTCTCTAAAAAATGATGATGACAAATAAGTGGCAAATATAAAAAGTGTGTTGCACCTTTAGAACAAAAGTTTAACGAAATAGATAGGTTGGATATAATGGGCAAGTATAAAAAAAGGTTAGGGTAGGAAATGAGGAAAAATATTATAAAACAAAATAGGTAACAGCCCATAAAAACTTGGTACGGTAATCAGTTGTATTGGTGTCAAATTTCATTGAAAAATATGGATCACCTGGAGCTGTACCGTAAATAAATTGTTAAAATAATGTCTTAGATTGGTCCAAATAAGGTTTAATTTCCATTTTACTGTTATAAGGCATTTTCAAAGGGAATCTATGATCTAGGGGCCATAAGAAATCATTGACAACTAAATGGGCATGGTCCAGTCAGTAGTTTTCTCTCCAGAGCCTAAGGCCGCTATGAGCCGTGAGCAACTCGGTGGGCAACTCGGCGGGCAACCGATTGCCGGTGTTGTAGCGGGGCATTGAATCAAATGGGAGTCATTAGCCGTGAGCGATCGGTTGCTCAACTGAAAAAAGTTGCCCGCGCAGTTGCCGGGCGTGTCAGGCCTCGGCAACTGCGCGGGCAACCGTTTGAGTCTCCTTGCCGTCGGGGGGCATTGGAGTATATGGCGCATACTAGCCACTTTTTGGGAAACTGACGGCGTGCGCATGTGCTACACCAATCTGTGTACCTGCTCAGTCTCATCTGTCATTCGTGTCTGACGCATGTAAAGTTGTTCTGTTCATTATTTAAGTTGTTATTAGTGTTGTAATTAATAGTGTTATTATTATTAGTGCAGTTATCATTAGTTTAACCATGGCTAGTAAACAAATTACCCTGGGAGGTGTTAGTGAAGATACTGAAAACACTGAGGAAATCTGCAAACTCTCCGCCTTCTCTTTTTCAAGAAAAGGTGAAGTAGGAGGAGCTCCGTACTGCTCAACACCATCTTTGACACTTGACTCTGAAAGCGCGCGAATGAGTCCAAAAGCGCGGTAGTATTGGTTTTTGCAGTTGTCCAAGAGTTGCCCAGCTCAGTTGCTGAACCGGGAGACTGACCGGGCAACTCACTGGCAATTGGTTGCCCGCCGAGTTGCCCACCGAGTTGCTCACGGCTAATAGCAGCCTAAAATGCACTCTTTTAATATATTAGACACTATCCTGATTTCCTGAAATCTGAGGTAACCATGGTCCCATGTAGGTACACTAAAAAAATGCTTGGGCAACTTAACTTATCCCAGCGATAAGTTTAATCATAAGTTTAGAATAAGTGGAATAAGTAGAAGTTAGAATAAGCGATAAGTTAGAAGTAGATAATCAGACTTCTATTCTAATGATTCACCAGTTATATATAATTCTATATACTAGAAAAGTGACTTGAAAATTATAATTTAAATACTGGTAGCTGTAAAAAAACTCAAAAATAAAACTTTGAAAAGATTTTAATTTCTCAGGTGCCGAAAGACATAGGCCTAGCGGAAGCAGCTGCCGTAACCTCCAACCCCTCAACTGCTTACCGCATGCTGAAAGACTTTACTTCGCTCAGTCCTGGAGATCCTGTACTACAGAATGGAGGCAACAGTGCCGTGGGGCAGAACGTGATACAACTGGCGCGGGCGTGGGGCCTGGCCAGTGTGTCGGTGGTACGTGACCGCCCAGACATAGCGGACCTGCGTTCGTACCTGAAGGAGCTAGGTGCTGACTATGTACTGACCGAGGAGGAACTTGAGAAGTAAGTTGGTTATCACAGCAGTATGGTTAAAAAAAATTTTATGAAACTTAGTTTAGCTAATCAGTTTTGTAGTATCAAAGTCAGCATAAGTAAACGCTGGCTCTTATCTTTGGAAGTTCCAGTGGAAAAAAGGTTAAGGTGGAATGAAGGGTAAGAATGGTTTGAGTTGATTAAGCCCCAATACGCTAGATTTATTGTTACGTTAAAATTTAATATTCACTAGTTTTTTAAAAATTTGTTGATATTTTAGTTGGGGTTTTTCTTGACGCAAAAACAGTTATGTTCTTTGCACGGATATATGAAAGGATTAATCTTACTCTCAAACCCCATGTCCACCTAAATGGGCTTTAAAATTCTACTTTATTTATTAATAATTTTAACAAGGGTCACTAAAATTAGATAATTTTCAACTGAACCACAGCTTAGTAACTTAATAGTACTAAGTAACTTAGTGACTTAGTAAGTGGCTGTGGATAGTGGGTAATGTTGCAGTTCAAAAAAAAGAAAAAAAGATGCAATTTAGCACATGTAAAAAATTTGTTCCTCTAAAGCCCACATTGTGAGTTATTCATCAAAATGTTACTTAATCTAATAGTTAAGGTTGGCTGCACACCAAAATGAATGTGAGAAAACAACGTAGTGAGCCAAGGTAATAACATATTATGTTTAAATGGAATGCCTGCACACTACAGCGAACTCGACAGTCTTCGGTGATTTCAACATATGTTATTACCCCTCTTGTTGCGTCGCCCCCGTTTTGGAGTGCAGGCGGCCTAAGTGATTATCGCTTTCGTCTGTTTTGGTGTGCGGTCGGCGTAAAAGAGCACTGATTTCTTGGTTATTAGATCTGGCAAAGGGCATTTTTTGTCTAGGGATAGCAATTTAAATTGACATTTTAAAACTCTTTTAACATTGAAAGAATAATGCAAAAAACTTAAGTAGTGGGGCTAGGACTAGAGGTTTAGATCATCATCTTGTCTACAAGCTTGCCAAGTAGGGCCATTTACTCCACAGTTTTCTGTTATTATAGCTACCTTTGATCTGTATTCAGTTGATTCTATCGGTCATTCAAGTAGTGGCATCAAGATCCTAGAGTAATCTTACTCACTTCGGTATGAGTTCAGTGATATCAAAATTTCTCATGCCAAGTTAAAAAAAGTAACATTTGATTGTTCAGTGATGTTTCGTTTACTTGAATGAAATTCTGGGGGCATTATTTCACACAATACTTGGGTTAACTTTAGATCAAATTAGTTTTAAATAAAAAAATTCTCAACTGCTGTAAAAAGTGTACTGCAAATATTAGAATGATTGTTGCCTAATAAAAATGTTTTACCATGGTTTTGAACAACAATGTGTTGGTAAGTTACTAAATAAGTCTTAGTTGATGAACTTATTTTTGTCAAAACTTGGCTGTCACTAGGGTTAATAAGAAATGATTAGTTAGTAGGATCAACAATCTTCTTTCTTACCATATGTAGCCATTTTCAATGAATAAAAACCTTACACAAGTTTTTGTGTTAATTTTTTTGGAAGTAAGTCTAAATAGCTTAAAATAAATACAAAAAAAACTGTAAAAAACGAGGCCCTTTACCTTTGTTAATATTTGGTCTAGTTAGGGGTAGGGGCATGGGAGTGAGCGCCAGCATCTGTAATGAATAATGTAAGTGGAGGTAATGAAAATTTTTAGGCATAAGCGTCAGTGCCGTTTGTTTAAGAAAGGATGTGCTAATGTCCACGCAGAAGAGAAGAATATCTGGTAGCGATGCGAGAGTGACGGCTGCTGTTTCTGGAGTCCAATGATCTTGTTGCCAAAATCAACGATTATGTTTGAGAAAACAGAAAACTGACATTAAAGTACCGTTCAACACTATTTCACCACGACAGTGCTAAAATGCTCTTACGTAGAAACATTCAAAGTCTCAATCCAAAAAATTGTCTTTTAGTTATTTGTTTTTATCTGTTTGCTAGAGAAAAATTGTAAAAATGGCTATTTATATTTTTACAATTGCCCATTAAATATTGTGATAACATTCAGAATTAAGCTTACAGTAATTAGTTTAATTATGAAATTTTATGTCCTTCTAGGCAGAGGGATTTCTTTCCAAAAAATAATATGAAGAAACCAAAACTTGCAATGAACTGTGTGGGAGGCAAGAGCGCTTTAACACAGCTACGCAACCTAGACAATGATGGAGTCATGGTTACATATGGTAAGTACTTTAATGAAAAAAAATAAATAAATAAAACTGTTTTGTAAATGGCATTTCTTAGTCTTCATAGTTCCTTAATATGTGAATGTGAGGGAGAAATAATTTGTACTAGGGATCAACCGCTGGTCGAAATTCGACCAAATATTCGGTTGACCTTGAGCAAATTATTTTTAAAATGTTTTATTACTGAAAAATCTGTTCTTCCTGATTTGCTAGCATCTGTTAATATAACAGCTGTCTAATGATTCAGTCAATAAGTATCCTTCTCCCATAAGATTAACACTGAAACTTTCAAAGCCTGCAGGGCGTAGCCATTGACTATGTACACTAGCGTTACTAGACTTCTCATGGCATATGAGTGTTTGAAACTTATTGACGGTGGTGCGATCTCGTGCGGTGTACATGGAAGTACAAGTCATATGATAGGCAAATCAGTACTATACCCTGTTCAAAATAAATGTGCGGTCGAAACACAGTTTTCAATTCCCCCATTTTTCCCTTTCCTCCCACGTCCAAGAATCCAAACAATCAAAATCGCTGAGAATTACTACAGCTGTTTAATATCTCATGTCACTTTATGCCAATGTTTTGCTTTTTCGTAAACAAATATTCTAATTTTGACGTTTCAGATGTAACAAGAAGCGCTTCCAACGGCACATAGGGGAGGTAACATGATCTTCAGCGCTATTTTCTACTCTGAATTTTAAGAGCGAAATTAAAATAACATCTGATTGCGAAGAAATTAGGGGAATTCAGGAAGGTATTGAGGGAATTTCCCTTGTGGTGGGAAATAAAATTCTGTCTTTCGACCGCACATTTATTTCGAACGGGGTTTACCACTCTTCTCAACCAAGGATGGAATATTTTATAACTGAGGGTTATGTTTATGTTTTGGTAAAGTGTTTTGGCAGCACTGCAAACCCAGCTGAATAACAACATCGATGGCAGCGACTCAGGCGAATACCACGAAACTTCTAAACTTTTGCCTCAAACTAAATGCATTGAATGAGAGGTCTACTCACATTAGTGTATAGACTTCTTGCTGCATTTACATACAATAAAGGAATCATTCATTTCTTTTGATGTAGTTCTATGGCTATCCATACTCCCTCAGGGGCAGTGGGCTTTCCACTGTACGGGTGTTTCTTGGCGACCCCGGGGTACCTGAGCCAAGCTGTGAGACCCTCCTCACAGTTCTTCCCGAGCTAGGGCCTTTCTTCTCATCTTTCAGGTCTTAGCTCACCGTCTTTATTCTTTCCTGAGCTAACCTTGCTCACCTTCTTGTTTTCGACCCCGAATCAAGGGTGTCTTTCCACCTTCTTTCGACCGGCGCACGCTGGGGGGTCCTGGGAGTGTCCCTGTTGTGTTGCAGGGACTGATGTGTGCCTCGCACTGCCGATGGTCTCCTCCAGTGTGTCGTCAGAAGCCAGCCGCTTCGGACCTTAGTCAGGAAGTGCGGCATGGATGCAGAGATCGGACTCTGCATTGCCACGGTGCGACCCCCAGCACGTCCGGCACATTTTGTGTATCGGTGCTGGGCAAACGGAGGTTTCGGGCCCCAGAGTCCTGGGGTAGGGGTGTCTTATCTCCTACGGGGGGTAGACCTCCGAGGGTGTACCCGCTCCCGGCCAATGAAGGGCCGCCTCTTGCCGCACGATGCGCTGGTGAAACAAAAGTATGGATTTTCAAAACCAAAACACGAAATTAAAGGAGAATGAGCAGGCCGCCTTTAAGCGCAGCTCAAAACTGCAGAGGTCTCCGACCCCAAAGACTGGGACGCCGACGGGGGGAATTAAAGCCTCCCCTCCGCCGATCCCGTTCAAGGCTGCTGGTGTCGCCGGATCGTCGGCCGTAACCGGAAAGGAGAAGGATGAGGTTAAGCTGGGTATGGGGGTGACTGAGCCGGTAACACCTCTAGCCGGGATGCAAGGAATTCCTCCCAGGAAGAGTCCTCTTCGTCCGGCATTCGAGATGCAAATGCTTCGGCAGCAGCAGGACGATGCCAACGAGGAGGAAGACTCATGTCTGAAGAAAATGAACGATCTTTTGAAGGAGATGGCCAAGGCTCTCCTTATTCAGAAGAACGTCAACAAGGCGATTAAGGACGGAATTCCAAAACTCGAGGATTTCCTTGGCGAAATCGAGGAATGCCGGAAGATCAGGCTGAAGGCAGTGAAGCAGGAGCGCGACGTTATGAACCGAGTTATGTCTGCTTCGCCTCAAGCTCATCTGGCTGAGTCCCAGACTCAAGCCAGAAAGCGAAAGAAGAGGCAGAGCGGTTCTTCGCCGGAAAGCCCTGAGCTTGTTGAGGTGGACTCAGTGCCGAGACCGGTTTTTGTCACTGCGGCATCGCAGACATCTCCTGTCCAGGCTACTCAATCCGCCCCGGGCGCTGTCGCGATTCCAGCGGCTACTCCTGCAGAGGTTCCTGCTCCGGCGGCTAATCCTGCCTTGGCAGCAAACTCTGCCTCAACACCTTTGGGGGGCTGGAAGACGCGCCTGTCTAAGAAAGAAAGGAGGAGGCAGAAGCAAGTGGAGGCAGCTTCGAAAAGTGCGTCGAGGGTGGAGCGGACGCAAGTCTCAAACCCGGTGGGGGAGGCCTCTGGCAAGTCTGTCAGAAAGCCTAAACAACCCAGGCCTAAGAAGTCCAGGACGGAGGCAATCTTGATCAAGCCCTTAGGGGGGCGATCTTTTGCTGATGTTCTGGGTCAGATTAGATCGCAGGCCAAACCGGAAGAGACCGACACCGTTATCAAGTCTATTCGGCGAACCCAGAACGGGGATGTCCTCCTCGAACTGGGGAAGTCGAGTGACAAGATCGGTTTTGCCGCTTCCCTCAAGACTGCACTTGGGGACAAAGGCTCCATCAAGGCCCTAGAACCGAAATGTTCGGTCGAGATTCGGGACCTTGATGCCCTCTCCACCGAAGATGAGGTGACCCGTGCGATCCAGGTGGCACTCCCGGAGATACCGGCTGATGGAGTGAGGGTATGGCTGACAAAGCCTAACCGAAGTCAACTCAGGATGGCTGTTGCTGAGATGGGCGAAAAGCACGCCAATAAGCTGCTTAGCCTTCAGCACCTCAGAGTCGGTTGGGTCAGTTGCAGGCTCAAACGGAGGGTGGTAGTTTCGAGATGCTTCCGCTGTCTCGGTTTCGGCCACTCCTCCCGAAACTGTAACGGGCCCGACAGGAGTGCCAACTGCTTCCAGTGTGGAGGCCAGGGCCACAAACGCAAGGAATGTTCCTCGAGCCCATCCTGCTTCCTCTGCAAGGATTCAGGCTCCAGTGCCCTCGGTCACTTACCCGGGTCTGGTCAGTGCGGTGCCTTCAGAGCCGCACTTGAACAGGCAAAAGGCAGCGGCCGGTAATTCGCATCCTCCAGGCCAATCTTCATAGATCCTGGGGAGCTGATAACCTTCTAGATCAGCTCGCCCGAGAACTTGGTGCTGACGCGCTCCTTATCAGCGAACAGTATCGGGACAGAGACCCAAACATTTGGATCTCCGACAGCCTCGGTACTGCTGCATTTTGGGCGCGTAATACACAGGATGTCTTGGTGCGGAGTCACGGGCGCGGCCGAGGTTTCGTCTGGGTTCGGTGTAGGGACGTGACTATCTTCAGTTGCTACCTCACACCCAACGAGGCCGTCCAGGACTTTCGCGACAAGATAGATAGCCTAGAGGAGTGCGTTCTCGGCACCACCGGGCATGTCGTCGTTGGTGGCGATTTCAACGCCAGGGCCGTCGAGTGGGGAATGCCCTCTACCAGCTCCCGGGGGAAATACATCCTGGATTTCATCGCCAGGGCCGGTCTTGTCGTCCTCAACCAGGGCGACACACCTACTTTTCGGCGCCCCGGGCAGAGAGGCACGATCCCTGACGTCACCTTTGCGTCTGAGTCGCTCCTTCCGAGGATCTCTGGCTGGAGGGTTGTCGAGGACTACACGGGTAGCGACCACCAATACATCGTGTTTGACCTGCATGATCAGGCAAATCGTCGAGTTTCCGCATCTCTGGAAGGGCCACGCCGGTGGAACACCAACAAACTGGACGTGGTCAAGTTCACCGAAGTCATCTCTCGGGGAGCGCAGGGGAATCCTGGTGAGGCTGGAGCCGAGGCACTAGTAACATCCACGATGGAACTTATCGTCTCGGCCTGCGACCAGTCTATGCCGCGAAGGAAACCCCGACGCGACAAACAACCCGTTTACTGGTGGACTGAAGAGATTGCGGAACTCAGAAGAACATGTTTAAGAACTAGACGAGCCGCCACTAGAGCGAGAATTCCCGCAGACAGAGTTCGTAAGTCGGAGGCCTATAAAGCTGCGAGAAAATCTCTCCGCCAGGCGATCAACAGGAGCAAGGCGAATAGCTGGAGGAGACTTCGTGACGACGTTGATTCCGACCCGTGGGGCCTGGGTTACAAACTTGTAACACAGAAACTCGGCGCCCGCTCTCCACCTTCCATCATGGAGGGCGCCACCATGGGAAGGATCGTCGCTGCGTTGTTTCCTGAACATCCACAG
This sequence comes from Neoaliturus tenellus, assembly GCA_030545055.2. Lineage (NCBI taxonomy): Eukaryota > Metazoa > Arthropoda > Insecta > Hemiptera > Cicadellidae > Neoaliturus > Neoaliturus tenellus. The sequence goes on along the minus strand of CM061533.1, from coordinate 152,194,624 downwards.
CGACCGCCGGTTGACTTCGGACGGGTAGAGGACGTTCCACTTTTCACTTTCGAGGAGCTGGAAACCTCCGTTCTCTCCCTGAAGAGCAACAAGGCTCCTGGCCCGGATGGGATTCCCAGTGAGGCTTTAAAGAAAGTATTTTTAATCAACGCTGACTTGTTGTTGAGAATGTACAATGCCTGTTTGGTAGAAGGGGTGTTTCCGGCTCCCTGGAAAACAGCCAGGCTTGTACTGATCAGCAAGGGCAAAGGTGATCCCGAGCTGCCGTCGTCCCACAGGCCTCTCTGCATGTTGGACACGGCTGGGAAGCTGTTCGAGAAGCTGATCCGTTCCCGCCTGACTTCTGCCGTGGAAGCTGCCGGGGACTTATGCCCCCGTCAGTACGGCTTCAGAAAGGGACGGTCAACGATCGACGCTGTCACCGAAGTTCAGAGAGCTGTGGAGAGAGCCGAGAGCCACAACCATTTCTCCCGCCGAGTAGTGCTTCTTGTTACGCTTGATGTCAAGAATGCCTTCAACTCGGCGAGGTGGGTCGATATGTTGGATGCGCTTCGCAACACCTTTCGTATTCCTGCATATCTGTTGCGGCTCGTCGAGGATTATCTACGCTCTCGAAGCCTGATTTATGACACGAGGGACGGAACGCGGACGATGGAAGTCACTTCTGGTGCCGCACAAGGTTCAATACTCGGCCCGGATCTCTGGAACGTTGCCTATGACAGCCTCCTGAGGTCCGAGATGCCTGAGGAAACCACTTTGGTTGGGTACGCCGATGACGTCGCAGCTCTCATTGCTGCACGCAACGTTGAGCTGGCCCAACTGAAGTTGAACAGAGTTATGCGGGTGGTCAACAACTGGATGTCCGATCACGGTCTCTCACTTGCTCTCAGTAAGACGGAGATCGTGATTCTTACGAAGAAGAGGATCGACACCGTCGTCCCGTTTCGAGTGGGAAGGGAGGTGGTCACATCAACTCGTGCCGCCAAATACCTCGGGGTTATGGTGGACACCAAGTTAAGCTGGAGGGATCAGATCTTCCGTACGGCGGACAAGGCCGCTAAGGTAGTGACTTACCTTAGTAGGCTGATGGCCAATGTCGGGGGTCCCCGATCCAGCAGAAGACGTCTGTTGATGTCCGCGGTCCAGTCCGTGCTTCTTTACGGGGCAGAGGTGTGGGCAGGCGCTCTAGATAAGGAGTGCTACAGGTTGCGACTCGCCCGGGTTCAGCGTCAAGCTGCGCTCCGGGTGTGTTCCGCCTACCGGACAGTGTCCGAGCCTGCCGTCCTGGTGGTCGCCGGAGTCATCCCTGTCAAGCTCTTGGCAGGGGAGAGGAAAGCGATTTATCAGAGACAAGGCGAGATCGGCAAGGACACGGCAAGAACAGAAGAGCGCTCCCGAACCTTCCAGCAGTGGCAACACAGCTGGGAGCACGACACCCGAGGACGATGGACTGCGCGACTTATCAAGCAGGTCCAACCATGGGTGGAACGGCGGCATGGGGAGGTGGACTACTACCTGACCCAATTTTTGACAGGTCACGGCTATTTTCGGTCGTACCTGAACCGTATGGGAAAGACCGGTTCACCGGACTGCATTTATTGCCCGGGTGTTCCCGACGATGCGGAACACACATTCTTCCGCTGTCCCCGTTGGGAAGGGCCCCGCCTGGAGGCCACACAAATCTTTGGTGCATTTTCGGTGGACTCGGTCTGCCAAAAGATTTTGGAGGATGAGGGCAACTGGGATTGTTTGTCACAGTTCGTCCGGGGCATCCTCCTGGAAAAGAAAACCGATCTGGACCGCGAAGTGGCCCAGATCCCTTGATCGAGCGGCTGGATAAGGAGCGAGCCCCACGGGCGTAAGCCAAATTTAGGCCTAGCCTGACGTAATGTGACAAACAATTCCAGGTTAGATTCCTAAAGAGTAGAGGAGGTTTTTTAGTGGGTAAACTCGTTTTTAGGGGAGCCCCACACTACAGGCTGGCCACCTGTGTGCGTAATGCATTTTTCCGCCTCTCCCTAAAAAAAAAAAAAAAAAAAAAAAAAAAAAATGGCTATTTTTTTAAATATTTAAAAAAAAAACGCCAATGAATATACGTGATGTACTTGTTAATTGTAACATAAAAAAATTGAACAAATATATCAAAGCACTGCTAACTAAACATCCTGGCTTTGATATGAATATTACTTTTTTACATTTTTTAAAAATATTTTTGACATTATAAAGATGTTGGTATTGCCCCGGAACTGGAAATGACAAACAATGGTGTAAATACCCAAGTCACCAGTTCCTAGAAAAGGTCTAGTGCGACCTATGTTTCGATGCTTATTTTCGCATCATCATCAGGCAGGTGTAGAAAACGTGGTTGTCCTTCTATCCAATGGATGTCGTCAAGAGATTAAAAATATCACAATCACAAAACGAAAACATAAAAACACACGGACACATGACAATTAAATAAATAAACACGAACAGAACCGCGCGGTTTAACATTTGTTTAACAATTTGTTTTCTTTTGGGTCTAATGATTGAAATTGGATGTGACAGGTGTTTATAAATTAAAATTTGGAGACTGTGAGAAATACTACGTAGGTCAAACAGGGCGCTCAATTTCAACTAGAATGAAGGAACATAAAATTAATCCTAAACTTCCTCAACAAAAATCCACCTTCGAACAGCATTTGATGACTGAAAACCACAGAATGGGTAAATCAGAAGATAATGTTGCTATACTCAATGTTTGCAAAAAGGACTATTTATTAGACACTCTCGAAGAGTACCATATTTACAAAGCTTCCAAAAAAGACGGGAAAAATCTGCTCAACGACCAAATCCACCACAGCTCAAATCTGATCTTTAATAAAATAATTGATACGCAGGCGACGCATTCCAGGCTCCGTGGACATTCGACACAACCAAGAGGACAAAGGGCAAGCAGCTCCCCCCGCCCCCCGGAAATGGCCAGTGTGGGCTGGATGCCATTCGCCACGGTCGATGATCGGTTTTTTCAACCAGTGTCATAAATGTTAAACCGTGCGGTTCTGCTCAAGTTTATTTATTTAACTGTCATGTGTCTGTGTGCTTTTATGTTTTCGTTTTGTGACTGTGATATTTGCAATCTCTTGACGACATCCATTGGATAGAAGGACAACCACGTTTTCTACATCTGCCTGATGATGACGCAAAAATAAGCATCAAAACCTAGGTCGCCCTAGACCTCCCCTAGGACTCTCTTCTAGGAAGTGGTTTTTTACAGTACTGGTGAAACGCTTGCATTTACATTCAATAGATTTAAGAAAAATACGCTAGCATTAATAATCATTTAATAATATTTATTTTCTAATAATATTATATCAAAACTTCTATCTTCACAATTCAAAACTTTTCCCTCTACACATTGCAGGTGGAATGTCAAGAGAACCAGTAAGTGTTCCAACATCAGCATTTATCTTCAAGAACATCTCCCTTCGCGGGTTCTGGATGACCAATTGGCACAAACTCAACCGGAACTCCGAGGAGCAACGTAAAATGTACGATGAGCTATTCCAGTTGATGAGGGAGGGGAAATTGAAGGCTCCCCGATACAAGATTATTCCGTTGAGTCAGTTTCAAGAGGCAATTTCAAATACAATGAACATTAAAGGTTTTGCTGGTTTTAAATATTACATAGATTTAACTAAGTAACTTGAACAAAAGGGACATTCAAATATCTGTGATAACAGAAGCCTGTGGGTTAGTTTTAAGGTAAGTTATTAATAATAAAGTATCTAATATGCCTAAAGTTGCCTTATAATTTTCAACCCTATGATTTTTTTTAATGTGCGTCAACAATCTGCTTGTACAATTTGGCAAAAAATGAAGTATTAACATGTGAGATGCTACTTAATATAGTCAACGATTCATATGCATGTTGTTGCACTTTGCCCGATCACAAAATTAATTTAGATCTACTTAATTGGATTATAATTTGGGATCACTGTCATGATTGTTCCAATTCCAACTCAATCTCAACTGGAGGTGGCTTATTTATAACAGAAAAATTTTTTCTCTCTACAGTTTTGTCAAATCTTAATCATGTTACTTTCATCATTACCTGATGAAACTAAAAACATATACTGGTCCTTACTGAATCCCTTATTAACGAACCTCGGGGTCTTTGTAAATACATTATCAAACTCGCATTATCAAGCATTTATTTTAAAACTTTTCACACATCTGTTTCATAAAAACTTATCTAGGAGATCAACAACATTGACATTTCCTTGGTCACTCATCGGTCCGCTGATAGTCATTTCTGTCATGACTTTGTGTAAACCTTCGTTGTAGAGTGGCTCAGTCTCAGTCCTGGTTACATCATGGCTGACAGGAGAGCTCGACTCACTGGAACAATCATCTTACAAATTACTTTCCGTCTTAAAAAGGTGACTAGTATAGTTTTTTGATCATCAATACTGTAGCTGGTTAGCAGAAATAAATGGGAATTGAAAATGAAAATAAGTCTAAAGCCTTTTTTGAGGTAAACAGTGGTAAGAAATTACAGTCCAATGTTGTTATAAGTTGTAATGAAAAAAGAAATTTAGAAGTCAATGTAAGTATACTAGTTACCGGTAATAGTAAAATTTCTGTGTGAAATTTGAAATTAGTTAAAAAGAATATTCTTTTACTATGCTATTTGTTAAAATTATTTCCCATTAGTCTTACACTCCTATTTCACAAAAAGTTGAGTGTAATAGATTAAAATTTTGGTAACAATATTGAGGTTTCATGAGTTCTGTGCTCTCACCCCCAGGATTAGCTTGTTGTTTCAATCACAAGAATATGGGGTTAGCTAATTTGCTTCATCCCCGCGGCTTCGGGATAAGATTGTTCGCAATACCCTCTCATCTCTCAGCCCAGCGCTAATGTAAACCTGTTATGAGTACTGCAATTTGCTGTCTCACTAAAACTACATTTATAAAACATTTCTTCAAATTTGAAATTTGATCACAATTTAACACATGTTAAAAATTCTTCATACTACAGTTTTATCACGTTAACAAAGGTGTTTCGGTGCTAATCCAACTGCCTTGCTGTTCAAACCTGTTTTCAATTGTTTGAGTGAAACATTAGTGAAGTGCTATTATAATTAGTTACCATTGCTACAAATACAATAACTAACATATTGTTGCCGTCCTGGTCCCAGAAGAGATCCAGCCTGATGTTGTCTTGACTGCGTGGGGTGGTAGATCCCAACAGCTGTTTAGCCAACAGGGTAAGCTCTTGACTGTAGTCATCACTGTCCCCTGGGTCCATCATCTTGGAATCATCAGCATCCACCCTGACTGATGAACCATACCTGGTAAAGGAATAAAATATTGGTCATTTAGTAAATGTTACGATCCTGGTACTAACAATCCTATTAAAATGTAAAATGAGTACCTATATTAGGAGTTCATTCACCAGACTACCGTACCATGGTTGTTGACTGTTCTGCATTGTAGTGCCTATAAACTGTTTTTTGAGAAAAATTTGTTTCTACAGTGTGGCCTTTTAATGGTCCTGTATGAGATGGCGGTCTCTAAACCGAAAGAGTGGTTAAAGCGAGTATTTCAGAGGAAGTCATGTAAAATTTGTTAAACCATGTAAACCACTTCATGATATACTCGTATGGAGATTACGTTAATATACACATTTTGCAATTTATTTTCCACAGAAGAAAATTATTACCTTGAGACCTAGTTACATTGTTTCTTTGGCCTAATCATAATCGTAATTGCATTTTGACGTGATCAAGTTGAATTTCGTCAAAGCCTCCAACTGCAAGTGTGTCATAAGATTTTTGTAAGCAAGTTGGGCTTTGCTGGTCGTCTGCTCCAGTTGTTCTCCAGCTACCTGTACGAAAAAAAATGCAAGTTTGCAATCACGGTGAGTTCTCCCTTGTCTTCGAAGCAACATCTGGAGTACTCAAGGGTTCCTTCATACTGGGTCCTCTAATATTTAATCTTTTTATCAATTATGACACTGTTAGCCTTATGTGTAAATATTTCCTGTTTACGGATGATATAAAACTCTATTGCAAGGTAAGCTCACCTGATGATCTTGACCAGCTGCAAGATAACTTTGATACCGTTGTGAGTTGGTGTCTATTGCTAATGGGGCCTTGAATGTAGAGAAGTGTTTTTTTAAATTACTTTCTAATGCAGCAGTAAAAACTTGTTGCACGATTGCTTAAGAGTGACAACAAGATCATCTAGCAATCTTCTAAGGTAAAGAACTAGGTGTTGTGTTCACGAGCCCTATGGCCATGAGCAAGATGCTTGCTCAAGAGCTCTTTGCATTCTGGGACTCGTTCATCGCATGGCCCGTCTGTTTACTAGGATTGATTCCCCGTACGCCCTTTAAAGTTCCTTTGTGAAACTGAACTTGGAGTCGAGCAGTGTCATTTGGGCTCCTCACCAGCTTGACTGCAAGATTGAACTAGACAGTGCAGCATTGGTTTTTCCGGCTCGTTGGAACATACCTTGGCAATAGATTATCAGACCCCTAAATGAGATTTTTCTTCTCTGAACATCGCGTCCTTGGAATCCATTGAAATTCTATGCAAAACAATCTCTTCTTCCATTGATTGGTCACGTCTGAAATTGACTGCCCTGATCTACTTGAGAGTTTCAACTTATGTGTTCCCACAGGGATAAGTTCAAGGGATGTTTTTGCAAGATTTGTATCCACTACCAACGATGCCAGACACTAAAGTATTTGTGTCTACTGGTCGGAAAAAGACAGTAATTTTTTGAGTTTGGGAAAAGTTGAAAATTTAGGTTTTTGATCGGAAAAACCTATTTTCATAACAAAAATAAACGGTATCAGTTAACTGACACATACTTTCTCCCAACAATATAAAAAAGGTGTTAAAAGCTCCAAACATTAATTTCTTGATGACTCAGTCGGATAGCTACCAGCTGAGCAGCGCTCGTTTGACCCTACGCGCGTCTGTGACTTTTAACAACGTACTGCGTTTACCGCTAAACGAAAAATTGAATTTTCTCCGCAACCACTTGACGTAGAGCAATAATTTAAAATACTGGATTATTTAGTTTTTTGAGCTTGATTTAATGGTGATAAGTAAAATTTATTTCGAGACAACAGCTATTTTGAAAATTCAAAAAATTGATTTTTGAAACACTTTTTACTCTATAACTTTTGAACGCGCATTTTCTCAGAGATGCGGGTGGTGTCATTTTATTCAACATTTTAAGCTTAATAAACCACAAAATTTTAATCAAAATCGTTAGAGCCGTTTTTGAGAAATTTTGATTTTTGACGATTTTTGAGGGTTTTTGGGGGTAAACTACCCTTAAAAATCAAAAATTCAAAAAAATGAAAAAAACGCCTGGAATTATCGTGGGTTTGGACCTACTTACCAAGTTTCACCAAAATCGGACCATTGGGGCATTCTCTAGCTCTGTATACATCCAGACACACACACACACACACACACAGACATCACTCCGAAAACCACTTTTTTGGACTCAGGGGGGACCTAAATGGATAAATCCACCAACAACTCAAATTCGAAAATTTTGACGAAAACAATACTTTCTCCATATACTATGGTATAGGGGGAGAAAGTAATATAAGATTTTTATTGTATTTTACAAATTTTACTATTTATTTGAGAGAATACTACAAAAATACGGGTTGTGAGGCTAGTTTTTTGGTCAGGAATTTTCAGAAATAGGTCAGGAAAAATTGGGGAATTCCATTTGATTTGGTATACACCCTGAAAACACTGCCAACTCAATATGTTTAGCTCTGGACATTTTTAAACACAGTGCCTCTTCGTTTAAGAGGCGCCTGTTGAGATTGTGGAAGCAGTCACTGGACAATAATCTATTTATTCATTTATATTTTATTATAATTAATTTATTATTTATTTTATTTATTTATTTAAAATTTACTTTAGTTTAAGCAAATAATTGTCATTGGCTCTGGTGGTTTATAAAAGATCTACCTACTATCATTGGTTGCTCTACTCAAAACATATAGTACCATGACATAATTGGCGACAGTGGACTTATTCCCAAGAAATCTGGTAGTTAATCGGGTAGTAAGAGTGTCATGTGCACCTAACTTTTAGTTTTTATTGGAGCATCCTAATGGATTAGAGGCAGAGTTCAGGTTCAGTAGCTACTCACACATTGGTCCCGAGAGTCGTGTGCCGCGACCCTCGTAGTTCCGTGGAGCCGACCTCGCTAGCTTGGGTGAACTCCCCTCCAGGGATGAAGCTGAGAAGGTCCAAGATACAGCCGTCACTGCTGTACACTCTTATGGAGCCGGGAACTTCATTGCCTTAGATGGAAATCATAAAAGTAATTGTTAGATTTTGATAAAAAGTTGGCGGTATGTCAAACTAAGTATGTTTCAGCCATAAATAGTAGTTTTCATCACTAGGACGGAAAATAGCTGTTTTCTGTGCACAGTCTCGGTTTAAGCGAAAGCAAGAAACACAAGTAAGCACAGAAAAAGCACTTTCTGTCCGAGTGTTGAACAAAGTTTTTCAACTTACTCCAAAAATATTCAAATACAATGACTAATTAAAAATTAAATAACAAAAAATTTTTTCATCACTCCGTATACGAAAGTGACAACTTGCCGTACAGCTGAGACCTTGGAAAGTAGTCATTTCCCAAACTGTCACCGTCAGCTGATTTTACTGACCTGTACGGAAAGTAATGTTTGTAAACATTACTTTCCGTCCAAGGTAAACAAACTTTTCCGTACAGCCAACAATCAGCTGGGTTTAAAACAAATTAAATTTTGAATTCCAGCTTTGTTTACTTTGTCCAATGGCGAAGAATTTACAAAAATAATCCTCCTTTAAAACTTCCACATTTATTAATAATTGCGTCGTGATGAAAAGTATCGTTCACAACTCGTCCGGAAAGCCCATTTCCAGGCTCGATAGTGTTTTCCACGCTCGGCTTCGCCTCGCGCGTAAAACGCTATCTCGCCCAAAAATGGGTCACTTTCCGGACTAGTGGTGAAATATACTATTGTTTTCGTTTAAGTTTAATAGTTAATTTCATCTAAATTTAAGTATTCTTTAAAAAATCAGCTGATACACAAGTAAAATTATTGGAATGTTAAAATTTAGCATTTAAAATGTAGTCTGCATGTCGTTTTTTGTTAACTTCGTCCTTATTTGTTTTGTTATAGTATGGTTTTTGTTAAAGTTAAAGGCAAACTTAACTTTTGAGGTTAGGGCACAGAAAAAATGAACAGATGTTTTTTTGGCGGACTTTGATTAGGCTACAACTAACATCTACTTAGTTGACCAATTACTGGCCAGAAAAAGGCTGTTCTGGGTGGGGTATGATGAAAAGGAATATTGATAATAAGTTTGTTTCAAACTTGATATCCTCCAAAGGGCTCCGCCCCACATGTCTTCAAAGTTACAATGTTATTCTTATAGAAGCAACATTTTTATATTGGAACAAGTGATTACATCAAGGAATATTAATTTTGTATACACAGCTTTTCTCATTTAAATTATTGAGGGAAGATTGGTAATAAAAAACTAGAGGATATTATAGAATTGCGGAGAGTGAGCTTAGAGAACAAGCTAAACCAGGGGTTGAAATTTGGAGTGACCTCTTTGCTCATAGGTGCTCAATAAAAAAGGTGTTTTGTACATATGTCCTTTAGGGCTCCGCCCCACAGAAGCTTACAATTACTGTATAGCCTATGTGTTGAAATTTGACATGGATGACACTCTTTGCTCATAGGTACTCACTAAGAAACTGTTTTGCCAATATAGTTCATGAAGCACTTTAGAGCTCCGCCCCACTGGACCTCAAAATTACTTTAGGGCCTGCGGGGTTGAAATTTGACATGGACGTTCCTCTTTGCTCATAGGTACTGAGAAATGGTTTTGCACATATAGTTTTTTAAATTCTTTAGGGCTCCGCCCCACAGGTCTTGAAAATTACTCTAGGGCCCCCGGTTGAAGTTTGACATGGACGTTCCTCTTTGCTCATAGAGAATTAATTTTTCATTTAGGAATCCGCCCCACAGAACCTCAAAATTACCCTAAGGGGTTTAAATTTGCCATGAATGTTTTGTTTTGCTAATAGGTGCTCACTAAGAAATGGTTTTGTAAATATAGTTTTTAAAGTTCTTTAGGGCTCCACCCCACTTGACTTCAAAATTAATCCATGGCCTACATGGTTGAAATTTGACATGGACTTTCCTCTTTGCTCATAGGTGTTCAATAAGAAACAATTTTGCAAATTTCCTTCCGGGCTCCTCCCCACAAATCCTCAAAATTACCATAGATTCTACAGGGTTGAAATTTAATGTTTACATTCCGTTTTGATACTAGGTGTTCACTAAAAACCAGTTTTGCGAAAATAGTGTTTTATGTTCTGTAGGGCACCTGACATGACTTTAAAATGACTGTAGGACCTACAGGGTTGAAATTTGACATGGTTGTTCCTATTTGCTCATAGGTTCTCATAAAGAAAAGGATTTGCAAAATTCCTTCAAAGCTCTACTGACACTACTTCATTGTTTCAATGACTTTCTTAAAAAGATTTCGTTGCTCTTTAAAAAGTTGTTATTACTATAATAAAATAAATTTAATCATGGGCAAAGCCGTTACTGGCAACAGCTAGTTATTTCATATATAATATCAAGTGACATAACTAAGATTAAATTAGAAGAATAAAATAAACTTCAGACATTACAAACATAAAAAAAACCTTAAATTGGGAGAGGAAATGACATAAAAAACAATCTTTTATTAGCTCAATGCACCTTCATTAGAAGACACATAAAAGTGTAAAGTGAACTTCTCGTCTCTCGCCTGCCCTTTCTAGACTATTCTAAGACTTTGCTAAAGAGCCAATATTTGTGTTATTAGATGTTTACCCTAGTTATGTCTCCTGTGTGGGCTACCTCGTTTGAACACCCAATGTAATGAGATCATCATACTAATTTTTCTGAATATTATCAAAATTATTGAAAACAATTAATCACATGTTATTAAATTTTTCATCCCGAGTATCTTATATTATGATTGACTTTAGATCTTTTTTTTTTAAACCTCCACTGCCACCACCATGGGCCAATAGGCCTATGCGGTGATCTAAAGACAGCAAGGTACATCAAGTCACAAGGCTAGCCAGAGGTGACTGCTCATGTTTGTGCGTGAGTGAAAATAACATTTGGATCTCATGTCCAAACCAACAACATCATGTTGAGGTTTAAATTTTTGTTTCCCTAAAACTGGTGGATCCAATATTGATGTTTTGTTTCATGCAAACAAGAATTCAATATGATTTAAAACAATTTTACCATAAGGAATCTCACAACTCGTAGGGATGACGAAAGATCCACTGCTGTTTTGTAGATTTTGTCTCATGAAAATAGAGACTCTAATTCTCATGTCTTGAAAGAAGTTGAGAATGTGGTACCGAAGCCTCTGCAGCTCCCCACTACCCATTTGGCCATAGGTCTGAATCAGAACAATCTTGCAAGTGGCGGTTATGCATTAGTAATTATCTTAATTTAGGGAGAAAACTCAGACAAACAACCATTCTTTTCACTTTCCAGATGATGTAAGGAAAATACCTCACACACAGCCTGTGCAATTATTACATTTCATTAAGATCATATTAACATTAAGAAAATAGGAAGATCAATCTTTAAAAATTGTTTTTGTCAGTAAGGTATAAAGTGTTAATTTATTTTTAAACATGAAATAATATGTTTTGGATTGAATAAATGTGTTGAAATCAACATTTGTAATAGGAATTATTAACTAAGTGAGCAATTTAATCGCAACATCAGTGTATTCTATATTGAAATCCATTTAAAACTATCTTCACAGATGAACCAATCTAATCTTCTTGGATGATGTAAAAGGACCAGATTCAGTATATTAAATTAGATCTAACAGTGACAAAATAATCACTTTGACTTTCATTTTATTAAATATCTATTTATTGAATGATAATTATTGGTTTTTAATAGATCATTGACCATTCAGTCATTATTGCGGAGTATGATTGTTGAGATTAGGAGAAGAGTTATTTATAGTGATGTGTGGGTACCTAAAGTCGGTTCTCATTACCGGTTCTTGGCAAAAGTAGTCTACCGGTACCGAGAACCAATGTCAAAATCTCTGTACCGGTACTTGGTTACTACAGTCTGTTTACCGTACAACAAAATTAACAAAAAACAAGCGCACCCGACCACAGTTTTCTCGGAAAATAACAATGCGATTGTAATTTGAGATGACCAGGTAGACCGATAAAAACTCTGATGTCTTGTCTTATCTTATTAGTAAGTTATAATTGTTCACCGTCCATTCGTCTAGCAGTGGGAGGAGGGGTGGCGGAAGGGGGCCGTGGCCGGGGCCTACGATCGGCCACAACAATTGACCGATAAGATAAGAGTACAGTTACCTTATTTCCTATATCCTAAATTAATTGCCTACAAAACAAACTATTTCTAATTTTTCGTCTAATTTTTACAAATTGATAGAAATATAATCAAAATTGAAAGATTTTTGGTTGAAAAAAGTTCATTATTGTGTTTAAATATTGAAACTTTAGAGCCTTACTTTTTAGTACATCTTTGAAATATACTAAATATTTTACTGCTAAATACTATTATTTTACTATATTATGTATGAATATTTGTTTTTCGTTATTGTTTATTATATTTGTATTATATTGCCTGTTTCAAAAGCAAAAAAATAATTTTTTCTTTGTATTATTCATTTTAAATTTTCTTCTTTCAATTTCGTATCAGTTTAAAACTATGATAAAGGATGGGGAAAAAGTACATAAATATATAATAGCAAAAAAAAAAAAAAAAAATAAATAAATAAAAAATAAATAAATTATATTTAGTACAAATGAAAGTTGAAATTAACTTTCATTCATATTAATGTTAATTGAAAACTTAGGTTGATGGCTATTTTATGGAGTTATTGTTTCATTTTTTATTGAGTTTATTAAAACAGAGAGTAGTTGAAGAATTAATAATTAAGAATAACAATACTTTTCAGCATAACTCGTTTTTGTTCTGAGACCTATGGGTGAGGATTTTCTACCAGACCCACCTGAAGTGTGAGAGTTAAAAGCTGGCCTGCGGACCCCTAGATCTGTTACTGTACTTAAAAAAAATTAGTCTAAAACAAACATTTTACTATTTTTTATATTTTTAGTTAACTATCGTCATGATGAACGTTTTCCCATACACACCCCAACACTGCCCCTCCTTTAGTTGTCACTCACACATTCCCATGGCTCCACATTTACATCGTAATTCTTTTACTTGCATCGGTTAATTTAATCCCTAAATTTTTTCTACTTTTGAAATATCACCCCAATGTAAAAATATTTTTTCATATTTCCTATTAACCTTATAAATAAATGAATACTTGGTACCGGTACCGAGAACAGAGAACCGATAACCAATCCTTTAAAAAAACCAATACCGGTACCGAATTTGAAATTTTGGTACCGACACATCACTAATTATTTCCCTAATGAAACTAAAAAATCAGGATAATTTAACCATCTATTATTTCCAGTACCAGGTTAACCGAGCCTTGCCTTTCAATTCACTTTTGTTATAGTTTCACGGTAATCAAGCTATTCAATTTACACCAGACTCTTCACAGTTAACAGCTGTTAAAAAAATGCTTGAAATTAATCTTTATTTTTGTTTACTTTTAGTTGTTATTTCGTTACCAAAATAGCAACCCATAAGAACTATGTTAAAAATTACAATTTTTAAACTTAGTCTTAGACAAAGTTTGATTTTTCCTGAAGTTGAGGCTGTTTCTAATAGTATATTTTGTCACTAGTCCGGAAAGTGGTCGTTATCGGTGCAAGATCGAGTTTCAAGTACGAGGCGAAGCCGAGTACTTGAATTCGATCGAGCACCGATATACCACTTTCGGACGAGTTACGAACAGTACTTTTCATCATACCACCTTTAATAAATATACAGTTTGGATAAAAATTAATACATTTTAACCTATATACCCCCTCTTACGTTGTTATTTGTTTATCTTGTATTTGAACTATTTACAACTAAACAATCAGCTGTTTGACATTTATAGATTGGAGTCAACGAGGCTTAAGTTACTGTAAGCAGAATATCAGCGCTAGTGGTGTCAAACATTGGAAGTTTTTTTCCGGCCTAGTCCCGAAAACCACTGTTTCGAGGACTAGTCCCGAAAACTTTGTTTACCAACACGTTTATCCAACCCACCGGGAATCAACTAGTTTCGATCACAGCTGACGGTTCCGAAAACGACGTTTATCGCGATGGTATGATGAAAACTTATTTTTGGGCCAAAACACACCTAAATACAAAGTTTAAGCAAAATCTAACCGCTAGATTTCGAGATCGTGGAACACACATCCCTTCAGACATTGCTCGTATTATAGTATAGGATTATGTTTATTAATGCCAGTAACAGTGGTGATAACATATAATTGGGTTTCTGGGATACCTAAAAAATATACTAAAAAAACCTCTACAACTCCGAGGTTTGAACACTCTAATAAAAGCATTGCATTGCACACACGACAGGTCTCCACCTAGTTGTAAGAAAAAGAAATAACAGTTTGAGTTTTTGCTCAACAATTTAGAGGGTAAGAAAGGATTAAGGTTATAAGAGTCGTGTAAAAAAATCTTGCCACCCCCCCTAAAAAAATATAAGTACATAATCACAATACACTGAATTATTGTCAAATACAAATCATACCATATTCAAAAAGCCAATACTTAGTTAAAGATCTTTCAATTGAGAATAACAATTTCTGTGTGGTAATGAATGTTACCTTGATCAAAAGGAAGTATGCGTTATCAAGTTGTTTGTGGATGGCTTGATTATTGACAAGGCTTCGGATTGCGTCCAGATGGTTTAGAGTAATCAGCAAAACGTCTTTCGGTTGAGAGGCTGCAAAAAGCTGAAAAGCATATATTTTTTGCATGTAAAATTGATCTGTTTGACTACTATAACTTTATTACCAAAATAACACCATTTTGTATCCATACAGTTTATAACATCATTGTGATGTTGATTTGTATTTGTTAAAGCAAAGGAAGACCTAACACTCTATTATCTTAATATACTCTCTTATCTCTCGTTTTGCTTGAGAGTTGAAATTTCATAATTTCTTTTTACCTAAACAGAAAAATTAAATGATTTTGGTTTAGATCGAACCCTAGGGATTCGCTGAACTGCTTTTAATTGTGGACACTGTTTTAAAGTGATAACAGTACTCATTATAAGAAAAACTTTTAAAACTTATAGTAAATTTTTATGGAGAAGCACATTTATACAGCTGGTCAAGATAATAGAGAGTTTTCTTCGAGTTATGTATAGTTCAAATTTAAGAATAGTCTGTTTTTATGGAGGTAGTTTTTGTTGCATTCGACTTATAGTTGGGAGATGACTTGTTGGCCAGCTAGGGAAAAAGGGATTGAGGAAAGGTTACCCCCACTTCAGTGATTTTTAGCTCTCTTATTGGTTAATTTTTAATGTCTTATTTTATTTCAATGCTATTTAACAGCTGATAGTGGTGGGGGGTATCTTCCCCTTCACTAGCCAACAAGTCATATCCCAACAGTACAGAGCTAACATACGGTACTACATTATTGTGACAGAAATGGATTTGTCACCGACTAATTATCTATGTTTACCCAGTGACAAGGACATTTAAATATTATATTTATATTTAATAGTCGCTACAATCAAGGTAAATATAGCTGACTAATTGGGAGGAGTTTAGACTTGCAAAGTCCATAGATAAAATTTAGCGATTTGAGGTAAACTTCCGATTTAACTACCAGTTAATTTCAACTTGCCTACTGAATTAAAGTTACAGAAGTAATTTGTTTTGTCTCTGACCTATAGAGGTAAAATAAAACTCTAATATTATTTTGAGTTATCTATAGCATTTTTATTCAAATTGGACAGGGTTTTCAAGGCGATTGAAAATAATTTGAGCTACCGAAGAATTTGAGTTATTGAAGTTGGAGGTAGTTCGCGCGTTGACTACAATAAAGGAATAGAGTAAACTCTGCACCATTTCATTGCTTTCCAGTTTGTAGTTTTGATGTTTGTTAAGTGCAACAAACTATAAAAATTATATCACCAACTATCATTATTAATGACTTAAAATATTTTTATTTTAGTATCATAAAGTACTTATAGTAACGTTTAAAAGTAAGAATTGCATTTACTCCTTATGATTCATCATTTATTGCCATATTTAAATTGTTTATCCCATATTTGGTATATTAAACATGGTGGAAGAGTGAAAATTATGAGCAGTGAGCTATTTTTTTGTGATAAAATTAAGAAGATATTTCAGGCAACTTGGCATGTTGTTAAAACTTTGTAGGGAGATGTGAATAAGATAATTTAGATGAGATGCTTTACTTCTACCTTGGTCTAATTCTTGAGAGAATATTAGGCTAATTCTGATATGAATTAACTTAAGTTTGCTTTATAATCTTGTTATTACATACTGCACTTCCATATCCTAATACTCAAATAATTTATACATGATATAATAAACATTGATACCCTTTAAAGATACAGGTAATCTAGTGATTGTTGCTTGAGTTGACTGCATTATTTGAATCTGGTTCAGTGTCCCAGTGTTGAAACAGCCCAATATGCATCCGAGACTACCAGGACCGACCAAATCAGTTTGGGTGTTGGTGTCAATTCAACCTGGATTAGTGAGCCAGTTCCATCAGGTCATATAATCCCAATCAGATTCCGTATTACTGGCTGTACCATCACAGGCACTGTGTTTGCATTGTCACGTTGTATGGATTCACTGGTTCTGAATCAAGCTTCAGGCAAACCAAGTTTATGATGTCACCAAATCATTAATGACGAAACTCAGGGAATGCTTTAGGGGTCAAATGAAACAACTTAATTTTACATTTAGAACTTTACAAAACAACTCTGTTGATAATTCATAACGGTTTTTAATCAAGCTTCAGGAAAACTTTGATGTATTTCAAATAACTTTCTAGTTGTGTGTGCTGTTAAGTTTACAATTACAAGATGGTTAAAAAAAACCGCTAATTGAAGTGCATGGTATGAAACCCTATTAAAATCCCTTCAATGAAAGGTTATAAATAAAAATACTCTTGATTAACAGAAGGATGCAATTTCGGTCTAAAAAAGGGGCTTAAACTGTACCAAATTATTTATTTTACTCTTTGTCTGGAAACCTAGGTATTCAAGGATGAGAAACGCTGATTCTTGGTTGTGAGGATTTGTAATGTAAAATAAGCACCACTGTAGTTTGATGTGTTTTAAAGTTTACTTAATTATCTCAAAGAATGGCGTTGTTTTAAGTTGTGCTATTGGGTTTAACGAAAGAATTTGAAAGAGTCTTTTAAATTATTTACCAAAAATAGGTAGCATGCAGCCTAAGTTTTTATATATAAGTTTAGTTGTGAAGGAACTCTCACCTAGAATGTAAAATACAGGTTTTTCATCAAGTTTTCATGTTGTAAAGTCACATTAGGGAGGTTATAAAAACGTAATTAAATAAATCTACTAAATGTCAACCCATAATACATTATAGGGGGAAATACTTGTACCTTGGGCCACCCCAGGTATTTCCATCTCCATGCAGGGAATTTCGGTTTTTAAGGTAGCAGCGTCAGCGTCGTGGCATACTTTTTGGAACAATTCTCAGCTGAGATTCCAAAGTTAAACCCTAGTTGTTATTTAGACATGAGTGAAAGTATGTTTTACTAGTACAAAAGTAAATATTTTTGGACTTAGGTACAGATTTATTATTCTTAAAGTAAATTTATTATGAATACTTTAATACTTGATTCCTAGAGAGGATCCTTTTAGACTTAATTTGACACTATGATTTAGGGTTTTAAACAATTTGTTGAGATAACTTAAAATAAAAAAATGTTTCTACCATCATTGAACCTACCTACAACACAAACAGACACCTTGTACCTTGGGCCGGGGCCCAAGGTACAATACACAATTTCTTACAAGGTCTTTTTTTTATTTTAGATGTCTAATACCGATGTACTTGTATTAAAGCTTAAATAAACATTGTTATACAGGTTGTCCCGGAACTCTCTGGAACCCTTTTGTATATTTGTTCCTTGCATCGATACAAGAAAAAAAAACATCGTACAAATAGGGGTCTAAAATGCTTTGTTTAGCCACTAGCCGCCATTTTGTTTTTTACACATAATAAATTTTATTTCCGTAACGGAAGGTTGCATTAGGTTCATAATTGGTCTGAACCTTTATCACACCAATGCCCATTTTCAGGAAAAAGTCAATTTTTCCACTGTATATTTTCAAAATGGCGGCCATTTTAATTTTTCAAACTCAAATTTCTGAAAATCGGTAAATTTTATAAAGATTTTACAAGACACAAAAAAGTTCCTAAATTAAATTATATAACCAACGGTTTAAATTTGTAACCGATTTTTAACCGAATTTGTAACAGTGATAACAATGCAAAATCATTGTTTGTACGAAGAAAAATCGCAATAAATTCGTTATTTATAGTCGGATCCTTACAAAATTGGTACCGTTGGTTAGAGAATTTAATTTGGAAACTTTTTTGTGACTTGTAACATTTTTATAAAATTTATCAATTTTCAGATATTTGGGTTTGAAAAATTAAAATGGCCGCCATTTTAAAATTATACAGTGGAAAAAATTAACTTTTTTCCTGAAAATGGGCATTGGTGTGATAAAGGTTCATACCAAATATGAACCTAATACAACGATCCGTTAGGGAAATAAAATTTATTATGTGTAAAAAACAAAATGGCGGCTAGTGGCTAAACGAAGCATTTTAGACCCCTATTTGTACAATGTTTTTTTCTTGCCTCGATGCAAAGAACAAATATACAAAAGGGTTCCATAGAGTTCCGGGACACCCTTTGTATATTTTTAAATTTTTTCCATCTTCCTGTGACATATTACTATGTTGTCCAAGGTGGCCCATGGTGCAATACAGGGTGGGCCAAAGTACAGTTAAGGTGGTCCAAGGTACACCCATTATTTTGTTTATAAATTAATAGTAAATATTTAAATAAAATTTAAAAAATTCCACAAGTTCCTAATAACATGTTTAATTCAATAAACTTGAAAATAAGTCCAAAACATAACTAACTTTTGAGTTATGAATAAGAGAACGGAACCGACCCAAAAGGTACAAGCACCCATGGAATGTAACATAAAAACTTTTAAAGCTCCCTCCACCAAGAGTGAGGCATTCATTGTACCTGATACTTGAAGACCATGCGCATAAGATCGTAGAGCTTGCCCATGCTGTCCTCACTGAGTCTCATGATGGAAGCGTGTGCCAGGTCATGGAACACACTCCGCAATGCGTCTTTGTTGTACACCTCCTGCGGTTTGAATAGTTCCTCCAGGAATTTCTGGTTCAACATGATGCCGACTATGTCACTCAGGACTGCAACAGAATATGGAAGTCAGTGGGTTTCATTTTTTCATTGATAATATGCTGAAAGTTTAAAAATACATGTACTGTTTTCTCCTCAAATTATACAAACTAATTTAATTTATACACTATATATATATATCGTATGGCTCATTTAGCCAGCCACCATGGTTTAAGAATATAAAATTTTATATAAATTTAATTTTTTTATTTTATTAATTTATACGCTATGGACAAGGAATAATTTGTAATAGAGTAATTTGGATGGTTAAAATTTGTATACATTTGTTACACTGTATAAAATTTAAAAAGCTAAAAAAGTAAAATTTTACACTATTTTATAATTGGCTTTTTGTTTAAATAAAAGTTGTTTGAGAGAGGTCACGAACTTGCAGTGAACTATAATTACATCTTCCTACTCCATTGCGGAATCGATTAAGTAAAGTCCACTGATTCCGAGGAAGATACATACCACTTACTGCTAAAGTCAGCAATCAGCAATCAGAAAGCAATGCCGACCTTGGAAAGGTTCCCAGGAGGAAGTCCAGTCGGTATGGATGGAAAAGTTTGAGTCCATCAACTGGGATGATGTCCGCAGTGGTGGTTTTTGGGACCTCATTGGCCCGTCATCTGGGGTAGGTAATCATGGATGGGCAGATGTGGAGCAGATAAGATCTTAGTATATTACATGAGTAATGGGTATATTCTCCCTTCGTCTGGTTTCAGGTGGAGTGATATTACACAGGACCAGGAGCCAGGTGACAGGGGTTGCCATGGGTGTACCACTAATGGCTCTCATAGCCCTGTTTAACTGGACGTTAATATCTCTGATATGCACACTGTTCAACCACACGGGTGCACAGTACTCAGCAGTTGAGTAAACTAGGGATAGAGCAGTGGTTCGCAGAACTTGTGCGTTATAGCTCCCCATGTGGAGCCAGCAAGGTGATGGACAATGTAAGTCCTGGTTCTCACCTTGGCTGCTGTCTTTTGTAGGTGGCTTTTGAATGTCGGGTACCGATTTAAAGTGACCCCCAGGTACTGTGGGTGTTCATTGTGCTTTAGCTCAACACCGTCAAATACAATTTTAAGCTTTTGGTGGGCCATTCTATTGTTCAAGTGGAAGCAAGAAACCTAAGTTTTTATTGGGTTTGGATTTTAGATTCCAGTCTTCAAAGTATTCACTGAGTTTCGTGAGGTAATTTTTTATTGTTTTCTCAGCTTGTTGGTTTTCCTGGTGCTGATAAGCCAAAACTATATCATCTGCATAAACGAACTTTGAGGAGCGAGTGTCAGGGATGTCGGCTGTATACACATTAAACAGCAGTGGGGCGAGCACTGACCCCTGTGGCAGGCCATCCTTTAGTCGCCTAAAAGTACTTACCTTGAATCCCAAATATACTTTAATCATCCTCTTGGAGAGCATTAATTGAGTTGAGGAGACGCAACAGGAAAGAGCAAGGAATCAGGTTTTAAAATTTAATAAGAAGGCCTTTTCTCTAGACAGTGTCTTAAGCTGCAGTAAGATCTAAGAAAGCAATATTCATAGTCATAGTGGTTTATAGTTCCGTAAACATAAAATTACTTTTTGAATGTTTTTGGAAACTCAGACTTTAGCAAGAAGATTACGGTTTTTGTTGTGAAACCTTGTATGGATGTGACAATAGCTCTACCAAATCCAATGTCCCTTACCCCTACATGTCTTGTTCTTAATAAAAATCACTTCTCTAGCGTAGGTCATGCCACCTATACATATGTAAAAATATTATGATCCCTCAACATGTTAAAAAAATGCCACTGAGGTGCACACAAAATAAAAAATAAATAAATATTAACAAAGACTTGTATATTGGCACCACTTTGACAGAATATGCATCACACAGATAATTTAAGTTGGTAATATCCTTCACAACATTTTAGTCTGTTAGAAATAAATGAGAACATAAAATAAAGCTGTTTTCATATGAAAAGCGGACAAATTAGTGTCCATGATCTTCAAACCAAAAAAAAAAAAAAAAAAAAAAAAAAAAAAAAAAAAAAAAACTGATAGAAAATATTTCAGTGAAACAGATTCTGGATTCTGCAATGCATATAATGTAAAAGTAAGAAAAAAATATTAAAGATTTTAAGCTATGTACATACAGACCAAACTCTAATTTATTAATACAGAAAAGATATTTTTTAGACTACGGTATAATTTTTTTTACTACGGTATATTGAATCACTAAAAATAATTTTATTTTATTGGTACAAACGGCAAATAATTAAATTATATGAAAAATTTACTATTACAAATAAAAATCTTTCACCATGCTGAATAAATCAACATGCAAAGAGATAATATTTAAGTTTTTCAGTGTCTAAATCACAAACTCCATGACTTCCAAAACATTTGGGTCCTAACTCACTACTCTGGAGCAAAGCTCGTGAGGCAGAATTTTTTTACATACATTAAAAAATTTAATGATAAATTCATGATAGTAATTATACTATCAATATATTCGGGTTTGTTAAGTACTTATTATATACTGGTAAAACAGTAAAAGAAATTTAAAAACTAAAACACTATTAAGAAATTACATTATGAAACGAACAAAGAATAAACATTGTACAAACGACCATATAATCTACTGGAACAGTAGTTATCCTGTGTAAGAAGTGTTTGAGCATTACCCTTTCTCGCCTTGTCGGCGGGCACCTGTTGGGCGCGTAGTCGCTGGTCGAGGATGTACACCATCTCGCCGCCCAGGTTGAGGAACAGCAGGGGCAGCGTGTACCGGGCCATGACACTGGGTAGGGGGTAGAAACTTGGCACGTCGCGGTCGATGGGCCCGCCGTGCCGCCGCCGCGTTGCCCGGGCGACCGCGGTCAACAGAACACATCGCGCCGATTCACCCATTGATTGTGGAATGTTGGTCAAGTTCGGACGATGGGAAAGGGATCCTCTCGTATGTGATCTCAAACTTTCCAGTAACGAGAAAATTCTTGCATTTTGAAACTTAGGCGATGAGTTTCCAACATATTGGACGATCTTGGAATTTCTAACCCGGTTGACGATTTGTAGCACATTGATTGCAGCTGAGTGATCGAGTTGAGCCACTCCTAAAGTATCGCCCTCTGCACGATATTATGTTTAAAAGTTTAGATTTCAATCCGGTGTGAACATCGTGATTTTTTTAAGTAGGGCCTTTGAATTGGTTCGCAATCGTGCACAAGACATTTCAATGTTAATCATTGTTTTGCTGCACATCGCATAGTTAACCTCAAATCACACGAGTTTTATTAAACTTATATATCTTAGTACCATGTTAACCGAGCCTTGCTCGTTGGTTTTAATTCACTTTCGTTATAGTAATTAAGCTATTAAATCTACACCAGACTCTTCACAGATAACAGCTGTTAAAAAACTTCTTAAAATTAAGGTTCCATTATTTTTTTTTTACTTTTAGTTGTTATTTCGTTACCAAAATAGCAACCCATAAGACCAATGTTAAAAATTACGATTTTTAAACTTAAATTTAGTCCAAATTCGATTTTTCCTGGGATTGAGGCTGTTTTTAAACTTATTTTTGGGCCAAAACAATCTGAAATGCAAAGTTTAAGCAAAATCTAACCGCTAGATTTCGAGATCGTGGAACACACATCCCTTCAGACATTGCTCGTATTATAGTATAGTACTAATACGTTTCATTTTAATTCGAGGTTATTTACTATATTTTAAATAGTAAGGTTATGAGAAATAATTACTATTAATTGATAAGTTAATTGCGCATTCTACTGAGAGCAACTTCCTCATGATCGATAAATTTATGGTCGACAACCAGATTATAAAATTCAAAATCGACCCTCTCGCATGGTTTGAAGACCAATTAATATTCTACAATCAATAGAACATAAACTTTTATATTTTAAACACAAGGTTGTATGGTTATGAGAAACTATAGGAGACGATGTGCAAATTGTGTATTTTGTAATTTCTTTCTGTTTGTGAGAAACCCTTTTACAGTAGGCTACAATTCGAAGGAGTAATAAGATTTTGCAAACAATTTGTGTTGATAATGCAGTGACAATTAATTGATCTATTTTTGTTTACAATCAGACTTAAAAATTCATCTGAAGACAATCAGCTGTTAATTTACAATTCACATTACAAAATCTAATTGTGAAATTTGGTCAACATTTTCTAAAGCGTGCTCTAGAAATAAACCAAAGCTAGAGGGTAGAAGCCGAAAACGAAATGACCTCTTAACAATTTCTACACGCTCTAGATCATACGCTTTGAAGTGACAACTCAATGTTTTAAGTATGTCGAGAGAAAAATGGACGTAAGAGACGAAACCCTTATTGAATTAATAAACGGTATCAGTTAACTGCCACATACTTTCTCCCAACAATATAAAAAAGGTGTTAAAAGCTCCAAACATTAATATCTTGATGACTCAGTCGGATAGCTACCAGCTGAGCAGCGCTCGTTTGACCCTACGCGCGTCTGTGACTTTTTACAACGTACTGCGTTTACCGCTAAACGAAAACTTGAATTTTCTCCGCAACCACTTGACGTAGAGCAATAATTTAAAATACTGGATTATTTAGTTTTTTGAGCTTGATTTAATGGTGATAGGTAAAATTTATTTCGAGACAACAGCTATTTTGAAAATTCAAAAAATTGATTTTTGAAACACTTTTTACTCCATAACTTTTGAACGCGCATTTTCTCGGAGATGCGGGTGGTGTCATTTTATTCACCATTTTAAGCTTAATTAACCACAAAATTTTAATCAAAATCGTTAGAGCCGTTTTTGAGAAATTTTGATTTTTGACGATTTTTGAGGGTTTTTGGGGGTAAACTACCCTTAAAAATCAAAAATTCAAAAAAATGAAAAAAACGCCTGGAATTATCGTGGTTTTGGACCTAAGTACCAAATTTCACCAAAATCGGACCATTGGGGCATTCTCTAGCTCTGTATACATCCTGACACACACACACACACACACACACACACACACACACACACACACACACACACACACACACACACACACACACACACACACACACACACACACACACACACACACACACACACACACACACACACACACACACACACACACACACACACACACACACACACACACACACACACACACACACACACACACACACACACACACACACACACACACACACACACACACACACACACACACACACACACACACACACACACACACACACACACACACACACACACACACACACACACACACAGACATCACTCCGAAAACCACTTTTTTAGACTCAGGGGGAACCAAAATGGATAAATCCACCAACAACCCAAATTCGAAAATTTTGGCGAAAACAATACTTTCTCCATATACTATGGTATAGAGGGAGAAAGTAAAAAGATACATACTAGGGATGTATCCCTACGCGTACCGTAATTGCGCATTTTGTAATATATTTCGTTCGGTTTGTGAGAAACTCACCTACAGTACAACTCGAAGGAATTATATGGCTTCTCAAACGATAATTATGTTGATTATGCATTGACAGACGATCTATTTTTTAACAATCTGATCTAAAAATTCATCAGAAGGTAATCAGCTGCTAAGTTACAATTCACATTACAATCTGTTATAATTAAAGTTGGTCAACATTTTAAATCGCGTTCTAGAAATAAATCAAAGTCTAGGGGGGGGGGGAGCACGAAACGAAATGATATTTTTAATCACCATTTGCACACGTGCTAAATCACGAGCTTTAAAATGAAATGACACACCAATCTTAAAAATCACTTTAGTATGTCGAGAGGAAAAGGAATGAAAAAGGCTATTTATTTGATTAAGTATATTGATAATTATTTTTTAGTTTATTTCAAATTTTACTGCTGATGATAAATAGTGGAGGTTTGATACATCACGTCCTCTGCCGCAATTTTGGCCCATATTACGATAACATTTCACCTTCTTCATATGATAAAGTAGGCTATTATGTTGCGTTGACTAAATTTATCCACATAAATTTTGTTTATGACCTCAACAGTAACTTTCTCTCAGGGATCCCTTCAGGTAGGTACCTTTTCTCGCAGGTACGAGTTACCTGCAAGGCTGATTTTTACAATCCGTCTCGCAGTCGCAGGTAAATCTTCTCTGAGGTATAAGATCACCTAAACTAGCTTGACCTAACCTAACCTCAACATTATAATCTTTAACTAATACCTGTTACCTGTTACTAGTTACCTAGTACGTAGATCACAAAGTCAAGGGATCCGTCCTTAAAAGCCGATTAGAGAAGAGAGATTACAAACGATTACAGAATAGCTCACCGACAAGAATGATTCCAAACCAGACGGACCTTTCAGAATTTTCGGCCGATATCACCGGACTGGTCATATTGGAGCGAGGAGCGTATGTGTGTAATATGCGAAATTTGGTTGTAATAGTTATTTTCTGTGAATAATAATAATAATAATAATAATAATAATAATAATAATAATAATAATAATAATAATAATAATAATAATAATAATAATAATAATAATAATAATTTTTTTTGTGGGAAGGAGGTCAAAATGCATTTACGCACACTGAAAGGCTCACTTGTCCTCTCAGTAGTGCCGGACTCCCGTAGGCTCGTTGTCCTACGAACTACCGGCTAAAATACCCCCTTATATCCGAGGACACTAACCTGGAACTGTTTTGCACATTACTTCGGGCTAGGCCTTGATGTTACGCCATTAGGGCTTTCCTCGTCAGGGTAATCCAAATATTAAGGCCGATCGAGGTCGACCTTTTTAACCCGCAGTAGCGCTTCAACGAAACGCAGCACACAGTTCCAGGTGCATGAACTGGAACTCTCCCTGGAGCATAGCTCCGACGATGTTGTCCGGAGAGATCTGCAGCCCGAGATCAGTGGAAAGAGCTGCTCGGCGCACCTGCCACCTGCCGCACTCGAAGAACGTATGTTCGGCCGTGTCTGCAATGCCGGGACAATACACTCCGAACTTGCGGCCTTCCCCATCTTATGGAGGTAAGATCTAAAATACCCGTGGCCCGAAAAAAGCTGGGTCACGAAGTAATCAACCTCGCCGTGTTGCCGTTCAACCCAAGGGCGTATCTGTGGGATTAGTCTGGCGGTCCAGCGACCTCTGGACTCGGCATCCCACTCGCGCTGCCAACAATCGAAACTGCGGTCCCGCTCTTCGATGGCAGTGGTTTCTCTGCCATCTTCGTATCTCCTGCGGTAAATCGCCTGTCGCTCCCTAGCGAGGTGGTGAATAGGGATGACACCAGCGATTACCATGACTGCAGGCTCGGAGACCGTCCGGTAGGCAGAGCAAACCCGCAGAGCACCGCGGCGCTGGACTTTGGAGAGCCGATTCCTATGGATTTCTCCAAAACGTGAGCCCAGACCTCCGCTCCGTACAGGAGAACGGACTGGACCGCAGACATCAAGAGTCTACGCTTGCAGGCGCGAGGACCACCAATTTTGGGCATGAGCCGAGCAAGAGCAGCAACTCCCTTCGCGGCTTTATCGGCGGTACGCCGTACCTGCTCACCGAAAGACAGTTTTGTGTCGACAATCACCCCGAGGTATTTAGCAGCAGGCTTGGTCTCGACTTCAATATCCCCCAGATGGACTGGAAAGATTGTGGGGATCCTCTTTTTGGTGAGGACCACGATCTCGGTCTTGGCGAGTGCCAACGACAAGCCGTGTTCGCGCATCCACGCACTGATGCTTAGCATTGCGACCTCGAGCTTCCTCTTTACCTGTTCGACGTTTCTCGCTGCTAGTAAAAGAGCGACGTCGTCGTCTGCATAGCCAACGAGGCGAGACTCATCAGGCATTTCGAGTCTCAACAAGCTGTCGTAGGACACGTTCCAAAGATCGGGTCCGAGAATCGACCCCTGTGCAGCACCCGATGTCACCGGGATGCGACGCTGACCTTCCGTGGTGTCGTAGAGCAGCACGCGATCCCGCAAATAAGCCTCGATCATCCGCAGGAGATAGACAGGGATGTGGAACGTATGCTCAAGCGCCCACAGCATATCGCTCCACCTGGCGGAATTGAAAGCGTTCTTCACGTCTAACGTGACTAGAAGGACCACGCGGCGCGACCAGTGGTTGTGGTCCTCCGCCCTCCGCACTGCCTGAACTACCTCCTGGATAGCGTCGATGGTGAAGTGACCGGAGCGAAATCCGTGCTGCTGCGGAGACAGACCACCTGCAGACGTGATGGCCTCGGTCAGACGTACACGAAGAAGTTTCTCCAGCACTTACCCGGTGGTGTCGAGCATGCACAAGGGACGGAAAGAAGAGGGAGTCCCCGCCTGGCTCTTCGCCTTCGGGATCAAAACAAGGCGGGCAACCTTCCATGAGGAAAAGAACACGCCTTCTGCCAAACAGGCATTGAACATGTCCAAGAGAAGCCTTGGATTTATCTCGACGACGAGCTTGAGAACTTCCGCAGGGATGCCATCAGGGCCGGGCGCTCTTCGATTTCGGAGGGATCGGACAACGGCGATGAGTTCCTCTTCCCGAAAGGCTGGGAAGGCGCCGATGTCTCCGAACTCACGAACTGGTCGCACTGGGTGTGTCGGAAAAAGCGAGTCGACGACAGCGGACATGGCAAGTGGCTCCATGACCGCAGGTGGTGATCGAGCCCCCAGCTTCTGGGTTACAATCTTGTATCCCGTCCCCCAGGGGTCGTTGTCGACGTCCTGACATAACTTTTTCCAGCACCTGACCTTACTGCGGTTGATGGCACCACGAAGCTCCCGCCTAGCCGCCCTATGCTCAGCCGATCTGGCGTTCGCGTCGGGTCGGTTTCTGGCTCGCTGAGCTGCTCGTCGGAGACCAAGACATCTCCTCCGGAGTTCCGCGATTTCGGGAGTCCACCAATAGGTTGGTTTTTTCCCGTGACGAGGAGAGACTCCGGGCATGGACTGATCACACGCCGCAGACAAAAGGCGCATCGTAGAAGCCGCCAAGTCCTCGGCACCAGCAGGATGGTCGATGACCTGATTGCCAACGAGGCACTCAAAAATATTACGATCAAGACGGCTGAAATTCCACCGTCTGGGTAATGGATCGTTGCGCGCGTTTGCACTCACGCGACTGGGAAGGACCGAAAAGGTGATGGCCTGGTGGTCACTTGCAGCATAATCCTCTGAGACTTGCCAATAGGAGATCCGATGCGCAATGCTTTCGGAAGCGAAAGACACATCCGGATGCGACTCCCCATACAATGGACGGCGGAAGGTGGAAGCGCCGCCCGAGTTCAGGATATGGAGGTCCAGCCTGGCTGTCATCTCTAGAAGATATCGACCCCGAGTATTGGTCTGGGGAGAACCCCATTCCACTGCTCTGGCGTTGAAATCACCGCAGACGATGACTCCACCATGGACGTTGCGAAGCTCGTCTTCGATGGAGTCGACCATCCGACGAAAATCCGCCATAGGTTGGTTGGGAGTGAGGTAGCAGGAAAAGAAAGAAATTTCTCTGCTCCTCACCCACACGAAACCGTTTCCGCTGCCAGTGCCCAGAATCGGCACCTTCCCGGGATCCAAAATCCAGACGGCCGCAGTGTTGGAAGGGTCGGAAAACCACTGCGGAGAACGCCGATCACGGTACTGCTCGCTAAGCATCAAAATATCAGAATTCCTCTCTGAGGCGAAATGGAACAGCAGATCGTCGGCTGTTCTTCTCCTCTGCATGTTTAGTTGGAGGACTCTGATCATTTTTTACTAGTTGATCGCAACTTCTTGAGGGCCTCTTTGTAAGCCACGCACCTGGTTGATCCAGCAGGGTGTTTGATGGCATCACCCATCAAGCCGGCTTCTGTACACAGGACACAGGATTCCGTGGCCTTGCACGTGCTAGCCCTGTGATCCTGGCCACCGCACTTGAAACAAAGCCTGCTCCTGTCAGGTCCGCTGCAGTGGTTGGCAAAATGTCCGAAACCCAGACATTTGAAGCATCTAGGAGCAGTGAGCCTTTCACGCACCCGACATCTCAACCACCCAACCTTCAAAAATCCCTCAGCCAATATCTTGGCAGCGTCCTTGATCCCAAGAGTGAGGATTGCCTCTTTCAGGCCCCGGGAGTTTGCCCTTGAGACAAAGACCTTAGTCTCAGCTGAAGACCCCGTAATTGCCTGGACCGCAGATAATACTTCAGCCTCGGTGGTGAGCTCGTCCAAGTCTCTTACCTCCAGCGTATCCTTTGGCTCAAGAACTCGGACAGTAGCATTTTCCCCCAGAATTGACTGAAGGTCGGCGCTGAAGTCGTTGCGTGGGTCAGGGCCTTCGGAGTTGAATTTACCCAATTCAACCAGTAGGTCACCCGCCCTGGTTTTCCGAAGAGCCCTAATCACTGCTCCCTTTTCGTCCGGCTCTGCTTTCCGCCGAATCTCTCCGAGTACGTCGGAATAGGATTTTCCCTCCGTCGGTCGGATGAGAATGGCATCTGGACGTGGCCTGGACCCTCTCTTCTTTTTGGAGCTTGGTTGGGGAAGATTCCCTCGCAACTCCTTTTCTTGCGCTTTGGCTTCTGCCTTGGCTCTTCTTTTCTGCCTTCTGGAGATCACCGGCTGAAATTCTTCACAGTTTCCCTGCGGTGCATCGCTCTCCTTCGGCCTTTTCTCTTGCCTTTCCTCAGTGGGGGGGCTGTTTGCTTGCCTTTTCCCACCAACCTCAACTGCGCTCGCATACGTCACGGCAGCGGCCATTGACGGCGAAGGAGCCTGTGTCTGCTTCGACTCGGTCTCCCTCAAACGATGAGAAGAGACCTTCCCCAACTTGTGCATCGATTCGATAACACTAATGGAAGAATCGATCGACTCCAACCCGTTTTTAATGTCCATGGACATGTTTCTCTGTCGCATGGTTGCCGCTCGCATGTCCAGGAGAGTATCCTTTATCCGTCGAATCTCGGCGTCAAGTGTCTCCTGAGCCGTCTTGACGTTTCTTTCGTCCGGAGAGACCGCATGCGCAGGCGGGTTAGGCGCTGCCTTTGGTGTCTCCGCAGAAGGAACTGTCGGCACCGACTGTGTGGTTACCGAGGCTCACCGTGCGGCGGGTGTTAACCGGCGACCTCGACAAACGGGACCTTCTTTGGAAGGGATCGAACCCGTCGTTGTTCCCGGCATTGCTGGAGGGAGGGAGAGTAGGAAACTCATCCCGCAAAGAAGTTGGGGTTGGGGTCAGGGCACCCCGTGCAGTTTCTTGCACTATTGGATCATTGGTCCTTAAATTACCTTCCATTTTTTTTTCTAAAAAATTACCCCCCATAACTGTACCCTCGTGAGAATGTCAAACCAGCCCCGAATCAACAAGTCTTCTTCCACGCCCCACTCCCCGCAAAAAGGGCCATCCAGCCAGGGGTGGGATCTCCACCAACGAGCAGTGGCCTCATCGGGGCCCCCCCAAGACAGCAGCAGGGCCCTATCCGGTCGCCAACCGGCACTACTACTGCCAAGGGGATTTTCGCCGGCTGATAGGGCAGCCAGGTCGTGCTGGCTAAGCTGACCCGGGCCCCTGTACTATCCGTCAGCCCGGGGAGTGCAAGAAAAACCCGGTTTATCCCAAGGTACCCTCTACTCGCTCTGGATGTCCCCAAGATGCGGGGAAGAGGGCATGGGACTACGCTAACTCTAAGACTGGAATGATTTGAAATGAAACCAAACTATTGCATTATACGGAAAATGGAACTTTGAAGAAGGGACGCGAGAAAGAGATGGATGCGCCCCCCCCCCCTTTTAGTCGCCTCTTACGACAAGCAGGGGATACTGCGGTCTATTCTACCCCGGAGCCGCACGGGAAAATAATAATAATAATAATAATAATAATAATAATAATAATAATAATAATAATAATAATAATAATAATAATAATAATAATAATAATAATAATAAAACATTAAAAGTGGATAACCGAAATTAAAACTATATATACTGTGTTCAAACTAAGCAATCCGCAAGATAGATAAATGTAAATAAAACACAAATATGAGATTATTACTTTATTAAGTAAAACTTATACACAGAATGACATAAGTAATTTTATAATGCAGTTTAATTACCCGTACTATAACATTTCATAAATTATTCTATAATTTATAAATAAGTGGCTAAGGTAATTTAGACCACACTGTATAATTTTCCTCCTTTGGGTAAATAATGGTTTAGTTTAAAACATTGAAAGAATTGAGAAACACATAAACTATATTGATAAGATACAAACAAAATTATCACGCAAAAAATTTTAAAAAGTAAAAGTTTGTTGCACCAGAAATGAAATTATTACAGTGATATTATTTTTAAATTAAAACAAAAATTTCTCGTACTCCTGGTTAAACAAGGTATTTCAAAAACGTCTAGCAAATCCCCAAGCCCTGCCTCCTTGTTTGTGTTCAATTACGTTATAATACTTTCTAAGGTTTTCCTTTCGTGATTTTCAAAATTTCTATTTGTTGTTCCTCTTCTAATTTGAATTTAGATAAAAGATGATTAGTTAATTGCGCCCTAGACAAAAAGTATTGAGGATAACCAAAACAGTGTTTAATAATCCTAAATCAACAGAATGTTTTCGAGGCATGTTATAAAATGGAAAATAGGTTCCATAGAATGTTATTATCAGAAAAATACCAACATTAGCAGGTGTTGAGAACATTATATGACTTGTATATGTAACTACACTAAGTGTAACCGGATGTAGAATACGGCAAGAAATAATGTTATCATTAAAATATAGTTCAGAATTTATTACTACATGCGGAATTTCAATAATATAATATATTTTAGGATTATCCTTGGGTTGCGTTACAAGAGGTCGTCGGGGGGGGGGGGGGGGGGTTGGGGGTATAATCAGACATGCTTTATTTAAAGGGAGATTCATAGCATTCCAAGGAGATTGCCGTTGTAAGAGACAAAGTTTTTTAATGTGGCCTGTGAATTTTGCTCTTCCCCCTTGATAAGCAAAGCAAAATATTATAACTGGAATCTTGAATCTTCATAAAAGTATTTTACATAATTATAAATTTCCTATATAATTTTTTATCACTCATTCAAATTATCTTTCTTCAAAATCGTACTTTTTAGAGTCGTCCATACCTAGTAGTAGTTCATAGCACCAGTTTTAGTTATAGTTATAGCATATACTAATGTTCATTGAAATATTAGGGTCAATGAAAAAAGTTACTGTGTAGCCGCGTCCGCACTGGCCGAACATTCGTGGCGAACTTGTTCGGCGAACACTAAAAATCAACAAACATTCCTAACGAACAATTACCGGCCATATGATTTACATTCTAAAAGGTTAGCAACGAACAAACAAAAGTTCGGAAGAACTTTGTTCGGCGAACATGTTCGGCCAGTGCGGACGCGGCTTAACAATAACATAAAATTATTTCTCCCTTTGAAAAAAATTGGTACAGTTGAATGCACGAGACGTGAGACAGCCCGCCAGAATTTGCGCTACATATGGGAAGGTTGGCTCTATCTCGTGCAACATGGCGTGGATTTATCATTAAAATGATATAAAGTAAAATAACTAAGATTTTCATTTCAAATTTAGGCTGTTAAACTGCTTATGTGCAGCAAAAATCCTGGCGGGTTGTCTCAAGTCTCGTGCAACCAACTGTAAGTTTCCTCTCTCTGAACCCTAAATAAAGCTTAAGCACGTGCGACCTTAGGCTTTTTAATTATCTACTAGGAATAAGCTCCGATGTCCGTCCCGTACAAGAATTTTTACTCACTTTTTTAGTTACGCTTTTTTTTCTTTTTTTTTTTTTGTGGGAGAGGTGAGAAAAATGCATTACGCACACAGGTGGCAAGCCTGTAGAGTGGGGCTCCCTTAAAAACAGGTTTACCCACTATAAAAAACCTCCTCTACTCTTTAGGATTCTAACCTGGAATTGTTTATCGCATTACGTCAGGCTAGGCCTAAATTTGGCTTACGCCCGTGGGGCTCACTCCTTTTCCAGCCACTCGATCAAGGGATCTGGGCCACTTCGCGGTCCAGATCGGGTTTCTTTTCCAGGAGGATGCCCCGGACGAACTGTGATAAACAATCCCAGTTGCCCTCATCCTCCAAGATCTTTTGGCAGACCGAGTCCACCGAAAATGCACCAAAAATTTGTGTGGCCTCCAGGCGGGGCCCTTCCCAATGGGGGCAGCGGAAGAATGTGTGTTCCGCATCGTCGGGAACGCCCGGGCAATAAAATGCAGTCCGGTGAGCCGGTCTTGCCCATCCGGTTCAGGTACGGCCGAAAATAGCCGTGAATTGTCAAGAATGGGCTGCCGTTCCACCCATGGTTGGACGTGCTTATGATAAGTCGCGCAGTCCATCGTCCTCGGGTGTCGTGCTCCCAGCTGTGTTGCCACTGCTGGAAGGTTCGGGAGCGCTCTTCTGTTCTTGCCGTGTCCTTGCCAATCTCGCCTTGTCTCTGATAAATTGCCTTCCTCTCTCCTGCAAAGAGCTTGACAGGGATAACTCCGGCGACCACCAGGACGGCAGGCTCGGACACTGTCCGGTAGGCGGAACACACCCTGAGCGCCGCTCAACGTTGAACCCGGGCGAGTCGTAACCTGTACTACTCTTTATAGAGAGCGTCTGCCCACACCTCTGCTCCATAAAGAAGCACGGACTGAACCGCGGACATCAAAAGACGTCTTCTGCTGGATCGTGGAACCCCGACATTGGCCATCAGCCTACTAAGGTAAGTGACTACCTAGCGGCCTTGTCCGCCGTAAGGAATATCTGATCCCTCCAGCTTAACTTGGTGTCCACCATAATCCCGAAGTACTTAGCAGCAAGAGTTGATTGGACCACCTCCCTTCCCACTCGGAACGGAACGACGGGTCTATCCTCTTCTTTGTAAGGATCACAACTCCGTCTTACGGAGAGCAAGCGAGAGACCGTGATCGGACATCCATGTGTTGACCACACGCATGACTCAGTTCAAATTTAGTTGGGCCAGCTCAACGTTGCGTGCGACAATGAGAGCTGCGACATCATCGGCGTACCCAACCAAAGTGGTTTCCTCAGGCATCTCCGACCTCAGGAGGCTGTCATAGGCAACGTTCCAGAGATCCTGGCCGAGTATTGAATCCTGTGCGGCACCAGAAGTGATTTCCATCGTCCACGTTTCGTCCCTTGTGTCGTAAATCAGGCTTCGAGAGCGGAGATAATCCTCGATGAGTCGCAACAGATATGCAGGAACGCGAAAGGTGCTGCGAAGCGCATCCAACATATCGACCCACCTCGCCGAGTTAAAGGCATTCTTGACATAAGCGTAACAAGAAGCACTACTCAGCGAGAGAAATGGTTGTGGCTCTCGACTCTCTTCACAGCTCTCTGGACTTCGGTGATAGCGTCAATCGTTGACCGTCCCTTTCTGAAGCTGTACTGACGGGGGCATAAGTCCCCGGCAGCTTCCACGGCAGAGGTCAGGCGGGAACGGATCAGCTTCTCGAACAGCTTCCCAGCCGTGTCCAACATGCAGAAAGGCCTGTGGGACGACGGCAAATCGGGATCACCTTTGCTCTTGCTGATGAGTACAAGTCTGGCGGTTTTCCAGGGAGCCGGAAACACCCCTTCTACCAAACAGGCGTTGTACATTCTCAACAACAAGTCAGCATTAATTGAAAATACTTTCTTTAAAGCCTCTCTGGGAATCCCTTCCGGGTCAGGAGCCTTGTTGCTCTTTAAGGAGAGAACGGAGGTTTCCATCTCCTCGAATGTGAAGAGTGGAACGTCATCTAACCGTCCGAAGTCAACCGGCGTACATCCTATGCCTAGCCTACAAATAAATACATACAAACAATGATTTTAGCTAAGACCTCAAAACAAGCAAGTAACTTAATAATAATTGTGCTTATAATATTAAAGGTAAATAGATTGTAGAGCGAAAAAAACAATACAATTTAAAATCCATGATTGCAAATTAATAAAAATCAAGTAATGTAAGTATTGTAGAATTACGCTTACTTAACACATAATGCATATTTTGTTACCTGAGACATAGGCTACAATGGCACAACACATTCTAATTAGTTGTTCAATTTAAATCTTTCTCCCAAATAAATATTAGTTGTATCCCATAAATTAGTTAATCGCATAATTCCGTACGACAGCAATTCATTCCACATCAACATGCCTATCTTTTGGCATAATTTAAATAACTTCAACAAGTATACATCAGTGTTGATCTATTTAATTTAACAAATAGGTCTGTCAAAATATCAGTTAAATTCTATATAAAAACGTAACATAACGGCGAGCTGATATAAACAAATCTGAAAAGGTTATGTTGTTTTCAGCATACAGCGACAACTCAGCTGCGATGGGGGAAAATAAACTGATCATAGCAACTACATTAGTCAAATCATGTAGCCTAAACAGCTAAAATTCTATCAAAACTTCCGGAAAATGAGCTTTTTTAATACTTGAAAATAATTGCTTGATTATAGTTTGTTACCTAGTTTAAAATACTTAAAATCTAACCTGAGAATTTCATTTAAATCAAATTAGTAATAAAAAAGCCTTTTGGGGGTGTAAAATTCGCCCAAAAAAAGTGAAATTTAAACTCGATCGTAAAGAATTTTATACTCTATGAACATAGAGCAAAAATTCAATTAATAAGCAGTAATCACTTCATCTTAAAATTTTTTATACTTTAAATTAATCATATCTACATATTTACATTTTTAGTAGTTGGGGGTCGTCCATAGATTACGTCATTTGAAAATAGGGGGGGAGGGTCCAGATTGAAAATGACGGTAAGGTGACGTGCAAGGGGGGGGGGGTCGGCTTTGATATGACGTCATTTTAAATATGATGTTTTATATCAAATTTTAACAGTTAAACAATAATAAATTCTAACACAACTCAACTATTATAAAATAATTATCTATAAAATGCATTAGACTATTTTAAGGCGTTGTTTTAAAGTTTATTTTTCCATTGAGAAAGTCATTTTGGCTTTATTTCTGATGGTAAATTCAGATATGATTGGTCGATTTTTTTTAGTTTATCATGTAGGGTTTAAAAAGCATTATTCTTACTTAAAACGGATGTTTGTTAAAAATGACGTCATTTTTCAGAGAGGGGGGGGGGGTCAGACAAATTATGATGGTAGGATGATTTTAGGGAGGGGGGGGTCCAAAAATGGCCAAAAAGCGATGACGTAATTTATGGACGGCCCCTTGTCGATGTGTTTAGTCCCTAAAGTATGTAGAATTTGTATATTTTATGAGTACAATAACTCCTGTTTGATGTATAGTAGTAAAATATAATTGAATTTTTATGAGGATGACCGCAGATTCTGTTTAAGACTGAAACCATCAGGCCTACTATCACAAATTTCCAGGGAGCTTCCTTCAATTTAGTCGGATTATTCCAAAGGCTTAGTTTGAACAGATGGCGTGTGCGCTCATTCGATACAAAAGCCGGTTTCTAAGTTTAGCTTTGTTAACTACTGGTACCAAAGCTTACTATAGTCCGTTTTTTAAACCTGATCCTTCTCGAGAAAATTGGGGTGGGGGAGGGGTTTAAACTGTAAACCAAAAATTTAAACTGTAAACAACACATTTAAACTGGTGACAAACGTGTGTCGAGTATCAGATTACCTCAAATAACGTTTTAAATAAGTTATAATATCTTTCAGTAACTCCTAGTCAGCTGTTATATTTTTAAGCCAAACCTATTCCTTGTTAAAAAGTAACAGTTCTAAAGTAAACGGATTAAAAAACAACTGCTACCAATAATATTGTAAAACTGATACACATTATGTTGTGACGTAAAATTACCAGCTGGTAAGCAACAGTGAAATAAAACAAAAACAACAAAAAAAAAAAAACCAACAAAAAAAAACCAAAAGGCTTCAGCCAATGGGATAGTAGCAAGTATAAACAAACCCCCTCCACCATCTCTCCCTCGAAGGATCAGGTTAAAAATAAACGGTATCAGATAACTGACACATACTTTCTCCCAACAATATAAAAAAGGGTTAAAAGCTTCAAACATTAATGTCTTGATGGCTCAGTCGGATAGCTACCAGCAGAGGAGCGTGAGTTTGACTCTACGCGCGTCTGTGACTTATAACAACGTACTGCGTTTACCACTAAACGAAAAATTGAATTTTCTCCGCAACCACTTGACGTAGAGCAATAATTTAAAATACTGAATTATTTAGTTTTTTGAGCTTTATTTAATGGTGATAAGTAAAATTTATTTCAAGATAACAGCTATTTTGAAAATCAAAAAAATTGATTTTTTAAACACTTTTTACTGTATAACTTTTGAACGGGCATTTTCTCAGAGATGCGGGTGGTGTCATTTTATTCAGCATTTTAATTTTAATAATCCACAAAATTTTAATCAAAATCGTTAGAGCCGTTTTTGAGAAATTTTGATTTTTCGCGTTTTTTGAGGGTTTTTGGGGGTAAACTACCCTTAAAAATAAAAAATTCTAAAAAATGAAAAAAACGCCTGGAATTATCGTGGGTTTGGACCTACATACCAAATTTCACCAAAATCGGACCATTGGGGCATTCTCTAGCTCTGTATACATCCAGACACACACACACACACACACACACACAGACATCACTCCGAAAACCACTTTTTTGGACTCAGGGGGAACCAAAATGGATAAATCCACCAACAACTCAAATTCGAAAATTTTGACGAAAACAATACTTTCTCCATATACTATGGTATAGGGGGAGAAAGTAAAAACGGACTATACTTGAATACTTATTAGATATATTATTACATCCATGAACAATTTTAAAAAGAATATATGTTTTAAAGAAAACATAACATTGCTTAATAATAGACAAGTTTACATAAAACAAAAATATAAAGGCTCTTTGTGTATTTTAAAAAGAGAAACGTAACTTCAGAGAAACCTTTGACGAGTTTTTTTAAATTTCTCATGAGGGCTTAACACCCTAGCCGGAACAGATAGTGGATTCGTACATAATTTATGTTGACATTCTTGCCTAACTGAAAAAAAGATGAAAGAGGATTTTTTAGTGCTCTTTGTTTTGTTTTGCTCCTTCAAATTAAAACGCTATGAAGATTTGGAG